>CM030362.1:203359978-203786563 GCA_017893485.1 Hemerocallis citrina
CTCCCATCGGAGTTCTTTTGGTGGTGCGATAGCTCCAAAGCACATTGGGGAGTTGTTCGACCCATAGCCCTTTGGTGGACTTGTCGAGCCTCTTCTTCAAACATGAGAGGATTTGTCGGTTCGCATTCTCTGCTTGGGCGTTGGACTGGGTGTGCGCTACTGAAGAGAAACGCTGTTGAATCCCGAGGTTGGTGCAAAAGTCGTGGAAGGCCGCTCCCATAAATTGGGTCCCGTTGTCGGTTAAAAGAATGTGAGGTACCCCTAACCGACAGACAATGTTCTTCCAAAAGAACTTCTGCACCTTGTTCTCAGTGATCGTTGAGAAAGGTTCGGCCTCTATCCACTTGGAGAAGTAGTCTATTGCTACTACCAAGAACTTTAGCTGGCCTGGTGCCGGAGGAAAAGATCCGAGCAAATCCATCCCCCACATTGCAAACGGGATTGGGCTCGCCAAGAAGGCAAGTTGTGCTTGGGGCAGGCGACGAATTGGGGCGAACTTCTGGCAGGAGTCGCACTGGCGGACGTACTCCTCGGAATCACTTAGTAGTGTGGGCCAGAAGTACCCGTAATTCAAAAGCTTCCGGGCAAGGGATCTCATTCCCAAGTGCGCACCACATAGACCATCATGGGCTTCCCTTAGGGCGTAGAGTGCTTCTTCCGGGGAAAGGCATCCCAGATAGGGCCGACCACCGACCTGGGTGTAGGAGCATTCGTACATGACCCCGTCCAGGAGTGTGTACCGCTCTGCTCGTGTCCTGATCCTTCTTGTTTCTTTCGGATCTTCGGGAAGGACTCCATCCCGGAGGTAATCGAGGAGGAGCTTCATCCAGTTTTCCCCAAGTGTTAGGGGGTAGGCTTCCATTGGCTCAAAGCCATCTTCGTCGATGCTTGGTTTGAGAAAGACCTCTATTAAGACGGTCTATTCTAGACTTTGGAGGGACGAGGAGGCGAGCTTAGAGAGGGCATCCGCTTGCCCGTTTTTCTCTCGGGGAACCCGCTGGAGTTGAACATCTCTGAATAGAGCTAGAAGCTCCCTCACCTTTGCCAAGTACCTAGCTATGCAGTCGTCTCTCGCCTCGTACTCCCCGGACACTTGATTGACCACTAAATGAGAGTCGCGGAAGACCTTTACTTGTTCGGCACCCGCCTTGCGAGCCAAGCAAAGCCGCGCAATTAGGGCTTCATATTCTGCCTCATTGTTTGATGTCGGAAAGTTGAGGTGGAGGGAGTATTGGAGGACAAAAGCATTGGGGCCAGTTAGGATGATGCCAGCCCTGCTTCCATCGGCACAGGAGGACCCGTCCACATAGACGGTCCAGACGGAGGGGTCGATAGGCGACACGCATGAGTCGAGGATGGTGTTCTCCACGATAAACTCAGCCAGAGCTTGGGCCTTTATCGCCGTCCTGGGCTGGTAGTTGATGTCGTGCTGACTCAGCTCGATGGACCACTTCATGAGCCGTCCGGAAGTCTCCGGCTTGTGGAGAACCTGTTTCAGCGGTTGGTCGGTAAGGACGACCACCGAGTGGGATTGGAAGTAGCGGCGGAGCTTTCGGGCCGCCATGACCAAGGCGAGTGCCATCTTTTCTAGTTTCGGATAACGAAATTTGGCATCGCGGAGCACCTTACTCACGTAATAGATGGGCTTTTGTGTCTTATCCTCTTCCCTCACAAGGACCGTGCTGAGTGTCTGCTCCGAAACTACGAGGTAGAGGTAGAGGACCTCTCCAGGTGCCGGCTTACTCAGGAGCGGGGGGTTGGATAAATACTCTTTGAGCTTGTCAAAGGACTCCTGTTGCTACGGCCCCCACTCGAAACCTTTAGCCCCCACTGAGGGTTTTAAAGAAGAGGAGGCACTTTTCCCCGGACTTGGAGAAGAATCGCCCGATTACGGCGAGGCGCCCCGTGAGCCTCTGCACCTCTTTGACGTTGGAGGGGGGGAGCCATTTTGAGAATGACTTGGATCTTCTCGGGGTTGGCCTCTATGCTTCTCTGGCTGACCATAAACCCCAGAAATTTGCCCGATGAGACACCGAACGCACACTTGTTCGGGTTTAGTCTCATATTGTGCATCCTGAGCACCTCGAAGGCTTCTTGAAAGTCGAGGGTGTGCTCCTGCCCTCGAGTGCTCTTGACCAACATGTCGTCGACGTAGACCTCCATGTTTTGGCTAATCTGGTCTCGGAAGACCTTGTTCACCAGGTGCTGATAGGTAGCCCCTGTGTTTTTCAAGCCGAAGGGCATAACATGATAGCAGTAGAGGCCTTGGTCCGTTACGAACGAGGTCTTTGGGATGTCAGGAGGGAACATCTTGATTTGGTTGTATCCTGAGAAGGCATCCATAAAGCTGAGGAGCTCGTGCCCGGAAGTCGCGTCGATCAGGACGTCGATGCTGGGAGAAGGAAAGGGGTCCTTCAGGCATGCCTTGTTAAGATCAGTGAAGTTAATGCATATCCTCCAAGTTCCATTAGCCTTCTTGACCATTACCACATTGGAGAGCCACTCCGGGTAGTTCACAACCTGAATAAAGTGGACGTTGAGGAGTTTCTCAACTTCCTCCTTAATCGCCTGTTGCCTCTCGGGGGCGCGAACTTTTACCTCTTCTGCTGGACAGGCTTGATCCCAGGGGTGATGCTCAGATGGTGCATTGAGAGCTCCTCCGAGATCCCGGGCATGTCTACTGTAGTCCATGCGAAGAGGTTGCGATTCTCCCATATGCACCGAGAGATATCCTGCTTTATGGAGGGGAAGAGAGCTTTGCTGACGCGGAACCTCTTAGTGGTATCTTCTTCGGAGAAGGCCACTTCCTCCAATTCGTCCACGGGCTCGGAGATGGTTTGGTCGCCTTCCTGAGGAAGTTCGAGCGCTTCCAAAGAGAGAACCGAACCCCCCATCGAGGTCATATAGCACTTCCGAGCCGCTTCTTGGCTTCCCTTCACTTCTCCCACTCCTCAGGGGGTGGAGAACTTCATTTTCATGTGGTAGGCTGAAGGGATGGCTTGAAGTGCGGTCAAACATGGTCTACCCAAGATAACATTATAGGCGGCCTTGACGTCGACCACCATGAAATCCATTTGCTCCGTGCGAGTTGTCGGGACCTTTCCAACCGTTACGTCGAGGGTTATACTTCCTTCGACCGTAACCGGGACCCCGGTGAACCTGTAGAGAGTGTAGCCGACGGGCTTGAGCTGATCCCTAGACAATGGGAGGCCCTTGAAGGCCTCCAAGAAAAGAATGTTGACGGAGCTTCCGTTATCTACCAAGACGCGACAAACTTCAAAGTTTGCCATGCGAAGATTGATGACGATGGCGTCGCAGTGGGGCGTGCAAACGCCCTCCAGGCCCCTATCGGAGAACGTCACCGGAACTCTGAGGCCCTTTGGGGGAGGATGGCCCTGCACGGAGTTAACCTCCCTTACGAAGGCTTTTCGGGAGGAGTTGGAATCTTCCCCCATTGGGCCCCCATGTATCAAGTGCAGGATGAACTCTACTTCGGCCTCCGGAGTCTCGGTGCGCTGCTCATTTTGCCTGTTAGCCCCCCGAGGCGACGGGGGCGGATCGGCTCGATCCCTTTTTACGAACCAGTTGAGTTGCCCTCTCTGAATGAGGTCCTCAATTTCATCCTTCAAGGCCCGACATTCATCTGTGTCGTGCCCATGGTCCCGATGGAAACGACACCACTTACTCCGATCCCTCTTCTTTGCCGGTGTATTCATCCTCGGGGATTTCCATGAGGATGGCCGATACACTCGCGTTAAGCGGAGTGAATTTCTCGAACCGAGGAGGAGAACGCCGCTGACCCCCATTGTCTTTTTGGAGCTTCTTAGCTCCTTCTTCTTTTGCACCCTTTCGCTTGTTCGCGGAAGATGAGGCCTCGAAGGTGGGGCGGCAAACGGCTTCTTCCGCTCGGATGTACTTCTCGCTCCGAAGTAGGAGCTCTGAGAAGTCCCGAGGGGGCTTCTTGGCGAGGGACGCCCTGAGGTCAGCATTGAGGACGTTGGACTGGAAGGCGATGGTGGCGACCGAGGGTTCCAAAGAAGCAATGGACCTAGCCTCGGTAGTGAAGCGTTTGACATAATCCCTTAGTTGTTCGCCCTTCTTTTGGCTGAGGAACAATAGGGTGTCGCTCGTCTTCTCGGCGCGCCGACTGCTCACGAAATACGTGAGGAAGAGACCCTCGAACTGGTCAAAGGAGAAGATAGATGCCGGCGCAATCCGAGAGTACCATTCCCGAGCCAGCCTCTTGAGTGTGGCTGGGAAGGTCTTGCAAAGGAGAGAGTCGGATGTATGGTGGATCATCATGAGAGTTTTGAAACTCTCAATGTGATCTGCGGGGTCTGACTCCCCGGTATAGGTCTTGAAATGTGGAGGCTTGAAGTTGTCGGGAACTGGAGACTCCATAATGGTACGGGAGAATGGGGGCCTGCTTGGACGAAGGTCTCTTGCATGTTGCCCCTCGTCTCGGTTGAGCTGGCCGAGGCACCTCTCCATCTCGTGGAGGCGGCGGTAGACCGAATCCTCCCTTCGGTCTTGTCTAGCCGAGCCCCGGGACTCGTTCTCATGTCGAGGAGGGCTGGGGCTGTGCCGGTGATGGCTCAGAGTAGGAGGCGGACTGACTGAGAGACGGGGGTGACTTGGGGTAGGGTGCGGACTACGAGAGTGGCGGTGGTGATCGGGAGAAGGACGGCGATGGCTCGCAGCCTGCCTAGGACTTCGGGAGCGGCGAGGATGGTGAGGAGCTGGTCGAGGATTACCGGAGCGGCGAGGATGGTAAGGAGCCGGTCGAGGACTATGGGAGTGGCGAGGATGGTGAGGAGCTGGCGGAGGACTGGGTGCCCTACGGCCATTATTGGGGGCAACATTGAAAGCCCGGAGGACCGCCTTCTGGAATTGCTGGAATTCCGCCCTTGTGATGGGGGTCTCCTGCTCATGATGGTCCCGAGGTGCATGGTGACCTGCCAGGGAACAGTTCCGTCTTGGGCGGTGTTGGGACGACTCTCTCCGTCTACGGGGAGAGTTGGACCCCCCTCGGTTGGATCGGCATGGCGAACGGTCCCTGGCCTGCTCGCAGCGAGGGTTCGACTCTTGGGCCCGCCTCTCCTCCAGATGGGTACGAAGATCGGGTCCGTGCTCGGTCTGCCGATTGTTGATAACGTTCCGCAGATCCTTTGGAGTGGGGGGAGTATAGGAAGCCATGGAATCGGTGTTGGCATTGTGGATGGAGACTCGAACCTGATGGACATGTTGCTTGTGGCAACTCCGTCGAGAGGGTTCCCCCACTGGAGCCTGGGGTCCCAGAGGCTTCTGGATGGACTGCGGAGGCAGAGGATCGAGCTGCTGGGTTGGTTGGTCGGGATAGGGGAGATCCCCCTACGGAGGAGGAGGACGAGGATGAGAAGAGGTGTTCCTTCGGTTGGAGTTTGCGGGTCTCTTCTTGGGAGGCATGGCTGGGAGTAATGTGGGTTGAAGGAGGAAGATGAGATTGCTTGTCGAGTCAGTTCCCACAGACGGCACCAATCTATTGCCGCTAAATTCGGGTGTGGGGGCAATAGATGAGATTTGTAGGTTCGTGAGGAACTCACAAAAGTTGACCCCTTCTTCTTCCTTGGTGATTTTTTGGCTCCTTGGTGCTCCCTTGCGACCTGCACAAACGTTCGAGACACCGGGATAGATCCCGGCGACGAACCCTCCGACGATCAAGTCAATACACAGAAAAAAGTCAAGGGAAAAGAGCTCAAGTGTGCAAAGTGTGATCACCTTTAACAGTAGGAGGTAAGGGGGGATTTATAGTCGCCATGGGGATCCTTTCCAGGATGAGGGTAGATCCCTGCTGCCTGGTGTGGCTGGTTGGGGTTGGTTACAACCATCCCATAAGATAGGGACGAACTAGGATTTGTTCCTATCCTGTTGGACTGGTCCCTAGCGGGTTGAGACCCGTTCTCTGTCTACCAGATCCGTTCATGGGCTAGCGGGTCCAAGCGAAGAGGCCCGGTGCCCGATTCAGACCCGTCTGTAGATGAAATTACCATCCTGCTCCTGCGACTTCAAGATTCGTGCCCACTTTGAACGGTTCCAATTTACCCCCATTTTTAGCCATATCAATGCCTATCTGCTAAACTCTTTTCATGCTAATCTGGTATACTCACTTTTGAAATTAGACTTTGGGAAGGATTTTGTGTTATCTGAGGACTTGATCTGCTTTACATTAATCATCTTTTCTTGTTGAATTTGCTTTATACATGCTGCATTATCCTTATAAATGATTGTAGGTTTGTTTCTGATTTCTGGGAGCTTGCAACTCCTCCTGATATGCTGAACTAGAGACATTAACCATACACATTCTCTACTTACTTCATGAAATGTTAGTATCTCAAAATGATTGGTTGATGCTGCTTCAATTATTTATTTGACTGATCTCCATGAAATAACTGCACCATTGTTAAGAAAAAACATATCTTGTTTATGATATCCCCTTATGGGGATCAGATAAATAACCTGCATCTATAAATCAAAAAATGTTAGCACATTCATATGAATAATATAAACCAAGATCTAGTGCACTGTGCTAAATAAAAGAGTGTGCCTATTGCACTAAAATATGGTACTTCAGGGCTTAGAATATCTTCATTTTGTTCTTTCGGCTGATATGGATCCCGGTCAACTTCTAGTGACTTGATCACCATAGGTGTAGTAAGCAGATGACAATCACTCATATTGAATTTCTTCAGGATATTTTCAGCATATTTGTCTTGATGTGGTAAAATTTTATTTTTACAGTGCTCGATCTGCAGGCCGAGACAAATTTGTGTTTCACCAAGTCTTTCATCTCACATTCATTCTTAAGATATCTATTAGCTTTTTCAATCTCTTCAGGAGATCCGTCAACTTTATATCATTCCTTAGGTAGAAATTCACTGCCTATTGTATCACATTCTTCCGGATTGTTCTAGTCCATATAAGGTTTTGTTTAATCTAATACAATGTGTATTTCTAGAATTGGTTTCAGGTAATTTAAAGCATCTGGGGATATATATATCTCACTGTCTAGGTTACCATATAGGTATGTTGTCATCACATCCATGAGTCTCATATCAAGTTTTTCAGAAATAGCGAGATTTATTAGATATCAAAATGTGATGATGTCCATGACTGGGGATTATGTTTCTTCATAATCTATTCCTGGACTTTGGGAGAATCCTTAAGCAACTAACCGTGCTTTATACCATTTGATCTCATTGTTTTCATTTGTTTTTCTTACAAACACCAATTTAAAACCTAAAGGGTTTTTTCCTTTTGGGGTTTGTATCATAGGACCAAACACTCGACGTTTTGCGATGGTTTCTAGTTCTGCTTGATTCGCATCCTTCAATTTTGGCCAATCTTGTCTCTTTCAACATTCAAGGATTGTTCGTGGTTAAGTGTTATCCTCATTTTCATCTCTTTTTAATTTCGTCTACTACTGCATATGAGAAAATGTTATCCATAACAAATTCATTTTGATTCCTAGTTTCTCCTGAGTATGTGTAAAACACATATTTCTCATTATTATTAGGTACTAGTACCTCTTTCTCAGTCTCTTCTGGGATCTGAGGTATTTCCTTGACTGGAGCGATATGCTTTGTTTTGAGAAATTATATCTTTGGTTCAAGACATCTTCCAGACCGTCATGAACTCTCTTTACATGAGATGGTACTTCAGGAGTTTCTTCTTCAGGTGTATCATGGACTCTCTCTACAGGAGATGCTATGTCAGGAGCATCATGAACTCTCTCTACAAGAGATGTTACTTTAGGAGCTGCTTCTTCAGGAGCATTATGGTGTGTTATGTTATTCAATTTCCTCTTCAGGGAAGCTGAATCTTTAGAACCTTTAGGTCTTCCAAGTTTTTTGATGTGGAACTGTTTCTTTTGCTGCTTTATTTGGTTCTTTGGGTATTTCGATAATTCACGACGTTCTTCTGGAACGAGGCATTTATCTTCCTTTCCATCTCCCCATAACGGCGGGAATATTGTCTTATTGATATGATGCTCAATCTCTATTCCTAAGGGTATAGAAAAATTATTGAAGGTTTGTGAGGTAAATTCAACTATATTGACTAGTCTTATTGATTTGATAGCTTATTCAGTAAAATGGATGATTTGAATAGACTAGAAAAATGTGTTATAATTGAAGTATCAAGTAATACCATAAAGTATCTAAAAATATAATATTTAATCAGTAGAGGCACATCAAAATATTCATCAATAAATTCTAAAGAAATATTGTTCCCAAATCATAAGTGCTAAAAATATAGTTCCAAAAATACCAACATAACCCTTGAAGTCTCAATGTCAAGTAGTGCAATATTAAATAAATACAAATAAGCTACTGAAAATCCAAAAAAAATCTGCAGATGTCGAGTTTGTGTATAAATGACTAACAATGAGGGGATCCTTTGGTGTCTTGCCAATAATAGGTCCTTGATTAGGAGTAAGCTGCTGGCTCATAGTGGTATGTGACTTGACTACCCCAATGTGAGTGAAGTAGATCCCTAATGACAAGCTGAAGATCTTCTCTAAAATGAACTTCTGGTTCCCTACACAAGATGTTACACAAAGTTATTCTTTATTTTCCTCACTCAATATTTCAATATAATACTCATTACCCTTATGTCATTAAAACTCTGTAAATTTCTTCTGGAATTTCGAGAGTATAAGGCATTCTAAGTAAGTAGATGCGTTCCATTGGGTAAAATTAAATGTGCTCTGCCGGAGCCTTCAACAATGTGACCAGGACCAGCTATCGTGGATACTACGTTCAAACTAGAATTAATATTGGAGAAAAATATCATATTCTTAAGGATGGTGAGGGTAGTAGCACTGTCAATCAAACAGAAGCTGGCTCTATCTAGTTTTTCCATGGATTCTCAGCATAGACTCTTTATAATTGCCTGGTAATTTCGCAAAATTTGAGGCCCTCCAGGCCACAGGCTGGTCACATACTTAATGTTTATCTTATTCACTATAAATACAAACACAGTTAAAATTTACTAGTGGATTCTCCTTGAGTCAATATTACGCTCGGCATTGAAAATAAATTATTACTCGGTTCTTAAAGTGATCCTTCAACATATGATGCAAAAGTGTGACCAAAGTCCATTTCAATGAAGTTATATCACTATGAAAGCATGGTAGACCTCTATACATATTCTCCTCTTATTCCAACTCTGTGTACCTCTTTCTCTAATTTTTCTCAGAAATGACCTCAAGAGTAAAAGGATCTTCCAGAGTTAATATTTCATTCATGTACACCTCGGTTGCACCCTATAATGATTCAAAGCATGAAACACCTCTATGTTGTGAGTCTTGTGACACTATGCAAGGCAGTAGAATAACAAATTGAGACAACAATAACTCAAGTGTCACAAGATGTAAGATTCATTTTAACTATTTAACAAATAGAACATATGAATAGACTGATGAAAGCAATCTATAACCTAAAGTATCATGCAAGTACTAGTTATCGCAGATGCATCTAGCAGGCTTTATTTTTGAAACACATCATGTTTGGACTAAATTTGCCTTGTTGTGGTTACCAGAGCACAATTGGGAAAGCAATTTGTGGTGAGTATCTAGGTTTCATTTATACAAAAGATACAAACTTTTGTCTATATATTTAATATTGTGCATAACATGTAAAGGTACCTGGTATCAATTTCACGCGAGAAACTTAGGAAAGCGCTGTGCTTGCAATATATCCACTGGCAGACAGAGGAATTTTCTAGTATGGAAGATTTTAAATAAAAAAGTTATTTTATTTTATTTTTTGAAGTATAATATATTTGATTGGTATAAGGGTGCATAGTACAACAGTATAAAAAAATATTCTCTACGTATGGCAAAGTCTTCTCTACTTTTTCAAGATTAAAATTAAATAAACAAAGATCATGTATAGATCAATATTATTAGGATTTTATCCAATGTTAGATCCGATTAGAAGAAAAATAATCAAAATTCGCATCAGAAAATTCACAAAATTCACTGACGCTAATAACACAAAATAAAGTGATCAGTATCAACAAAATATTAATCTGATTAAGTAATATTAGTAAATATTACATGTATCTCATCAACATAAAATAATTTGATTGATTAATCTAATATGGATCTCATCAACAAAAATTAGTAAGCTACTTGGTTTGGATATGTACCATTGAATTTCATTTAATCTAAGTACTTAGATAATATCCAACTAATCAACCTCTAAGTTACGAAATGACCAGCAAGCATATGGATAGAGACGAGTTGTATATGATTTAATCAAATAATATTAGTGATACCCTTGACTCGAAGGGTTTGGATTTTAGTTTGAAGATGCACATACTAGGAGAGTCTAATTTGGATGTAGAATGGTACTAGCAGTTAGCCCAACCTTGAACCCTTCTAACCAAAGTTTGCATGGTTCCATACGGGCAATACCTAATTTATCTTTATATTTTTCTAGACCTTCTTCATGATCATTCTTCATTCCGTGTACCCACACATAAATGAAGATAAGAACCACTACAAACAAGAACACCAAACTCGGCATTTTTTTTTAAATTTTCCCCGGTGTTTATAAACGCCGGGGTTAACCAACCAGACAGGCGGAAAAATGCCGCCGCAAACGCCGTCATTTCCACCACCAGGGTATATCTGGAGAAACCCCAGCGTTTCGAAGCGCCGGCCTTTATTGACAGATTTCCCGGCGATTAAGTTGATTAACCCCGACGCTTTTTAATTGTTTAATTTTTTTATATTTATTATACCTCGGCGTTTGAAAACGCCAGGGTATTATAATTATTTTTAAATTTTAAACTACCCCGGCGTTGGCAAACGCACTACAAACCGTATGGGCTATAGCGGCATACTTTTCCCGGCGTTACCACATTGCGCCGCTATAGGTATAGTAGAATTTTATTTTATAAAAAAGACACTCTCTGTAACGGTGCGTGGCAACAACGCCGCTATAGCCTTAAATAGTAATGCTGTTATATATATATATATATATATCTATGACCTATCGCGGCGCTTATTTATACGCGCCGTTATAGGGTGGGGTAAATAATGTTCTGAAAAGCTACCATTTTCTAAACCCCTTTTTTACTTTCCCTAATTTTTACAACCCTAATTAATCCCGCTCTACTCTAATCCCGCTCATCTTCTTCCCGCTCTACTACCCTAATCCCGCTCATCCTCTACTCTAACCCTAACCCCAATTTTTACTTTCCCTCTTCCGATCCGTTCTCCACTAATCCCCTCTAAACCCACGATCCGCTCCGCTCATCTTCTTCCGATCCGCTCATCTTCTTCCGACCGCGTTTCTCTCTCCCCTCCCCACTCACCGCCTCACCTCCCTCGCGCGTGCATCTCTCGCGCGCACACCCTTGCCGCTCCCATACTTCGCCGCTCCTCCTCCGCCGCTCCTTCGCCGCTCCTTCTCCGGTCCTCGTTCGCCGCTTTTCGACCTGTGTATACCCATCGCCGCCACCCTTGCCGTTATCTCTCGCTCCATCAAAGTAAGTTGGGTATTTTTTTTATCTTTGTTCCTTTCATTTCCTTTTTCCGTTTTTTTATTTTTGTTCCTTTCAATGTATGCCAATTTTTATCTTTGTTCCTTTCAATGATTTTTATCTTTGTTCCTTTCATTTTTGACAGATTAAAAATTAAAGATTAAAGAAATGATACTTCTTTCATTTTTAACAAATTTTGTAAAAAGAATTCTTCTTATTTTATTTTTAATAATTATCTGTGAGCTTTGTCAAAATTGTTCCTGAATTTCCTCGAACTGCTTCTAATAAGCTACTGAGAAGAGTCCTAAGGGATCAAGTGACACAAGAATTTCGATATCACTACAAGTCCTGATTCTGTAGTTGATTTCTAGGAGGATAAACTCTGAATGCTTTCTCGGTGTACCGTGATAGAGCAACAACAACGAGATTGTATTTTAAAGAGCATGAATACATCATGTACAATGTCTTATTTAAGACTCCTGATCGATAAAGATTGTAGAATTTGGTTCGATGGAATTGTTGTAAGATAATAACTGCATTTGGTAAAATGTATGCAAAAAGTTTTTGGAAGATTCCTTAATATAAAGATTTATAATTAAAATCTGATAAGATTGCTGGAATATAATGAAACTGCATTATGTTGCTCCACTTCTACTCTCGTCTTGTCTGATTTTTTTTCTGTCTAATGGATTTTGTCTCTAACTTTTAGTTTTTCAAAACTTGCAATGCACATATTTTTCTCTCTTCATGATGCCAGTGTAGTTAGGAGTTTGCATTCTGGTTTTGTTCTTAAGATCACAGCATGTCTTGGTGGACGAAATGAACTCCAACCGATATGCATCCATTATCGGAGTTTGCATTCTGGTTTTGTTCTTAAGATCACAGCATGTCTTGGTGGACGAAATGAACTCCAACCGATATGCATCCATTATCGATAGGTTATATACTTGATATCAAATTTTATTGCTAGAAAAAGTATCATTTCTTTAATTTGTCAATAATGATTTTTATTATTGTTCCATTAATCTATATTATAAGTAGGTTGAGATGATGATTGAGATTATATTCCCTATTGGTTTGATAGCCGATATGATGGCTACAATTGTATTAGCTCTAGCTGATCCTCCTCCCGCTCTGCCCACTTCAATATTATTTTTGTATTTATGAACCAATAATAGTTTAAGTTTAAATTATTTATGTTTTTTTGGCTATTTTGTAATGATAGTAAAACACTTATTTGATGTGATTTTAAGATGAATGGGGTTTGAGTTTAAATTTTTCTTATGATATTAAATTTTCGATTAAGATACATTGTAAGGAGGAGACAGAAAAAGATATATGTGAAGTTGTAATTTAGGAATTGTTGAGGAAGGATATGCTTTTATCTAGCATTCCATAAAGATGTGAATTGCTTGCAATTCTTTTATATTCGATTGCTTCATAATTGTCTTCGAATTTATTTACCTATGATTCATATGGTTGAACAAACGAATTATTTTTTTGAAAATGGGTTGCAAAGATAACATGAAAATAAATTGAGAAACGATACAACCACAAGTAGAGGGATAGAGAAAGTGACATGATACGGCTGTGAGTTATTTTACTTCTCCGGGGTTATGTAACTTATGTTGCTTTACCCGTAATCCTGAATACATGAATCAGATTTATGGGTTGACTCTAAATTTCCTCGTTCCTTTGGAGCTTAAGATGCTAACACCAGGAATATATAGAGGAAAAGTTATTGGATCATTGCTTTTAGTTGTGACCCAAATTTTATGGGATTTTCAGAATTTTGTGATTATAGTATTTCTCCTAGCTAGGAATAAAGTCTAATTTATGTGTTTGAAGACCATTGTTGGCACAACAAGCTTCTTAAGGTCGTCATTTAGCTTTGCTTTTATTGGTTAGTTAAGTTCCATTAAAGAGATTTGATCTTGCTCTGGAAGATCTGAAAACAACTCGAGGCAATGTTATATATATGAAACTGTGATCATACCTTTGAGAACTGATCTTTAGCTACTGATCGAGTTTTCTTGTTTGAATTCTGAGTTGGTTCAATACTTGCATTAGTTATGATTACTACGTCATAACTAATTTATAACTAATGATGGATTTTTCTTGTCTGAAGTTTGCGCTGGTTCAGTACTTTTGCTAAAACTGTGTTGATATGTTTTGTTACTTCCAATGATAAAATGTATCATTGGAAGTAACAAATCCTTGCTTCCAGAATCTTGGAATGTTAAAAATGTTCTTATACATGTGAATTTAAAGAACAATGTGCATGGATGATCAGGTTTACTGTTACCCTGCTCCCTTTTATATTTTTTATATAATATATGATATGATATATCATAGGAAATGTTTATATCATAAATAACTACATTTTTCTGTATATATATATATATATATATATATATATATATATATATATATATATATATATATATATCTAATTAATGTTATTTTGTAGCAAAAATTTTCTTACGCTGATGTTGTTAACGGATGGGTGGATAAATCGGTCTCTAAGAAATGGAGGGACTACAAGAGCTTCCTAAAAGGAAAGTACTATGTGCCAGAGAGGACTGAGGCTGAGAATGCAAGGGCGGTTCCCGTAGGTGTGACACCACAAGATTGGCAGTTTCTTGTCAATTTTTGGAGAAGTGAAACGGGAAAGGTATATATTAACGCAACTTCCGTCCTTTTGTATTTTATTGATGATATATTTTCATTGATGTTGCGAATTATAATCATTACCAAAGAAAGGCTGACATCGGCATAAAAAGTCGAAAGATGTTGAAACTGAAGCACACTACTGGGAGCGCCAGCTTTGCGGTAGTTCGAGATGAGCTGGTAAACTACGCTTCAATTTTTTTTTTGAAGTATTTTTATTATAGTTATATAAAAGTCATGAAATACATTTATAGACCTTTGTATGAATTGTGTAGACTGTAGAAAATATAAATGACTAGTCAAGGTCTTGGTTTTTTTAAAAAGATAATATATACTCTCTTCTCATCTAGCTTGCTTTATTATATCCTAAATTTGGTGTTCCTTATGTCAGATTTTATGAAGTGATGTTACTGTAGATTTTAGAAAACTGTCCTAGTGGAAAAACTCGCTGTTGATCGATCTCAGGTCGCTGATTGAAACATTCTTCGCGTTTAGAACTACCAATGACTGCAACAACAACACATTGGATATAATAGCGAGAAAAGCGATAAAGTGACTTGCTAAACTACTATAATATTCAGCTTTATACCAAGTATAACTATCTGCATGCCTTCTTTTCTTTTATAGTATGCGTAACCTCCCTAAACTTTGTACATTCTGAAAATTTAACTTACTTTAGCTCCATTAGGGCAGTTCTTGCCATTAGCTTTACATTCATACAGAGGGGCCGCGCTGCCATCAATGGTCCCACCTTTGATAGACAGGTTCTCGATGTCAGAAAATTGGATCCAGTATTCTGCATCGCTTAAGCTAGCGTAACCAGGAGCCACAAGAGTGCCGTTAATATAAAAAGTGAGGGAGCTGCTATTGCAGGGTCCTCTAAATTGGATGGGCCCTACGGAGAAGGTGCCATGCTGCAGTTACGGATTGGGTCGAGTTGGTCTGGCTGTTGGATCTCGCACCAAAGGCAGTGATGTCGTAGACTGATGTTGATGATGAGAAGCACTGGATGAGTAGTAGGAAGAGCAAAAGAAGAGTGGCGAGGGTGGTGCTAGGTATCAAATGAGTCATCATTTTATATAGCTAGTGATGATCCAACAATGAGTTGCAAGTGATTATCTTTATAAAAAAAATTGAGTTGTAAATTTCAAGCATAGGTCTGGGGTTTATATATATGAGGATTTGGGAGATAAGAATGGAATTAGAGGGCAAGAAATTTTGTAATCAGATTTGGTGCATATGATCCTTTGCATGATTTCTGCAAATTATGTGAAACTCGCTTTATGATACGTGCTCCAAAACAATCCAAAGGTTGTTAATCCTCCGTTTAGGGTGAAGTGTATATTCACTGAATCCATTTCAAGGATGCCTTCCCATTTACTGGTGATGCATTAGTGTGGAAAATTTTATTTCTGGAAGATGGAAATCTAGTACATGATCTAGTCCATTAACTGCAGACTAAATGAATGTATAAGCAGGTTGGTTTTATATCCAATATGTAAATGTGTTTGAGTTGTATAATCATGCCCCAATCATTTTGATTCTAAATTTTGCTTTGCATCTTTAGCCTTATACACATTGTGCATACACTTCACATTTCAGTAAAGGAGGATATATATATACCCATTGTGCATATATATTTCATATCAGTTCATATCCTGCATATGTTCACTTCAAAAAGATTTCCATATACGTATAGGAAGCATCAAATGAGGGAGAGAAGATCGGTGATGTAGATTTTTTTGAAACTACCCACACGGGTAAGGATAGAAAATTTAAGGATGACATGGCAGCCGATATTGTGGTAAATAAAAAGCTTTCAAATTAATTTCAATTAGGTATTTAATCTTTTTAATAAAATAATTTTGAAAATAAAATTTGTCTTTGTTATCTTTTGTAGAAAGATGCTAGAAAGAAGATTGAGGAAATGTCATCTTCTTCTACCGCCGATCCATTGACGCTACAGTTTCAAGTTCTCTCCGAATTGAGGGGACGCGAGCGTCCCGGTCGTGTGCGTGGGATGGGGCTAGGACCAACACCCACCAGTGTCTTCGGTTCTCGTACATGTTCTTACACTGGGGCCGGGGCCACACAGGAAGATGTTGATCAGCCGAAGGCAACAGTGGCACGTCTGGAGGCAGCAATGGTTCAAATGGCGACGTTAGTCCGGCAACAGTCACAAGGAATTCCAACTCAAGCATCGGTTAGTATTCGACAACTAAATACCCACTTTTAACTCATGCAGTGATCATGATAGTTATAGTTCTTCATGAATATATTCATAATAAGCGGATCAACCACCACAAACCGTGACTACCTTTCGTGGCTCCGCTTGATATAAATGAGATATAAAGATTTTGAGTTCTAAGAAACTCCAAATAGAAACTTGCTGGAGTGTGTATAATTGACAATGGTGAAGTGAGACTGTACTTTTTATGGGGTAATCAACAAAACTCATACGATAAAAAAGGGAAAGATACCCTTCAAACTGTTCAAATTGGCAGATTTGTAGACTCATTTGGAGGGACTTACTAGAGCTTCTGTTTTTCTTTGTGTTTTGGAATGTTAAAGAACAATTTGACACCCTTCCCCTTCTCCACAAACTAACAAAATAACCGGCCAATGTGCTATTGATTTTTGCAGAAAAGAACAATAAAATCACAATTAGATGGACAAATCTGTGTCGAATATGTTTAAGACTTTCCAAAGCAAAGCTATACACCTAAAAATGTGTAATATATATGAGAGTAATTGATAGATACATATCCTAAAGAATCACACGCTTACAGATAAATACTTTAACTTGTTTTGCTTTACAGTCAAATATTTTGAAGTTTTCTTCTTAGTGTTCTTTCTCGACATCTATATCAGATGTCATTTACAGTAGTATTGCATGAAAACTCTTCGGCCAAACCAAACGTCCATATCAGACACCTGAAACCTTATCTTTGTCTGACATTTATAAATAACAGAACCACAACCCTTGAACTAAATTGATCAGAAACTATATAGCAGTTGGAAAGAAGATTGAAAGTTCAACCATGAATCAGGAGCTTGAGTCGTTAACAAAATGAAAATTAGAGTCTAATTCCAGCTTCATAAACTACTATTTCTTCTCTCCCTCTCGTGTTGCTACTCTTTCTATTGATTCCCCACCAATGAGAGAATAAACTCATTAGTTGATCATGACTATTTTGGGTGGGATCGTATCTCCAAGTCTCTATGATAAACTTATACAGTGTTTCTTATGATTTGGATCACTTGGTACCGTCAAAACTATATATAATCTAAAGATTTTACTGTTATTATTGCTGTATTTTTGAAGTTGTTGATAATTGATACAATACATGGTGAAATGATAGCTGGCATCTAACTGCATTTGATTAACTTGTTCATATTAAGACAAGTAAATTGCATTTTACATTAGATAAATATTGGTGCTGAATCATTAATCAACTGAATGTTTGCAATGATCTGTTTAGTTAGATAATTATTCTGGAACCCATCTAGCTTTTCATTGATGTATGAAAACCTTTCTTGGCACCCTGTTTGCGGTAGAGATCAACCATATGCTAGAAAAGTATGCTTAGTAAGTACTAACAGACACTCCTACTCAAGTGATTATCAAAATTAAACTGCACCATTAACCTTAAAAAGCTACATTTGCAAATTATTTCAAGTACAAAATCCGTACATCATTTTTTAGTTTATTTACTGATACAGTGACTAAGAGAACAACTAAGGACTTAGCCCCAGACTTGAGGTCAGGTACATGCTTTGTTTTCTTTGTTCAGGTCCATTAAGGGTCACATTCTATATGTGCATAAATGTCCATTTTTTTCTCCAGCTAAAAAACATAAATGTCAGGTTGTGACTATTCAGCTATCAATTTGAACACTTTGGGATGTATACCACTGTCCAGATTCGAGTTCATATGAAAGAATAAATAAAGGAATCTGTATTAGTCAAATTCCTGTTTTTTTTTAGCTTGGAAGGTGGTGATCCTTCTTCATATTCTTCTTGTTCTTATGTGTTATAAATTACTATTATGATGATTATTAAGTTTGAGTTCCTCTGTCACTATAGATGACTGAGTTTCATACTGTATCTTATTCACTAATTAATTCATATACGATCGAGCAAATGATATTTGTGAATTTTGATTGTTTTTTCTACAGGGTCAGCGTATTCCATTGGTTTCCAGTCACGTACATACACTAGGGCAAAATAACGATGGAATTGGAAGCAACAGCGGGCCATACGAAGAGACTCCCCTGCCGTAGTTTGTCGAATTTGGACTTTTTTAAAAAATGTTTTGCAGGAATTATATCTATGTTTTGTAATAACTAAAGTGTTGTACAACATATACATTTGATACTCGTTGTATGACAGTTTGTGTTACAATTGAGTTGTTTTTGTGATTTGTGACTTTTAGTACTTAATTATGATATTATATATTTACTTGATTTGCATTTAAATTTAATATGATTACATGTATTTGTAATATGCGATTAATTACTGATTTTCCTAATTGAAAATTTTATAATATATATATATATATATAAAACACTATAGCGGCGTTAACCACAAAACGCCGCCATAGCCACAGTTTCTAACCCTCTATCGCGGCGCTGGAACAGCGCCGCAGCAAGTTACCAAGGCTGGTTTTCCTGATTGCGAACCTATAGCGGCGTTTCACAGAAACGCCGCTATAGCCATTTTCTCCACAAACGAAGCGCTTCTATAACGGCGCTAACAAAGCGCCGTTATAGGTGGACACCATATAGCGGCGGTGACCGAACACGCCGCAGTAGCCTATATGGCTGTAACGACGCACTTTCTAGCGGCGCTTTTAGCGGCACTTTCAGAAGCGCCGTTACGAGCTATAACGGCGCCAAAAAATGCCGTTATAGCCTTATAAAAGCGCCGCTATAGCCAATACGGTTTGTAGTGACGCCGGGCTTTTGTTTGAAAATTTTGCATTTTTTTACCGTTATACATCTCTCGGCGTTTGGAAAACACCGGGATTGATTCAAAAAAAATTTCTTCTTTTTTTTTGGGGTTGGATTCGAAAACAGGAAATATAAATATTTACGAGCCAAAAAAAGTACTATAAACAATCAGACATGCAGATATATCCCTATTTGATATCAATTTATAATAATGTGAAGCATATATATTTCATAAACAATTTACTTGCTCAAAATAATAAAAGGTCAACCAAATTTTAATTAAGATTTATAATTCATTAAAAATTTTATGCAGTCACATTTGAAGATAATTACATATAAGCTGACAATTTTCGACAAAGGCCTAGTATGGAAAACATAACATGAAAAACATAACGCATACAAATGATCAAACATAAGCAAAATTCTTCATCAGTCTTGATGCATCCACAGAGAGGCAAGCTGACAGGGTTATGTAAGACTGCAGCAGTAGCTCGCTCTCTAAGACCATCATTCTCAGATTTGAGGAGTCCTACCAGGTAGGGGGTAGCACCATGCTTCACTATTATTTCAAAGATACTGAAATTAAAAGAAATAAACAGTCAGACATTCAGAAGCAGCACATGAAACCCAATTAAATGAAAGTTTAACAAGGAAGAATAGAAATAGGCATTTCACAGCAGAGATATAATCTGAAATAAGGAATATTTAGGATTAGTAATTTAGATTAACGAAGAGTATGTATTCATATGACCAACATATCCATGTCCATTGCTACATTAAACTCCTTCAGTTTACAAAGTTCAACCTCATGCATTCTTTTAACAACAGGAAGCAATTACAAAATTACAAGAACAGTGATTATCTTGCGTTCAGGTTCGAGGACTAAATGATTATTAAACATATATTCATATTTCACTCACAACATATTCTACAAGAAAAATGTGTCATCAAAGTTCTATCTGGTAATATGACTTGAGCACAGATAGAAAAGATTGTTAAAAAAATTAATAATCATGGTTGAAGCCTGCAATCTTGTTGAAAAGGAGAAAAGTAAGCCCTAAAATCCCTTTCTCTTGAAGTGCAAGTCAAGTCGAATAGCTGGTTCCTACCCAAACTAGATGGAAGGTTTAAGAAATTCTTTGTAACTAAAGCCCCGCCTCGCTGATGTAAGTGTTGGGTTTATATCTTGCATACTAGATTGGATAAAGAAGACGATGAAACGATGGAGGAATCGAGAAGATCGGAGACGGAGTGGAGGCAAGGAAACAGTCAGCTGCCGTATTTGCAGAAGTGGCGGTCGACCGGTCATAGTGTGCGGTCGACTGGTCATAGGGTGCAGAAGTCCCGAGAGGGGGACTGTCGACCGACCTTGGGGGTGCGGTCGACCGGTCGCGGCGCTGATGGATTTATTGGGTCGGATCTTGGTGATTCGTGAGAAGCAAAACTTGCTCTTCAAGTTAGATCTGACGGCTCCTATCGTAGGGTTGTCTCTTCAGAAATATCCAATGATTACTATATCAAGATATCAAACTAGGTTTTCTCTATATCTCTATATATTGTTGTTATTGGCCTCCATTGAGAGCCAAGAGAGAGAGAGTACTTCATTGAAGGAGAGATTGAGCGATTCTCTATTTGTAAACAACTAGTACTTGCTGGTGAGGCTTGAGAGAGGATCGTGGTGAGAGCTGTAATGTTCTTGTATCTTCTCTAGTTGAATAACATCTTGGGTTTCTTCTCTCCCGGATTAAAGCGAAAGCCCCAACCGGGACAAATTTGTGTGCTTTGGTGTGTTTGGTATGATCTCATATGCACTTGGTAGTTTGTATTGATTGCATCGAATAACTCAACAAGATCCTGAAATAAGAGTTTTTAGTGCGAAATCCTTAACAATTGGTATCAGAGCTTCCGGTTCAAGGGTTTGTTCGAGTTCCTTGGAGATGATGGCAGATCAAATCACAAAAATCAAGCAGTTCAAAGGCAAGATCGACTTTAATCTCTTGAAGGTGGACATGCATGAAGCATCGGTTCAACAGAACTTGGATCTAGTCCTAGAAGGAGATAAAGGGAGACCAATCGGCACAAAGTAGGATATGTGGAAGCAGATATGTTCAGAAGCCTTGGGTTTAATCCGGTTGTCATTGATGAACGAAGTCAGGTATAGGAGAAGTACGGCGAGTCTTTGGGCAAGATTCAGAACTGACTACTCAGGATCGTCGTCACAAGTTCGGATGCACCAGCGAAGAAAGTTGTGGGGTTTCTCAATGAAGGAAAGTACCGCTCTTCTAGAACATAAAGTGGAGTTCAATATGGATTTATCTGAACTGAGGGCGTTCAACGCAGATGATCTAAGGGTTTCCAACTCAATATATTCACCATCAAATCCTTCCAACATGATAACCATGCTAGGCGAGAAATCTCCCAAAGAGAAGTTTTTCATAGCAGGTATGATCAAGGGGTTGGAGGAGGATGCACTTAGGAAGGAGAGTCAGAAATCGGCATCAACTTCTGTGAGTTGCTTGGAGGTGGATTGTACTTTGATTAGAAGAAAAAGTGTATATCGGGGTAAGGTCCGTAGCCACCAGTTCAAAGGGTTTCAGCATTACATAAGAGAGTGTTGCAAGCGATTGAGTCAGAGGGGTGCCGAATCAAGTGCCGATGAATCAGCTGAAAGCTTAAACAGTGCTTTTGTTTCAAGTCCTTTAGTTGTGATTTCCGGTTATTCTTTTGATTCGGTTAGTTTTTCTGAAGTTTGCTCCGAGAGAGAGATGGTTTCTACTTGCAAATTTGCATCATATCGTTGTGTGGGAACGAAGGTTGATAAGATTTGTGAAATAAAATGTGAGAAAACAAATGAGTCGAAGATGACAGGTGGAAGGGGACACAGACTAGAGGAGGGCATGCATATTCCTTTGATGAAGCGGAGCCTTATTTCCATGAGAACTCTAGATGTTCAGGACTGCAGGTACACAGATCCAGGTGGAGTTCGTTTAGTTTGGGAAAGTTATCGCAAGGTGATGAAGGGTAAGAGGGAGACTGGACGGATTCAGCACAACCTCTACCAGCTTTGTGGAAACAAGAAACCTTGGCCAAGTGGTTTAAAGCCCATTGTTCCTAAAGCACTATCTGGTATGTTGTCACTAGAATCATCCGAGCGAGACTGCAACGTTCGAATATCGTCGGAAGGTAAAAAGAGCCTTGAGGTAGGTGGAGTTCGTGTGGAGGGTGGTACCTCCATGATTACATCTACTGCAGTGTGCCCTTGAGGGGGCATACAACGGGAGAAAAACGGGTGGAGATATATTCAACTAGTAGAGGAAGCTATTGAAACGAGTTGTTTGCAAGAAGAGAAGAAAAAGAGTCTAGAGGGTTTCAAATCACACAGGTGTGGATTCATGAGTATGTAATCCAAGGTAGAGATTGTTGGGTTTATGTCTTGCATACTAGATTGGATAAAGAAGACGATGAGAAGATGGAGGAATCGAGAAGATCAGAGAGGGAGTGGAGGCAAGGAAACAGTCAGCTGCTGTATTTGCAGAAGTGGCGGTCGACCGGTCATAGTGTGCGGTCGACCGGTCATAGGGTGCAGAAGTCCTGAGAGGGGGACGGTCGACCGACCTTGGGGGTGCGGTCAACTGGTCGCGGCGCTGATGGATTTATTGGGTCGGATCTTGATGATTCGTGAGAAGCCCAACTTGCTCTTCAAGTTAGATCTGACGGCTCCTATCGTAGGGTTGTCTCTTCAGGATTATCCAATGGTTACTGTATCAAGATATCAAACTAGGTTTTCTCTAGATATCTATATATTGTTGTCATTGGCCTCCATTGAGAGCCAAGAAAGAGAGTAATTCATTGAAGGAGAGATTGAGTGATTCTCTAATTGTAAATAACTAGTACTTGCTGGTGAGGCTTGAGAGAGGGTCGTGGTGAGAACTGTAATGTTCTTGTATATTCTCTAATTGAATAACATCTTGGGTTTCTTCTCACCCGGATTAAGGCGAAAGCCCCAACCGGGACAAATTTGTGTGCTATGGTGTGTTTGGTATGATCTTATATGTGCTTGGTAGTTTGTATTGATTGCATCGAATAACTCAACAAGATCCTGAAATAGGGATTTTTAGTGTGAAATCCCTAACAGTAAGCACCCACTAAGCGAGCAAATTGCAACCTATTAAAATACTTTCAACCAACTATTATAACTATCAAAGCTCGCTGGTTCCTACCCAAACTGTATTGTCTATTTATAGGATGCACTATCAAAGCTCGCTATTATAACTTGAGAAGGTGTATATTGTTTTGTCGACTTTTACAGGTTAGTTGTGTTTTTTGGCATAAATAAATTCCTTGCTGTTATAAATTCGGTATCTCCAATAACAGAGAATGGCAAATTCAGATACGGACACCAACAAGTCTAAAGACTCTCTAATTGGATGGAGCAAGAGATTCAGCACTACACTAATTAACAGCAGCAAACTCAGACTATTCCTCTTAATGTGGTCATATATATATCCGACGTATTTCATGACAAAGCCTGCATGAATTTGGTAGTCTCCTGATATATTTGTTTGCTCTCAGATCACACTCCAATCCAACCGACTGCGAAATCCAACTACAACTCTATCTATATGCATAACAACTACAAAATTTTGAAATGATTAATTATATACTAAAAAATAATTACTATATGAAAACTGACAGAACCTTTCTTTCTTTTTGTATACATTTGCTAACAATCTTTTATATTACATGTACTAATTCTAAGGAATTTGCTATAATCAAAGCAGTAAATGTATACATAGTCACTGGCTATTTAACTTCGAAGCGCCCCCCCCCCCCCCCCCCCCCCCCCCCGGTACATCAATGATGCAACTTTAGCAGGGGCTAAATCATCATCAACAACAAAAGAATTCATTCGCGACAATGACCTTGGTGCCTTCGGATGGTAGTTCCTCCTCTTATTTCCATTCTCATCATACATCACAAATACGAAATCTTCATGGAACAAGAGTATAAAAGCTTCCTCTTTTTTTGTCTTCGATTTTCTGTTAAGGTTAAACTCCTTACCGTCCTTTTATACACTCAGTAGACGGTATATCAAAACAGTATATTTCAATTAGGGACATAATATTTAATCAAAATTTATAGACTATTGTCTACACTGGGAAACAATTTATCAAACCTATTAATAGTTCATTTCAATGTAAAATAATCTAACCAAAAGTCAAATACCAAATCTTCAATACAGATGCCGAAAAGTAGATCAATTTCAGATGGGAATGTTTTTCTTTTTCAGAAAGTACTATTGTCTACACACAATTTTCTAAATAATAACGTAAAAGCTGTTCAAAAGCGACGTGTTATGTGTTTAAAAGAATTGAAGCTAATAAGATTTTAACACTTACAAGAAGAGACAATCCCGTCTACTGTGAATATCTAACGGAGTCGTCGTTGATGGAATCACGTTCGCCGGCTCCTTCTTCATCCATCTGACTAGCTCCTGTAATGACTCTATTGCTTTGTTGTGTAATGCAAAAATATATACATTATGTTTCCAAATCTGAAAAAAAAAACTTCACTTAAAAAAATCAAGTTATGCACACATACACAACCAGTAATACGACAAACGAAGACATATACTGGATTTTCGAAGATAAAAACCGGAAGCATTCTAAACTATTCGAGAGGAAAACATGCCAAATTACACTTTTAAATTTCGAAAGAAGTATACTCTCTTAAGAAAATATTGTAAACTTATATAAATTCATTTAATTAAAATTAAAAACATGTACAGTATATATATATATCATATATTCTATCATATACAGCATAGTTTTGAGAGTTATGCTTTAAAATCTGGTACATCATCTTGTATTTGATGCTTTAAAATGTGGTTCATCATCTTGTATTTAATGCTTTAAAATCTGGTTCATCATCAGGGATATCATTTGAACCCTATATGTGTCATATATATCATATATTCTATCATATACAGCATATCAAAAACATGTACAGCATAGTTTCTATCACATATATATATACATATTTTGATATGCTGTATATGATATATATATGATATTATATATATATATATATATATATATATATATATATATATATATATATATATATATATATATATATATATATATAATATCATATATATATCATATACAGCATATCAAAATATGTATATATATATATATGATAGAAACTATGCTGTACATGTTTTTGATATGCTGTATATGATAGAATATATGATATATATATATGGCAAATACTCAATTGAAAACGGGTTTGTTTTCACGGTTGGAAAATAGCGATCTGAGCCATTGGATCACTCTTGATCGTGATCAGCGGCTTAGATCGCCTCCACCCATCACCCAATATCAGTTAAGTGGCGGAGGGTTATTTTGGAAATTTCGTCCCAAATAACTCTTCGCCTGATTCGCTCTTAAAAAATGAATATAACCTAGGCCGTTGTTCCCAGGTTATAAAAAAAATGAATCATCGGCCATTGTTTGGAACAACGACCTTGTTCTCAATTTTTATAACCTAGGCCGTTGTTCCGAACAACGCGAAGAGTTATTTGGGACAAAATTCTTAAAATAACCCTCCACCACTTAGTGAGAACGGGTGATTGGCAGCTCAGATCTAAGCCGTTGATCACGATCAAGAGCAATCCAACGACTCAGATCGATATTTTTCAACCCGTAAAAACTAGAGCCGTTTTCAATGGAGCATTTGCCTATATATATACGCAAAATCTGCTCATTGATTAAAAGCATTTCTTTTGTTTCAAAGCATCCAGAAATAACATGCACAAGCTGAAATAATTCTTGTCTAAAAAAATAAGGCTTCGGAGGGAGTGAATTGAGCAAAAATTCTGATTATGGACAAGATAAGCACTTCTAACTGTGAATATATGAGAGGCATAAGGGTTTCAAAGCAATTGATAAACTCTAACCTGTCTCGGTATGTCACCAGGTTCGGCGACATTCGTTTTCTTAAATAAATGTGAAATTTTTTCTTGAAGTTTTGAGAGTTGCGACTCGAGAAAATGTATCCTTTCATCTCTGTGATCGGGTTGCGTGGACAAAGAAGCACGAGATCGAGAGGGTTTGGGCCCTAACCCCTTCCCACGCACACGTCCATGGCGTTCTTGGCCTCATTCCTGGACCAACGCTTGATGCTGAAGCTCCACAATATCAACGGATGTGTTGGGGTTTGTGGATCCAATACACGATAATGAGGTTGGAGAAAATAAGCGAGAAGGAGAATCGAAGTGGGAGCTACAGGTCAAGAGTAGCAATTGGCTACAGCAGAGTTGCAGTCGACCGCACCCCCGGACCGCCCAAGCAAGAAGACCGGTCGACCACGCAGTTGACCGTCCTGCTCTCTGACTCAACTCTGTAGCTTGATGGAATGACCGGTCGATCACGCAGTCGACCGAACCACTCTCTGTTGGATTTCGTGCAGTCGAGGGAGAAGACCGGTCGACCGTCAAGATGGTGCGGTCGACCGTCCCGACGCTGAATAGATGAACGGCTAAGATGGAAAGTTGTGGAATCCTATATATATTGTATTGTGTACGATTTTAGGGTTAACTGAAAAGAAAAAGAGAAATCTACAGTCGTCATTGAGAGAGAGGGAGATAGAGAGAAACCCTACACCTTGGTGGTGAGTTTTTGAGAGATTTATAAAACCTAATCTTCATATTTCTAGTGAAAATTGCAGGAGTGCCTCTGCGTGGGGAAGTAGCCATTGTTTGGGTGAACCTCGATAAAAATCTTGTGTTCTTGTGTGTTGCTTTTGCTTGTTCTTTGTTCTCTTGTTTTGATTCTATAGTTCTTACATCTCGTCGTCGTTGTTGAGTTTATTCCGCAGTTAGAATTCAACAAGATGTTGTGGGGGAGTCGACGGAAACTGCGGATGAGAGTTTGGTGTATCTCGTTCTAGCAGTGCTCTGTAAAAAACAGATTGTAAAAACATGTAAGATGTCTTTCATTTTAAAGTCAAATTACAAACCAAATAAGCCCAATGGATAGGACACAATTACTGATATCGATGCTGCCTTTGCTAATGCAAACACGCCTTGTGAGTTCATGTAGGTGGCGTCGAAGAAATCCAAATCCCCGTACTGATCCCCACCTCCGTGCTCCACATCGTGTATATCAGAGAATACAGAGAAATATCCAATCATCAATAAAGTATTTTATGACAAATGATTTAAAAAGGTGACGCTTGCCATTATCGCACGACGCCTTGCAAAGCTCGTACCTCCGGATGTGTGTAACACATCCTGTCCCTGTCAAGCATGCAAATCATACAACTGGTGAGCACGCAAATAATATAGCCAAAACTCATTCTAGTTATTGAGAAAATTGATGTTTAATTTTATTACGACCATTATAAAGTTGCCAAAAATGATTTGTGAAAAGTGAATTGGAAGTATGTTTATAATAGCAGAGATGCAGTATAAGGATGAAAGATAATAATATTACAAGTTTGCATTATGCAACTGATTTCTAGTCTAAGTCTAAAATAGCATACTAAGTGTGTGTGGAATTAGTGCGAATATAATTTCACGGATTAAATAAGATTATCATTTGAGCCACGACCTTAACAGACCTTAACATTACACAGCACAAGAGTATTGCAGATTCAAAACCAAGAAAGTAAAAAAGAAGCAACACGAAAAAATACAAAAACCCATAAAGTAATAGAGGATATCTATTTTGATTGTTTAGAAGATTATCAAGAAAAAGGAAGAATAATTACGTACGAAATAAACTTTATTGTGCACTAGTCCAATCCAACAAAAGAAATGCAGGTTTTTTTGTATCATGATGTCCATGGCTATATACATCA
Source organism: Hemerocallis citrina (assembly GCA_017893485.1). Classification (NCBI taxonomy): domain Eukaryota; kingdom Viridiplantae; phylum Streptophyta; class Magnoliopsida; order Asparagales; family Asphodelaceae; genus Hemerocallis; species Hemerocallis citrina. Next base: position 203,387,995 of record CM030362.1, read on the forward strand.
CAGAAAATACTCTACGGCATCCAATTCCATAATACTGAAGAAGCTTAAAAAAATAGTACCTTCGATCTCTATCTACATATTTCTCCGCTTCTCTCTATCAACTCTTCGTCAACATCAACATATCGAGTAATATGAAACTTGAATGATCTAAATATGTTCAAATGTGGAAGGAACTATCTAAAATCCTTATAATGTATATCAACAGTAGACTGGTGTTCTTCTTTAATATCACCATACAAAGCTTGAAGTTTTGGTTCTGGCTTCATTGCAGTGGAAGTTGTAATGGAAAATTGTTCTGAACAACCTGTCGGAGAATTATCTGAAGGATAATTGATAACAGGCTTCAAACCTGTTGATGTAGACAAGTTTGTACTAGGAGGTGATGGCACAATGGTAGACATCAAATTGGAGCAACTGATTTTTAGGCTATATCTTACAAGTTTGCATTATGCAATTGATTTCTAGTTTAAGTCTAAAATAACATACTAAGTGTGTGTGGAATTAGTGAGAATATAATTTCACGGATTAAATAAGCTAGTACACATAAAAGAAATAAAGAGAGCTAACATCAGTTGAAATGAAAGCACACCCAAGCACAAAATGATGAATTACTACACTGAATAATATAATTCCAAAATTAGTTGGTTTAAATATTATTTTAAGAAGTTCAAGGGCTCTACCCGTGTTGCAGCTGGGATATTTGTCCATCGATCATAAGCAAGAGGAAGGTACTCTGAATTCCTAGCAATTATGCCAATGAACGATGCGAAAGTTATAGCATGTTTACCCACGGGTTGGTTATCCGCGTTCACCTCCACGAGGATTCTTTGACCTTGAGGTTGCTTCCAGACATCGGCCATCTTCGTCATTCCCCGAGTCCTTTTAGGGGGCTGGGTGCTCCCCTCACCCACCTCATGTTCACTACCCCTCGTTGGGAGGCTCCTCATGTGTAGGCTCCCTATTTCTTCGCGACATAATTTAAACCTGTTGACAAAAAAAGACACATAAAAGGACATAACAGTTATACAATACAAATGAAACTGATAAGAAAATGAGAAGATTGATAGAAAGCATACATCAGTACCAAGAAGATAATAATAAATGCTGACAATTGATAATAATAAATCTCTAAAAATAAGAACACTTGATTATTTATTTATCAACTATAAATAATTCTGTATAACTGACTAAACATATAAATACTAATATCGATAGTTTTCAATAAGAATACATTGTGACTGAGTATTTTGGAGAAAATAAATGAGTAATCTAACTATCAATATTATGCAATACATCCCCTGACTCTCCATCTGTGCGTAGCCAATTAGGTCTACTATTGTCATCTGTTATGTTCACATCAAACCTAGGAAATTCGGCAGCAACAAAATTATTAGTGACATCTTCATCCTCATCGTCTGATGTATCTCCTAGCTGAAATATATTTCTTGGTTGCATAATAAGTTCCACATAAGAATTAGGTGAAACTGGATCTTTCACATAGAACACTTGAAAGACTTGAGATAGAAACACAAATGGTTCATCGCAGATTTGTGTACCAGTATTAATCAAATTTGTAAAATTTACAATTGTGAATCCTAATGTATCCATATTTTTGGGATAATTCTTATCTATTCCAGCCCAGACTGTGCAAAATAAGACAACTCGAAAATGACCGTAATAGTCCAACTCGATAATATCCGTGAGCACGCCATAATAGTCAACATCATCATCTACTGGACTTGTGTCATTATTAGAAACATAACTTCTTGTCTTTAACGTCACTAGAATTCTAATATTTTGGGACTTCAAATACCGTTCACGATCTTTAGTATGAAATTTGTAGCCATTATATATATATAAATCCCCTGAATCTTCTAGCCATCTTATGAGAACCTCTAGCAAGAATCTTGATTTCATATGATACCAAATCATCGTGCAACTTCGGAACCTATAATATGTGACGTTAAATCTTATTAGTGACGATAGGATTAATATATTTAGAAAAATAATGTACCGCAATTTGGAAGACACTTACATAGTCTTTAAGCCACATATGAAATTTTTCATTCATCCTCTTATTTTGTTCACGTGGTCTCAATTTCCTTGTTTTAGAATTTCTTTTCATTTCATGGATAAATTCTCTGTACATATTTAAAACATTAAGATTTAATTAGGTTAAAACAGTTCTAATCGGTTTTAATTAAATATAAACCAACTCATTTTTTTGACTTACTTTCGAAATGGCTCAACAGTTGCATGATGATCTATCACATATCGATGTGCTTGTTCCCATGTTCAGTTATCTAACTCAAATGCATCAACTTTACCAATAGAATTTCCAGCAGTCTGGAACAGATAATGTGCCTCACCAAGGTTTGACCCGACTAGGTTTCTCCTTGGTCTAGTAAAACATGTCTCAACACCCTCAAGTTATCGTGAACAAAAATTGGAGCATTCCTCTGAGAGATAACCTTCTGCTATTGAGCCTTCTGGATGTGCTCTATTTTTAATATATCTCTTATGCCGATATAGGTACCTATAAATGTAAATAGTTAGAATTGAAAAGGTATGCAAATATTCAAATGCGAGGTAGATAATTAACAAATATGAATAAGTACCTCTCAATTGAATACATCCACAGATAATGTACTGGTCCCCCAAGTCTTGCTTCACCCGCTAGATGGATTACCAAGTGAATCATTATAGTGAAGAACGAGGGGGGAAATATTCTCTCCATTTGACAAAGAACAACTGCAGCACGTTGCTCCAATAGGTCAATGTCTTCAATATGTAAAACCCTTGAACAAAGTCCTTTATCAATGCTACACAGATCCTTGATGACGGCAGTTACTTGTTCACACATTGAAAACCTTAAAACCACGGGAAGGAGATCCTGCATCAAGATATGGTAGTCATGTGACTTGAGACCCTGAAGCCTCTTCTCCTTATCGTTGACGCACCTTGCTATGTTAGATGAATAGCCATCAGGAACATCAAGCTCATTTAGCACTTTGCAAAATAATTCCAACTCCTTTTTGGACATGCAGTACATTGCAAGAGGAAGGAAAAATCTTCCATTCTGTAAATATTCAGGGTGCAACTCACGTCGTATGCCTAATGTAGCTAAATCAAGACGACACTTCAAATTGTCTTTTATCTTTTGATCATCTCCCATGACTGTCCCTATACAATTTTCACCAATATTCTTTCCGATGTGCATCACATCTAGATTATGGCGTAATAAGTTGAATTTCCAATACGGCAGTGTAAAGAAAATGCTATTCTTCTTCCAGGAACCTAAATCAACAATGTCATCACATTCATCTGCACCGTTGTCTTCATCCCTTGCCTTTTTCTTGCCCCTTTTTATGGCCTCTGGTTCCTTACCATGATTGAAATTATGACCATATAGTCGCCTTAACACATCAGATCCAGAAAAAAATTACAGGAGCTTGTTCTCGTTCCTCCTCCACATCAAATGTAGCAGTTTCTGTCCTGAAACTGTGTGTGGCAACCATCACCTATGCCCCATGTAGCAAAACTTTCTCCTATTATATAACCACCATGAATTAGTTTGATCAGCACAACAAAGACATGCATTACTCCGTTTGGTTCTATAACGGATAAATTTGCAAATGCAGGAAAATCATTGATTGTCCAAGTTAATGCAACTCGGTGACAGAATGATTTCTTGGTTGTCGCATCATATGTTGGAACACCCTCCCACAAATGTTGGAGCTCATCTATTAAAGGCTAAAGATAGACATCTATATCATTTTCCGGACTTTTTGGTCCAGGAACTATTGTGGATAAAATACATGATGACGGCTTCATGCACTTCCAAGCGGGTAGATTATACGGGATCAACACTACGGGCCATATGTTGTATATACTGCTCGTTTGCCTTAATGGATTAAAACCATCACTTGCCAATCCAAGTCGCACGTTGCGAGGATCCGCAAAATCAGGGTATCTTTCATCAAATTTTTTCCATGAGGTTGAATCCGCAGGATGTCTGAGAATCCCATCATTCTTCCGACATTCAGCATGCCATCTCATATCAGAAGAAGTCTTGGTCAACATAAACAATCTTTGTAGTCTCGGAATCAAAGGAAAGTAGCGTATCTGTTTTGTCGGCTTCTTTTTCCGCCTTGATTTAACTGACCCACTTATATCTTGGTCTTTATTTGGTTTTCCTTTCCATTTCGAAGTACCGCAGATTTCACAGTTCTCAAAACTCTCCTTATCTCCCCTAAATAACATACAATCATATCGGCCTGCTACTATGTTCTCATACCCCAGATCAAAAAATTTAAGGAACTGTTTTATTCCATAAGTTGAATTTGGGAGACAGATTCAGGAAAAGTTTCATTCAACAATTTAAGTAGCATGGTGAAGGACTTGGCAGACCAACTGTTCAAACATTTGATCTGAAATAACCTCACGATGAATGAGAACTTCGAAAATTTTATGCAATCACGATACAAAGGTGTACTAGCATCTTCCAATAACTTAGTAAATGCTTCATATTCTTTGTTAACTTTAGGGTCTTCCCTTCCACCCTGCACTCCACCAGCAGTGTGCGGTGTTTCAGTCGGTTCATCATGGACTTGGGTTGTTGGAATATTTGTGTGCATTGAATTGTTATGAATTCCAAAAGCATCCCACACTAAATTTTGCATCTCATCGGCAACACTATCATCGTCAACTTCTAAGGGTTCATCTTCATCTTCTAAAACAGCTGGATCAACCGAAATGGATGGGACACGCTCTCCATGGCATAACCAATGTGTGTACCCTTGTAGGAAACCATTAATCACCAAATGTGTTTGTACTTCGTTGCATGGAAGTAACTCACAGTTTACGCACCGGCGACATGGACACAAGAAGAAGTTGGGATCACGTGAATGTTGCTTGGCGAAAATAATGAAATCTTTGACACCATCCCGATACTCCTTGGATAATCGTGACTTACTCATCCAACTTTTATCCATTTCAATAATATCACTCAATCTGGAAATAAAATTTCACTCATTATTTTTTTTTTCTTATCTCATTAAAGTGTGTACCTCACTGGATAAGTCAATTGAAAAAACTTCCATCATAAAATAATTAGAAATTAAATTTTTAAGAACTTAAATTAGACATTCGATTCAATCTAGATAAATCTTAAACTAGATAAATAACATTCCATAAGACTTGCCAAGTGCTTCATATTAAGAATTATTACATGTTAACTTAAGCCATTCTTCCTTGTGTTAGCCATTTTCTATAAAACCCGTCATTTTAAATATACATGTTACTTATTATTTCAATCTGTAGATTTATCCATCGATGAATATCTACAAAGATATAAGTTTAATAATTTAGAACGGCCATAACCAATATTCCTCAAGATTAGGAATACAAGAGCTAATATTTGTGCCAATTGGTAGATTTACGAAAGCCGAAGTATTACCTAAGCAAGCACAAAGATGCAAGAAAATGCCCAAAGAAAAAGTTGAATAATTGGATTGTGTTAGTTAACAGAAGTATGTTTTAGCTAACCAAGCAATGTGCAAATTTAATGTTATCAATCAGTGGATAAATGAACCCAAAAAGATCATAACTAAAGAATCTGAATATACCTTGATGAACTCGATGAAAAAACTGAGTATATAAACAAGTAAACAATTATAATGCTTTTTTGTCCTAAGTAATATGGATAAACTACTTACATAAAGTGACTTTCCTTAGCAATTGGTGGGTTTATTTGGTAATGGTGTGTGTAGTAACTCTTTCGTGTATGCTAGTAGTTTGTGCACTTTGATGTGTTGTGTATTAGTATCAGGTGTGATTTAGTTAGTTTTTGCTAATCGTTTTGTTTCAAGCTTGAAATTTCCGTAATAATGGATGAACTGGATCTACAGAATGCAGATGCTATTCATGATGCACATACTAAGTAATTTAAGTATCGGTTACCCAAAATTTCACATGATGCACATACTAAGATTGAAATCTATTCAAAGCATGCATATGAAAATATTGTGCACATACTAAGTATCGGTTACCCACTTTTATAAAATATTTAACTAACTAACCCTTTTTAATATAATAACCTAAAAACAAAATTTTACATATAACCCTACTTTAGAAATTATAAACTATAATACACCTTATCCTTATAAAAGCTGGATAATTCACAGAAAATAAAGAAACTTAAATTAAAAAATCTTTCAAAATTCAAGATTAGATACGTTGATAAAAGATTAACAGAAAGGAAGCATATTGCTAGTAAAGAAATATCAGAATACCTGTTACTAACAAGAAAAGTAATTAATCAACTGCCTAAAGAGATACAAAAAGAAATAGCATACAAAGTATTAGATTACAGAAACGAAGAAGCAAGTTGGTATCACCCACACCTAACTAGCATACAAAATAATAGGTTAAGTATGACCAACGAAACAGTTGTATTAATTCCTAACATGAACCCAGAAGTTTATATGATAAACATACAAGAGTTGGAAGAAGATTACAATGGTCCTGAAATGTTAAGAGATATAAGAAACGATTTAAGAGCCATAAATAAAAATATAAAAGAATTAGGTAGATATATAACTGACTACCCAGAAGAAGAATAAGGCATAAAAGAAGAAGGTATGAAAGAGTTAGAAGCCATAACAAAACTTAATATAAATATCTTGGAAATAGAAGATTTAATGGCAAATCCTAATTCAGAAGAAGTAAAAGAAGCTTTGAAAAATATAGATATAACAAATGAGAAAATAAAAATGGACCAAGATAAGATTATTGCAAAATCTTCAGAAATTTCAAGTAACATGTATGAAATCTTAAGACCACCACCTAACAAAAAACCTTATCAATTACCATGGAAATGGCAAAATACAAAAAGAAGAATGCAACTAGGAAAAGATAAAGAAAAGAAAATCCCAAAATATGAACCTACAGAACACTACGAAAAAGGAATAGCAGAAAATGGAGAATGGTTAGACCTAGATTGCGTAAAAGACGTAGATAGGACAATTGAAGAATGGGTAAAAGCGTCACTAATAGTAGGTTTTAGGCAAAACCTTAACGGAAATGCATTTGAGAAATTTATAGAAGCCACCTTTATGGGAGTAGTAGCAAAATGGTGGAATGGGCTAGAGGAAGAAGAGATGAATACTATGAAAATCAAGACCAATTGATGATAGAGGAACTGAAGAAAGCTCAGCACAACGGACCTTAGGTTTAAAAGAAATAATTACAAATTACGAAAAAGCAATAAGAACTGAATTCAGTGTATATGATAAAGGAAAAAAACACACTATATATAAAAAGAATCAAGCAAGATGGAGACTAACTTAGAAATATGCGACATGTGCCATTTTGACAACTATGCTTGTGAATTCCGAGAATATTTTCAAGATAGTTATTATACAAAAGAAGAACGGAGTCCAATTTTAAACTCATTCTTTCTAAAACTACCTGATCCATGGAGTATAAACATATATAGTGCATACATAAGTGAGAAAGTAAAACCAGAAGTAGACAGTTTAGGGTATAGAACGCAATTCGTAAAATATTATAGGGACAAAGTATGCCAAGATGCTAGAGCAACAATGAAATATTATAGAACATATAAACAAAGAATTTGTTGTGAGGATGCAAGGCCGAATCATTGGGGATGCAATAATAACTATAAATACACAAAGAAGAATAATCACAAATTCCAAAAATATAAACCAAAATATAGGAAAACTTTTACGAGATATAGAAAACCTTATAAAAAATACTTTAGAAAAATGAAGAAGAATAAAAATAGGCAGTATACGAAAAATCCTAAAAAATGTAATTGTTACATATGTGGAGAGGTAGGACGTATATCACCAAATTGTCCTAAAAGAATGAAAAATGAAAATGTAAAATACGTAGAAGAAATTGAATAAATGAATAACATAAATTATGAACCCATAAAATATGATGAAGAATGGTCAGAAATAAGTGAAGATGAAGAAATAATGGTAATGGAAGAAGATAGTGGAAGTAGTGAAGGTGAAACAGAAGAATGTGAAATAAACATGATAACAGTTTTAACAGAAATAGGAGAACCTTCAGAAGGAGAAGAAAACAATGAAGAATTAAGCGAAAGAATGTGTTTTGACATACAAAAATACGATAAAATAAGGCCAACCAAATTAGATATAAATCCAAAAGAAATTTTTAAACTACCAATATTTGAAAGAAAGAAAAGTACCATCATAATAGCTAGGAATAATGAACAACCTATAGACATTGAACAAGCACAAGGCAAGACCACAATCCCATTAATAACCGAAAGAATAATAAGACAAGAGATGGAAAAATTAAGTGAAAAGACCAGAAAAATATTAAGACACATACATTTAGGAGCCGTACAAATAATAATAATAAAAGCCTATTTTAAGGAAGGAATAAATACACCCCTCGAAATATACCTAATGGATGATAGGATAATATCAAGTACACAAGATGCCTTAATAGGAATAGTACAAGGAAACATAATGTACCAAAAGATAAAGTTTACAATAAAACCTAATTTCTCTATAAGCATGGCAGAAGAAAATAAAGATAAAAGTCTAGTCATGTATCATAGGTTATCAGGTATAGAAATGATAGAAAAAAGCAAAGTTATGGGTATACAAATAAGAAACATTTACACTTTCACTAGCAAGCACGAAGTAAAGAATAGAAATACAGATAATTTTAAAATAGAGCATCTATTCAGTGAAATCATAAGATACAAACCAGCTAGAGAAAATCCTGAAATGACTATACCAAATTATATAGAATTTGACTTTAATAAAGCAAAATGAACTGCAAAAGGAAAAGCACCACAAATAATGTTCGGAAAGAGATCACTATCAATAAGAAATAAACAACAAGCATTGGAATTAATACCAATAATAAATACATTAGAACACCAAAACAATAACCAATTTAAAATAGAAATAGAATATTATGACAATGGAAATGGAATAAACAAATAGCCTTAGTAGATACAGGAGCTACTAATTCACATATTAAATAAACAAATGTAAAAACCACTGAATTAATAACATTAGAAAACTCGTATTACTACCTAGACTATTACAATAATAGACATCCAATTGTACATAAAATCATACTATCACTAAGGATAAATGGTAAAAAGGAAATGTTATTACACTTACACGTAGACCCAGAACACCATGTTAATGAAATGTTATTAGGAACTAACTTTCTTACATCAGTACAATCTTACTAAATTCAAGAAGAAAAAATTACAATAACAGTAAACAATGAAAGCATGATAATAAATAGGATATTGGACAAATGAATCCATTAAGAGCAACAAAAAATACATTATACATTCTAACAGAATTTGTTTACGAAGGATACAAATCAAGAAACTATCACAGTCTAATAGACACCGGAGCAGGTACTAGTCTATGCCGCGAGAATATACTACCAAAATGGAAACAAGATGGTTTTAATAAAAAAAGCCATAACTGGATTAACTGAACAAACTATCATACTTGACAAATATCAACAAAATGTTAATGTACAAATATGAAGTTACATAATAAAAATACCTATAATATACCAGTTTGATGATATGAATAATGATGTACTCTTAGGAAATGATTTTTTCCAACAATACTATCCCATAACTATATCACATAAATCAGTTGTATTTACAACACCTTGCAGACACCAAGCAATAGCAATTAGAATAACCCAACCTTATTCCAGAGCTGACCTGCCACACATCAGAGTTTCTTCAACCCAGCGTGGTGAATATCAATATTTACCAAACAAAACTAGAATACAACAAGTTCAAGAAATAACTACCGAAGAAATTTAAGAAAATCAATTAGAAGATCTGTGCGGAGAAGACCCCTTGGCAAAATGGAACTTAAGTGAACCTACGGCACATATAGAGTTAATAGATAAGAACAAAATAATAAAAATTAAACCTATAAGACATACTCCAACAGACCTAGAAGAGTTCAAAATACACATAAAAGAATTAATAGAAAATAATTACATAAGAAAATCACAAAGTCCACATTCATCACCAGCATTCATAGTAAGAAAGCATTCAAAAGAAAAAAAAAGGTAAATCTCGAATGGTAGTAAATTATACGAAACTAAATAAAAATACTAAGAGGTTTGGATACCCACTACCAGACATGCAAATACTACTTAACGCAGTAAGAACAAGAAAAATATATTCGAAATTTGATTGTAAATCAGGATTTTATCATGTAAAACTAACAGAAGATTCAAAACTTTTAATAGCATTTAGCACACCTCAGGAATTTTATGAATGGAATGTATTACCATTCGGTTAAAAAAATAGCCCAGGAATATTTCAAGAATATATAGATAAATTTTTTGAAAAACACAATAATTTCATATTAGTATATGTAGATGATATTCTAATAGGATCCGAAAACGAAGAACAACATAAAGAACATCTACTAAAATTCATAGAAATAGTGAAAAATGCAGGTATTATACTATCAAAAAAGAAAATAGAATTATTCAAAACTGAGATAGAATTCTTAGGAACAAAATTATCACATGAAGGAATAGAATTACAACCACATATAGCAGAAAAAATAAAGACTTTTCCTAATGTCCTAAAAGAAAAAAGAGAAGTACAAGCTATAATAGGATTACTAAATCAAACAAGAGGTTACATACCAAATTTATCAGCAAAAATAAATTGGTTACAACAAAAACTAAAAAAGTTTAAGAAATGGAAATGGACCCCAAAGGATGAAGAGAAACTTAAAATATTAAAATAACAAACTTCAGAATTACATAAGCTAAGATTACCTATTAAAGAATGTTCTTGGATAATAGAAACAGATGCATGTGAAAACAATCGGGAAGCAGTATTAAAATTCATTGAAATAGGAGAAAATGAGAAAAAACTAGCTAGATATACTAGTGGATCTTTCACACAAACCCAACAAAATTACCACATAAACAAAAAAGAACTACTAGCAATCTTAAAAGCTATAAAAAAGTTTGAACTATTTATAATACATACAAAATTTACAGTAAGGACAAATAATACCCAAGCAAATAGTTGGATTAACAAAATAATAGACCCAACCAGAGCAAACAAAAGATTGATAAGGTAGTAGATGGAGTTAGCACATTACAATTTCTTAATAGAAAACATAAAAGGAAAAGATAATATTTTAGCTGATTTTCTATCAAGAAATTAACTATTTCACTTGTTACAGAATGGAAACCAGAGTTCAGCAAATAGAACAAGATTTTATTTACATCAAGGGAACAATGGAGCAATTAAAAGGAGCATTTAATTAGTTATAACTACAAATATGCCTACTCCAAAGTCTGTTCTATCGGCATGTAAGTCAGCATGTAACCACAGAAAATATGGTGGACAATAATAGCGAGAAAATGAGTGAGATAGGTGAGCCTTCTTAGTCAGTAAAAGAAGAAGCAATTATATCCTCAAATAGAACCACATACAAAGAGACACTTATTACTGAGAAAGCTCCCACCAAAGTACTGAAGAAAATATTATTTTTACAATATATTCAAAAACTATGCCAAGTAACAGAGGTAAACCAGTTCATCAAGACCATATCTCAATAGCACATGAACAAGGCCATCATCTTACCAGGAGCTAATCCAAGAACAACTAGGGTATTGTTCTAAAGAGAACTTATTTATTGCATCTATCCATCCAGAGAATGTGAAGAACTAATCCACCTACCAAGAGAAATTTACAAGGCAGCCAAAAGTTATTTTGGGCTTACGAAGGCCTAAAAAATACATGTCAGAATGTATTCAGCCATCCCCGAATATCTTAATGATGAGGAAGAATTTCCAGCAGAACATGTTATGAAAATAGGGATGACCACCCAAATGACCTATGAGCATCAAATATTGTACCATTTAAAACTGAAGAATTTGAAAAATTAATCCCAGAAAGAAGGGCAATGGGCTTCAGGAACATGTATTGTGAATTAAAAGACATAAAACAAAGAGACAGCAATATATGGATCTATGACAACCCAGATCCAGATAAAATAATAATGTATAGTATCGCAAAGATCAAACAGCCACAAGATAAGCATGAGCTGTTTGACAGCTGGTACCAGATACTATCTACTGGAGCAATAACAATGACAGCAGAGACAGCTGTACATTACTATAGCTTAATGAAGACGGAGCACCAACTTAAATGTGCAGCATGTGAAGATGTCGGCCAAGAGGAATCTCTTTTCCTAGAATATGCCAAAATATAATCAGAACAATTATTGTAAGCTGATGTAAGCACTTACATATTTATCACAATTATTGAACATATGATGTAAGCAGTGACGCATGAAAACTTATTGTAAGTTGATCCCTTGGTCTATAAAAAGGAAAGCTAAGCAAGAGAGAGGGCAAACTATCCTGGAGAGAAAAAATTCCTCAAAATCTTGAAGAGTCTCTGTTTGTAACAAGTTTGAAGGAAATAAAAATTATCTTTATTGTTCAAAATAAGAGATGACTAACTAATCTCTTCCCCTCAGGGAGAGTTTTGTTAGGCTCTGCCTGAAAAATCTTGCTAAAAGTCCAATTTGCAACCTTCTCTAGTTGAGTTGTACACCTAGTAGCAAGAAACGAGCTAGGTTGTGGTTGCCTGTATCGAAGTGTTACTAGTTGTTCCAGACATATCTCTTGGGTGAAGCTCTCTTGAAGAGCATAGTAGTCCTGAGATGGGAGGAACGTAAAAGGAGCACTGAAATCGGGGTGCATACCAGAGGTATTTTATCTACTAGTAGTAACTGGTATAGAGCAGCTCAAAGAGGCTTAATTAGGTCGGAAGCATGATGGGCCATTTTGTTTTGATTTTTATGGTATCCTTAAGAAATCTTTCCCTACTCATGATTTTATTTTCAGAATAGATAATATCCATTATTTCGACGAATATTATTTTACACCAAACTATCATCTTTAGAATTTTAAAGTTTTTGATACTCTCTTCCTTTTGACTACACGCTTCACTCACACAGTTGGTATCAGAGCATACTAAATACATATGAAGAAGAAGAAGACAAGCAGAATTTAATTTGTGAAAGTAATGGAGGTACGGGAGATAAGAAAAGGAATCTAACAAAGGAGAAGGAGACAAATTTAATTAATAAACATAATAATGGTGAAAGTGACCTAACAAAAGAGAAGGAGACAAATCTAATAAAGGAATCTAATAATGATGAAAGTGACTTGAAGACTTATGGACATACTAGTCTATCAAGACTGCAAGTTAGCTGTACTACTTTCTTCATGTTGTCCTGTATTATTTTCTTTATGTCGTGTTAGTCTTGTGAGTTCACTTTATGTACTGAGTCATTTTATGTACTATTTATTTGTATCTGCATAAGAGTCGGTCCTGTAATCAATTATGTAATGCTTCACCCAATAATGGTATCAGAGCCAGTATAGAGTAAGTAATTTTTACTTAATTTCTACAATTTTCCATAAATTTATTACTAATTTATAAGCTAGAAAACAGACTAAAATCTAATAATAAAAATAGAAATTATCCTAAAACCCAAAAAAATTTAGAATTTGAAGAAATGTCACACATCCTATAAAAATTATTATAGGAAGGATACTATAGAAATTTAATTAAGAACTAGGTCATTTCACTAAATATTTTCTAAACAGGGGCATTTCACTAAATAAAAACAAAAAGGGGGTCAAAAAGCTAAATAGCTCAAAAACAAAAGAGAAGGAACATGCTTTGCATACTTCTCTAAAATCTGCATTCAGTCAGATAGAAATGCTTACAAAGTTTCTCTCTAGAAGCAACTTTGCTGTTTAATGTCTGATAGTAAGTTGGCAGACTTAGACACACGGTATTGAGGTGTTAATTAAACTGAATGTTTTGGTGTGATTGGTGTATGAATGTGTTTTTCATGAAGTTGTGGTATGAAGGTGCGCTTTTCAGTACTGTGAGGAGTTTGTAATGATGTGATTGTGATTAACAATATAGCATGAATCAATGTCAACAAAGTAATATCTTCATTATTAAATCAATTTATCACCTTAAGAATCCTTTGTCCTATATATAGATGTGGGTAAATTATAGAAATGCATCTATATATTAATTTAATTTTTGAAATTGATTGTTCGCCATTAGTTTTTATGATCAACTGCCGGCTTAGCATCGAACTTAGTAAGATAAGATGTAGGGAGGTTATCATAATGCCTTTTGTAAGAGGGTAGAGGGAATCGTAGATGCCTAACGATAGAGACAAAGAGGCTTAATGACCACAATGTTGACTCCTAGTTTGGTGTGCACAAAACGTGCTTACAAATACTCATAAGTTTCAATTAAGATGTTCAGATTTTCAGGAATGAATAAAATCAATAAGAGATTCAAAGAGATTCAAAAATAAGCAAATAAGGAAAGTAATAAAAAAAGATTACAAAATCAAGTAGATTCATGCCAAATAGACTCATACCAAAAGCATATGCACAATCAAGTAGCTTTTGGTTACCCAATATTTTCATATTCATGCATGCTTTGAATAGATTCAGATATTACCCAAAATTTCACATTATGAATATTTATTTTCACATTATGACAAAAAAGATCACTTTATTTTCTAATACCATTATATATTGTTGTGGTTGCTCGTATAAGTATTGGGGACCAAAACCAGACATTTGATTCAATCTATATAGCACACTATTCACACCTCTATTTCTTAATTCCAATTAGGGCTTATACTAAAAATGAAATATAAAAGCAAACTACAAGTCAATAACCATTAAACCCTTGATCGAAAACTCCAACTAAACGATCAGAAACTCTGACAAGCAAGGAACTCCGATTATGCATTCATCTTTGGTTTATATTAATAAAGAGGGTTTATAGAATAATTACCTAGGGTTTATGAAGAGAGAGATTGAAGATGACGACGACAGGGCGATGACGACGACGGTGCCAAACGCGATTGCGAACGGTAGCAGCGAGCAAACTACGGTGAGCAAACTGAACGAGTGCGAAATCGAAGAGGGAAAGCGAAGATGAAATTGGGTTTCAGAGAGATTGAAGGCGACGAGGGAAAGAGGGATCAAATTAGCGGAAGAACGAAAGAGGGAAATAGGGTTTTGGGGGGATTCGGCGCGAAGTGCAAAAATAGGAAGTAGGGTTTTGGGGGAAACGACGCGAAGAGCAAAAGAGAGAAAGGGACATGGGGAAATTGTGCTGGGGCATAAAAAAGGGCAACAAAGCCCAGCGTTTGTAAATAAACGTCGGGGATTTCTTCCAACCCGCTGGCGCTCTTCCCAAATGCCGGGGTATAATTCCCATATCTTTAGTAGTGAACCATAGGGATAAAGAAACAACACATGTAGAAATGCACATTCAATAATGGACTACAAAATTTAGGTTGGAGATTATAATGATATATAAAACCTTTCAACTGACATATGTTCAGACTCATGTTTTTGAAGGAACAAACAATATCACGGTGACTAAAAAAAATTCTTAACGTGCATTAGTGAAGTTTCTGTAAAAAATTTCTACCTGGTAGAAATATTTCATTTCCTATTTACGGAAGATTGTCAGAGAACAGTGCATGTTGAATAGTAAAGTTTAGTTTCTCTCTCTAGATTTTCTAGAGATAGAAGCTCCCCCAAATAAACCCAAAAACAAAAAACCTTAGATCTAGAGAAAGGTTGGAGGGGGTGGCGGCCGGATTCTTGCCGCCCCCTCTCCGTTCACAGTCATCGCCCTTACCTTTCCGCCCTTCACCCACCTCCACCTCCATTCGAATCCACTGTGCTCAACATCCCCATCTTCCGTACCCCCAACCCCTGATCCCCCCAGATCTGTAGATCTGTTGCTAGCGGCGATGCCTACCCCCAAAGCTGAGGTCGTCTCCATCAATACCCTTGATCGAAGGTCGTCTCCTTCGACGCTGCCCTAGATCTGTTGCCCAAGACCGGCGATCGTCTCCTTTATCGCCGCCACCAGATCTGTCGGAGCTCGCGAACTCCTAGGGTATGGTGCTCGCGGCGACGCCGTGCCCAGATCTACTGATGCTTGCAAGATATGATCGACGATGGACGGAGCTTCGTCTTCGCTCCGTAGCTTCTTCTTCGGCGACGACGACTCAGCTTCCCCTTCAACAACGGCTTCTTCGGGGTTGAGTTGGCCTTCCCATCTCGATCCGGCCTCCGTGGGGTGTGTTTATTAGGATTGGGGTTGGGCTAGGTTGGGGTTGGTTGGCTTTGCTAGATGTTTACTCGGATGTTCTTCGCGCTTGCCACCATGTCCACACTCTTGGGGCCAATCACGGCGATCTGCGGCTATAATTTGGTTTTTCGAGGGTTGGTAGTGCGTGTGAAGAAGCCGTGTAAGCCCTATTTTTAGATTTTATTGTATTTTGTTTTCTTTTGATTATTATATTTGGATTCATTTGTTATAGTGTATTTTGTCTTTTCTTGGGTTCTTTTGTTCTCTCTTGATCGATCTGTGTTCTTTTGGTTGGATTCTGTTCTCTTTGCAATTTTTTTTCTTTCTATTTTGAGTTTGATTTGTTCTCCTTTGTGTTCGTCTCATCTCATTGCATTTATTTTTCTCTTTTTGGAGCAAAAACCGTTACCCAGAACCCACATAATCTCAACCCAAAATCCCAATTCTTGTCCCCTATAAATAATCCTATTAAACCCTAATATTTTATATTCTACTCTCTCTCCGCTGTTACTCTCTCTCCCCGATCCCAAAACCTATCTCTCTCTGTTTTTTTTTTGCTGCACCCCAAACCCAACCGAAAACCCTACTCCGGTTGCCATTCCGGTTGTCTTCCACCACCGTCACCCCCTTCGTCCTCATCGTCCCCTCGTCTCCACCATCTCACCGTCATCCATTCACCCCCATGTCCTCGCCATAACCCAATCCACCGTGGTGTTCTCATCGCCATTACCCATCGCCGTCGTCCTTCATCACCTTCGTGCACTTCACCAGTGTTACCGCTGTCCCTTGCCGCTCCATCGAAGGCCCTAGCATTGCCATTTGAGTCCCCTAGCATTGCTACTGTCGTCTCTCTATTTCCAACCGCAAAACAGAGTTCGCCGGAGTTTCGTCGAGGCTGCCGTCGCCGTCGTCGCTTCCCGACCGTGGTGCCGATGCTGCTTCCCCTGCCGCACTCTCTCTCTGCTTGCCGAGGAAGGAGACGATCATCAATTGGGCAAGCCCGCTGGTCTGTGTTCGGCGCACAACAGATCCCCTTTCACTGTTCTGTGTTTGGGCCGATCCGATGTGAAGGAGGCCATTCATTGGGGGAGATTGTTGTCCCGTGTTCTGGGTGCATCAGATCCCGATCACTGTCCCATGTTGTCCCGATCCGGTGTGAGGTTTTTCACTTGGCTTTGGCTATTGCTGTGCTTGTTTGCTGTTGGTTCTTCGCACGTACTTTGCTTGTGTTTTGGGAGATTTTGTTTGGGATTCTGATCCCGTTATTCTTATTAATTGTATCGCAATATAATAGGCAAGTCTCTTCTTGAACTAGCATTTCATTCTGTTCAAGTTTATTTGATCTCCTGCAAGTAGATCCCATCCATTTTGTTATCAAACTGCTTTTGACAATTCCATTAAGTTTATCGAGGGTTTATACGAGTTAACCCGACATACTCTTAACATTGTGCTATCTCTTTGATCTTAAACCCAGTCCCCATTGTTTCATATATATGCACATTTAAATAACTAGATTCATGCATAGGACTACTTGATAAATTAAACATGTTAAATTGTATGTGCTAGATTGAAGTTGCTCGATAAATTGACACCATGACTGTGATAATTGTATCTTAAACTTAGAAATTTGCATGTTGACACCTAGGATCACTTTGATTACCAATTTGCATGCTATATGTGATCGTATGATTTATTTGTTGCCTTTTATGTTAAGTTAATTTCTGGTCTGCTAGATGTTTCACTTTGAATCAGATTTTTAATCATGCTAATGACATAATTTGAAATAACTTGCTGAACATAAATTGTAGCCCTGGATGTCTAGATCACTTTTCTCTGGTGCGGATTTAAATTCCAATTTTTCATCTGCTAGATATCATCTTTTTAGTACAACTATGTTAGTAATTCCAGATTCATAATTTCATGCATATCCTGTTGTTCTATATTTTATTTGACCCTGTTAAAAGTAAAAGAAAAATCTGAAATAAATTATGCTGGACCTAGACATGTATAGCTACTTCCCTGAATTTTTATAGATTTTATTAATGATTTCTCTGACACAAAATAATTAGTTGAACACAACTTACTGCACGCTGCCTGAACATAAAACCTGATTACAATAGATTTTCCACCCTAGTTTCAGTGTCTTTTATTTGCCTTAATTATATTCGTTGGAACCATGTGGAAGTCTACTTCCTATTCAGTCCGACGGATTTAGGTTTGCTATTTTGTAGTGACATAATCCATGTTTTAGTACAGCAAGGTCATGCTGTCCTGATTTTGTGAAAGGCGTTTATATGATGTGTTTGCCTCATTCTTTGTCTGTAATGCTTAGAATTAGTCACACATAGTAATATACAATATTGACACCCTCTTGCATACTCACATAGGATGAAAATAAACTATTAACAAGCCAGGTTATTATGGGTAAACTTGGTACTGAACAATCGGAAAATGTACTCGGTAAGGCCTTCTCGCTCGCACGAATACTTGATATAAAAGGAGAAGTATTGATTGCAATGATTGAATGATGATTCTTGCATGTAAATTATTGTTATCAATGCCGAGTACATGATCCGTGAATTCACCATCGGTCTAAAACGATCATTGTGCTTGTGCCGAACCTGTGGAATGGGGCGCAGTAGTGCATGCACTAGATAGACATAAAACTTAACAACCTGCATCTCATGCTTGATCTTGACTTGAAATCACTCATTACATGCGTGATTATTGTACACCTTTGATATTATTGTCTGCTCTTTGTTTTGTTCTTTGTCTTTCACCATGTCCCTATTCTTTGATATACATGCTTTTCTTTACAATCTGTTTTTCTCTACTTGCCGCCCACGACTTGCTCTAAGAGCATTTTTTGCTTTCTTTTTTTAGATCAAGATTTTACAGGTACTGAAGGATCTGTTCCCGAAGGAATTGGTTAGCAACGTTTCTAGAGTTGGAACCAGTCTCCGCTGCATAGTTTTATTTGCTGCTAGATTTATTTTCTTGAACATTGTTATGACTTGTACTTTGTTTTTAGGCTTTATGATCCGTAGTTTGTTTTGATCCCGGATGTTGGATATTTATACTGTTGAATTATTTCATTTATTATTGGAATTTATCTTTATTTCATGTAGTTATATTTCTTGCGTGGTTGTATTTTGTTGTTTTTATTGCTGAGTTAGTCTAGTACAGCTTATGGATGATGTTTACATCATTCGCTGGGCCTACGTTATGTACTCGTGTTCCGTATTTTGAGAAGCCGGGTGTGACAAGCCGGGTGTGCTTGGCTGTGTCGTAGTATAAGACGGAAGGGTTTTTTATTTGTTTGGGGGATTGGTGGAGCTGTCTGAGTTGGGTGTGTCTAGGTGCGAAGTTTGCGGTGTAGTACGGTTGTGGGGCTAGGGCCCGAAGACGGGGTTCCCCCATGCGATGTGGTCACTCGCTACTCCTGTGCCCTACGCCTTCGATCGATGCTGTCGTAAGTCTCACTTGTCTCAACTTTCGGGGTGCTTGTCTCAACTGTCGCTGAGCGACTATGTCGCGCTAGAGCAACCTCCCGCGCATGTTGTCGTGAATGCCATGGATCTGGGGCTCAAGTGTGTGCGATCGGTGGTTCGCTATGGGACCTGTGGGGCCAGGCCACTGTGGGAGGGCCGCTGTGGGAGGTGGGGACTGTGTAGCATGTTGTATTGCACGATTGTGGGACTTGGGCTAGAAGATGGGGTCCCTCCATGATGTGTGCTCATGTGTTTGGGTGTCCAACGATGCCGCCTATTAGGCTATTGAGCTTCCTCCAGCTTAGGCCACTGTCCCGTAACAGTGTCGCCTCTTCCCTCGTTGAGAGTAAGAGTCGAGTTGAGTCTTTGTGGTGAGAAATCTCCTGAGAGATCAAGAGCGTGAGAGAGGTGAAGGTATCCTCTCCACGGCTCTCTTGGAGCGGGGTTTTTGGTGGGGTGAGCGAGATAGTTGTTTGGTGAGAAATCGCCAGAGATAGCACAATCGTGAGAAAGATGAAGGTATCCTCTTCATGGCTACCTCTTTGGTAGCGGTTGTGGGAGCTGTTGGCGAGTTTGTTAGATGAGTGGCGGAGTTGGTGGGAGGGTGCGGTTGCTGTGCAGGTGTCGTGGTGTCATAAGTCGGCCTGCGGAGCTTGGGCCCAAGATGGGGTCCCCCCAGCGAGGAGAAGGCAGGGAGCGGCGGGTGTTAAAATCCTGTCAGACTAGTTTCGGGTGGGTGTGCATGTGCCGTGGAGACAGTGTACGAAGCTAACCTGACGTACATACAATTTTGCTGGACCGAGCTTGTTTGTCGGCTCACCTTGCAGGATTGTTGGAGGGATTTGTTGTTTGTACGTGTCATGTTGCTTCATGTGTGTTTTTATGTCCTGACCCAGTTCGTTCGATTTATATCATTAACTTCTTATTAATGAAACAGGGTGGAAACTATCCACCTTTTTCCTAATAAAAAAAACAGTGCATGTTGAAATATTCCAAGTCAAATTGGAAGAGAGGTGGAAAAGAGGTCCTAGGCAACACGCTCATTCAGACATTGAACTCCTAGGCTCACAGTCTTGCACATTATTAAATGTTGTTTCGTACATACTTGTTCATCATGCATCATTAGTATAAGAGTAATGCTAGAGCCACTACCAATTTCACTACATTCCTCTTCACTACCTTAGGTGGCACACTCCAATAGGTAGGAAATGATAGAGTAGGTGGGGGAACTCTCCAATAGGAGTATGCCACCTAAGGTAGTGAAGGAAATGGTAGTGAAATTGGTAGTGGCTAAAGCATTACTCTTAGTATAATCACACATAGGCTAAATTACTCTAATAATAAAACATACATTTCATCAGTTATCCAATAGAAACCTAGACTGCATTCTCAGCAAACAAAATTTAACAACCATATCCTATTTATTCTTTCAATAACATGCTGACAAACATGAAATTCACTCAAATTAATTAACGCAACAAACAATCATTCATAGTAAGAAGCACAATATCCTATCGATCAGAAAATTAAGGTTAAATCTAAAAAAACCTCACTGAAAGTATTGGTCATTTTAAAAAAATTCCACTAAACTTTTTATTTTAAAAAATCGCACTCAACTATGTTATCAAAAAATCCACATTGACGGAGTTAGGTTTCCATTAAGATTTATGTCAAAAAACAACATTCATCTTTTATTTGTGTTTAAAAAAAATCACTTAACTAATCATATGTTTAAAAAAACCGCACTGAACTAATGAATCAATACAATGCAGGTGATATAAACCATAACGGAAGTTAACTCCGTCAATGTGGAGTTTTTTTGATAATATAGTTGAGTGCGGTTTTTTTAAAATAAAAAAGTTTAGTGGGTTCTTTTAAAATGACAAATAATTCAGTGGTGGGATTTTTTTTTAAAATTTAGCCGAAAATTAATAAGAAATTACTAAACAATTAACAAAGTAATAAGAAATTAAAGACGAGACTTTATTATACCACTTCACTGACTTTATAAGAAAAATGATCAAAATAAATAAATATCATATACAGTAGGTTAAACCATCATCATATTCACAATCAAAATAAATAAATCATGTCATAGATTTCGGTCCAAACCATTTCTTAATTAATCATGGTAGAAAGATCATATCTTGATACAATAATAAATCTAAATTACAAACATGAGATTGTTATTGAAAGATTAAGATGATTTTTTCTTGAGAGATAAAAGAAAAGAGGCTTGCATTCTTCGAGGTGTCATGCTGATAACGTGTTACAAGAGAGAAAGAGAGATTGAGAGGTGTAACCGAAATAATCCAAGTGTTGTGCTTCTTTATTCATAACATAAATATAGAAAGTTAAGGTTATGATTTGGTAGTACGATTGGGGCGCCACCTGAATAGGTAGGCTTGGGCCGCCACCTTAATAAGTGAACATCCACCTAGTAGGTGGTCACCGATTTCACAACATTAATCACTTTCTTAAATATAGAGATTTTCTTTATTCGGTCTCATCTCTTTCTAACCCTCTCTCTCTCTCTCTCTCTCTCTCTCTCTCTCTCTCTCTCTCTCTCTCTCTTATGCCAAATATAACGTCCGCACTTCCCAAAAAAATCTTGCCTCTCACAAAATTAAAACCCTCATCTTTTTCTTATTTCACAAAACTCAACATCCCTCTTAATTGATCAAGTTCTCTTCTCTAACCCCACATATCTTCATGCAAACTCTAGACCCATATCTATGTGGTGAGGGAGTTCGAACGAGAAGGGATGATACTATTCTACACGTACGTTGAGAAAAATAAGATGTATGTGATTGAAGGAAAGTAAGATGCATGTGAGTGGTATTACTTTAAATTTTCATTTAAGAATCTTTTATTGATATTTTTATTAGAAAAAATATAGATTAATTTATTAATTAACTTAGATTTTTTATTCTTACGCTAGATGCTAATTAAACTTTAATTTGATTGTTAATCATGAACTTGACAATCTTGAGAACTAACTAGATCTAATAGATGACTTGTGGTACTTCTTATAATGTTTTCAGTTGTGGGATAAGTATAATCATGTATTCTCCATTAAGGTGAATAACGTTGAAATGGTTGTGAAGCAAGACAAGGTACACCAAAGCATTCGTGAAAATGCCCCCATTGAACCCGCATCTACGTTATATATACTTTTTGGTAAATATAGAGATACTAGATTTGCCCGTGGGCACGTGCTTACGGTACGTCTTCGGAACAATACAACATATGAAAGTCTTGTAAACAGTAAAATGACAATTATGTAGCTCAACTATGAATAGTAAAATAATAATTAGTTGTAAATAAAATTCTATGTTTCCATTAGTATATGTTGAAAAATAATTATAAATCGGGGTATAAAATCCAACTTCTTAGAACTTTGAGTGTGGAAAATGATGAAATTTAACTGTTGATGAGATATTTGTTATTTTCAATGTAACATGAGCAATAAAAAATTTATAGAAAATCTGAAAATTTACAAACCTGAAATTTGAAAATATAAATTTTTAAGTAAATAGAGAGAGAATGAGAGAGAGAGAGAGAAATAAATAAATAAATAAAGGAGTTGTTTTGGAGGGATTTGAATTTGAGTTTTGGGGGGGGGGGGGGGGGGGGGGGGGGATATGTTTTGTGAGGTTAGATCTGGACCATTGATTTCAATTCTATTAAAGGAGAGCCAATCGATAGCTTTTTTTATGTTTTATTATAAAGATATATAGATGTATACACCTTTTCAAATATAGTGATGATTACCTTTCCAAATTCAAAGTCGTCAAATATTCCATTTTGTTATAGATTCTAATATTTCATGGATTCTCCTAAGAATTTTTTCTGTTTCTAATTGTTATTCGCAAATATGCTTAAGGATAAAGTTGCTATTGGGATCTTCATTTTCTCCATTATTTTGTCATCAAGCAAACTGCATATACCTACATATGTCGTTGTGACAATCGTCATTGTGCCTGTAAAGGTGCATAAGATAAGGTATCGGCTTTTATATTAGTATTAAATATTTAAATTGGTATATCTACATTCTTATATGGTTTGACGAAGTGATTAATAATTCATGTATGAAGTTGGGTGAATGTTAACATTTAATTATACTTACTTTCTTATATAGTTAGCTACTTTATATGTTTCACCTTGGGTATCATCTACTGTAGGAAGTAAATGCAAGAACATGCTGTTGAGAGCACTGACCTTCAAGGTTTCACAAAGATGACTACTGAATTATTATTATTATTTTATTTTGATTAAGGAAGTTCAAAAATCTTATTTATTGGCATCTAAAAATTATAAGAGTTATTATGTACATACAAGTGAGTTTACACACCCATCGACAGTAATATTCTTTGTAATATTCATTATTGTGGTTCTCTTACAAATTTTTTAAACTCAATCTATGATATCTATATATTTTTTCAAGTTTGAGTTATAGCTTTTTGAGGAAGCACTGAAATTTGACATATACCAACGGACACCTGTAGTAACGGTCACTAAAACCGTGGGTATAGGCATCATATACCTACAGACGTGTTGTAAACTGTGGGTATAGGTATTCTATAGCTTTAGAGCTTTTAATCTGTAACTATAAGCTTTTAATCCATAACTATTATTTATTTTCTCCCTCTCTCACCAAACCCTATCTCCAAATCCCCCCTTCCCACCGTCGTGCCCCCCTCCCCGCCGCCGTGCCGCCCCCAGCCACATCTTAAACCTGTTGAAGAATCTACCCCACAACTCGTAGTGCTAATAGCGGAAATACACCACAAGCAATAGAAACTCCTAAGACTTAGATGAAACAAGACAAGCCACCACAATATATGCAAGATCTCACAAGAACACAATCAATATGCAGAGATAACCAATACTTCTTATTCCCCAAGAAATACAAAGATTACAAAAGAGATTACAACTCTCAATCTCTCTCTCTCACCTTTTAAACACTCGGCACAATCACCTCTTGAAGTTGAACAATGATAACGACTCTCCAAATTTCTCTATTTGGATCACCATTGATCATCTAAATCCTAGAGTCTACAGCCATATATATAGCCCCAAGTAAACCCTAAAAGATAAACATGAATCTAGCAATTGGGCCTTAAACTCGTAAGCCCAAAAATAATCAGCCGCCGAAGTCGTTCGACGCACCCCTAAGGTTGGTCGGCTGCAACGTGTAGAACCAAACCCGAGACTTGACCGGTCGACTGCACCCCTAAGGTCGGTCAACCGTCCCCTCCTCTGTTGGACCTGTACACTCGAAGAACTCTCATCAGCTAAGGTCGGTCGACCGCACCCCCAAATGGTCGACCGCAACTCTCCAAGCTGCATTCTTCTACTAACTGTTCTCTTCTCTTGCTGTCTTTGTCTCCTCTTCTTCTCCAACTTCAATTACTCCATGCCTACGTGTATTTGAGGCCAAAACCCTAACAAAACCCTACCTTGATCTCTCTCTCTCTCTCGATCTCGAATCATCGACCCGTGAAGAAAGAGGTAATGATTCTCTCGGCGCTTACAAGCAAATTCATTCTTTGTGCAAGACATCAAGGTCAGCTTCACCTCATAATTGAATGCCTAGCTAACTTTAATGGTAAACAAATAGTTGGGGGGCCACTTTTGTTTATGTGTTATATTGCAAGACATCCCTACTTCTCTTTATGATCATCAGTGTGTCTCATGGTTTAATGATTCGGTGCTGCAGGATTTGCTTGTGGGGTAGTTTGCGCAGAAATTGCGGTATGGGTGCTTATGCTCAGGTTCTATTCTTACATGCCCATGTGTTCTTTTAAATAAGTTTTTTTGAGAAAATGAGCTGTTTTGTTTGTTGTTGTAAGTTTGTTATTGATTAATCATAGTGATTCCGGTGTTGGGCATTTCGGACTTGCATCGATGCAAACTTTGATTGGTTTGAGTTAACTCATTTTCTAATCAAATTATAGTTTAGTTGTTGAGGAATTAAGGGCTATGTCGTAGATTGGTCGCGAACCAGAGATCTTCCCTTTACTTATCCCAAATCCTTACCATTTAAAAATTCAAGTTTTTAACTATGTATTTTAGCTGCTGAGGATTAATGGGTGAGAGCTCTCGAATGGAGATTCTTCTTATCTGATGTATGGCATATAGAGGGGATGTATTGGTGAGACTGGAGGTGGTTTTCCATTGCTAGTGCTCTTTAATTTGATACTGAAATCTATCCGAGGTTTTGTCTTCATTGTATGGCTAATCATTTTTTGGTGAACTGCATAGAAGCTTGTATATATCTATTTACCGATCCACTTATTTTCTTCTATGCGATTGTTTTCCTCTGCTCTACTATCACCGTTCATCTTGTGTGCCTCTGTCACTCGATGATCTTTCACAAACAGAGTCAGAATCTTTGACTCTAATCTTTGGGTGTGGTAGAAGGTTTAAACTGTCAAGTTTGAGGAGGAGAAATTCATTCAGAAGTTCATCTTTCTTTGATAGCTAAGGGTTCAAGGTTGATTCGACAAGGCTCCATCACATCAAAATGCAACTAGATTATCGAGTTGCTTCTGATTGCATAGTGGTTAAGAGCAGAAGAGTGTTGCTCTCAGCAAATATTATACAATTTATTGTAAATAGTTTGGCATGTTATCTTGCTTTTTTATATGATGCATCTGAAATGTCCCGTGCAACCACTCTAGGACTCCAATGTTGTGGTGGTTGTTGAGGATTATAAATTTATGTTCTAAGTTTCTAACACGCCCTCAAAGATTGAGTGTCCGTTTTTATGGTAACATAATTAAACATGGGTAGCTCTAGTACCATGTGACACACACACATAACCCTGCCAATACACCAGAAGTCCTAAGCCATAGCCAGCGCTGAGGAATTTAATTTATATATTCAAAAAATGTGCAATCATCTTAATATTCTAACTATGGTACTGATATTATACCTCCCTTCTCTTTGCTTACAGTAAAAGTGGTATCCAAAGGGAGTGAAGAACTTCCACCAGATTGTTACCAAACCATTTCACCAAAGCGGCTGCAATTCTGAATTGGCTATTGTGACTAGTATGAATCAGCCAGCAAGAAGATCTACTGACAGAAATCATGAAGGTAATAAAATACAAATTTTTGTTACGAGTAATTCGTACAATATGATATTCGTACGAGTAATTTTTTATTTCGGGAGATTATTTTTTTCAAAAAAAAAAATTCATCGGACGAAACATCATGAATTGAAAAAGTAATAGTATACCATATAATATGGGAATTGCCAAATTGTTTCTCAAATATAGCAAAGAACTGTACACCAAAATACAAAAAATGGCAAAATACATGACGATTGCAGCTGCGCTTTTGAAAAAAAAAAGGGCAATTTACACGACTGTGGATGCTCTAAAGAATTATTATTTTCTAGTGCTAGCTTCTTTCTACGATCGATATCTAATTTCATATTGTCCATTTTCACATCTTTTGTGTTTCTGATCAATGTATAATCAACACTATGGTCCTTATAGTCAATTCTTGTCATGCATATGAACTCACAAAAAGTGGTACTTCTTGTTATTTGAAGGCCTAACTCGTGAGCTTCCAGCGTAAGTTCAATCCTTTATCACGAATATTCATGATCGGAAACTGTTCTTTTTACCACAGGTATATTCCCTTAGATTTTTCTTTCAAGGCTGATCTATTTTAGCTACTAAGAGCGTAATTATTTCTATCAATGCGTATATATTTATATATGCATAAAGTTCACCAACAATCAATGTTTCATTGTAGTAATTTAGAAAATGTTCATTACTCATGCTAGTTATTTAGCAGGGACACAGTTTCACGCGTTCATCAGTCTTCTTACATGAATTATGATAGCAGCTAAGCTAAGGATTTTAAGTATGACGTATGGGATATGAATATATACACTAGTTGATAATGAAAGATATGGAATGATAAATTGTAAATATGGTGTTGATATGAAAGAAATTAAGAAATCTTCTTGTAATTAAGAAATCTTCTTGTAAATCTTCTAGTTTTTCAAATGATCTTGTTTTCATTTTTAATAGGTTACAGATGCTTCTAGTGCCCCTGACCATACGAATTCTTTAAATCCAGACACTAATGAAGATACTGAAGATGGTATCTACTTAGTATTAACTAATTCTTACTAAAATTGTTAATATTTCTTATGTTGAGTTATGCTATTATTCATTTGTTCTTTTTGTTACTTGCAGGTGAAGATTAGAAGCTAATTTTCTGTTGATGGAGCAAACTAAGAAATTAAGTGGATGAGATTGTCATAAGACTTTATATGCTTATTATATGTCAGTATGGTACTCTTAGGTTGACATTTTCAACTATTTTGTAATTTGACATGCTTGTAATACTTCATTAATTTTTAACATGATTGAATTTTAATTTTATTTAATTTTGTTTCATAAACACATTTATTTATTTTATTGTGTATTTAGTTTATAATTGGATTAATATTATAAAAGAAAATATTAAATTATCATAAGCGTAATTAATAATAAAAAATTGTATATAGGAGCGATGGGTATATATTCAAATATTTGGATGCGAAAACCATCACTAAAACCTATAGCAATGGAGTTTAACCGTGGGTATAGGAAAGCAAGAGGTGTGGTTAAAATCTATACCAACGGATACGAAACCGTGGGTATAACACTGAGGTTTTGTCCAACGGGTGAAAAAACCGTTGCTATAGGCTATAGTGACGGCATTCTGCCGTGGGTATAGCGAATCATTGACTACGGAAAAAGATGTCAGTCGGTATAGGTTTTACGGGCTATACCTATGATTTTCTGCCTTTTACCCACGGATTTTGTTGTCACTATATATCAAATTCCTTATAGTGAAGGTATGTTTATACGTAACGAAAATGGTATTGTATTTTATAATATTGTGTGAATATAAGTGTATAAATCCATCTTTATTGTTTGTTGATTGTCCTCTAGTTATTTTGCTTCTAGAAGTAAATCAATATGATTTATGTATCCAAGTAAAGAGTTCCATACAAATTGAATTATTATTTATTATTATTAAGGATATTGAAAGTTCTTATTTAATGCCATCCAAAAATTATGAGAGCTAGGTACCTACGAGTGAATTTACCCACACCCTTGGATTGTAATATTCTTTGTAATATTCATTATTTTGGTTTTCTTGCAAATTCGTTGAACTCTGTCAATGATATCTATTCTTTATTCAAGTTTGAGTCATAATTTTTTCAAGGGGGTATGTTTTTAAGTATCAAAAATGATATTATATCGATTCAATATTGTGTGAATATAAGTGTATAAATCCATGTTAATTGAGTGAAGATTGTCCTCTAATTGTTTTGCTTCAGGAAATGGATCCATATTCAGAGGAAACTTGGTCAAAATTTGAATGAATTTGAATGTCTTATCAATTAGCAGCTCTGTATTTTTTTATTTATTTTTTGTTCTAACAAAATTAGTCACCAAATTTGTGATATGGACAATCAAGACACAAGAAGCTATTCAGATGTACCTATTTATAAACCAATAACTTCTTAAATATAGGAATAAATTTATTTTAAAATATTACAACAATCATGTCCTTTCAATTTCGACAATCCTGATCCCTAATTCTCATCCCTTTCTCGTTGGCGATTCCTTTCTCGTTGGCGATCCCTCCTCTTTCTTCCCCAGATCCGGCCTCACCTTCCATTTTTCCACCCCTCTCCCTTCGTTAAACTTGTTCAACTCCGTCAGCCCTTCTGGCCCAGATCCTTTGATCTCCGTCTCCCTACTATCAGAGCTTTCCCCCTTTCCCCCTTGCCCCCTTTTGAGGGTCGGTTCGCTGAGGTCTTGCCAACTCCTACTGTTCGCTCCCCGCCGTTTGGAGCGTCGCCCTCTCTGTGTTTGGAGCATCGCTCACTCCGCTGAGTCCTCTTAGGTGCTCCGTCGGAGGTATTACAGCTCTTTAGTTTCGTCTATCTCGGTTCCCTGTGGAGTTTTCCGACTTGCCCATCTCTTTGAGTATTTTTTTTCCCCTTTTTTTTGGGTTTTTTGGCGTTGTTTGCGCTGTTCTTTCTGCGATTTCGTTTTTCTGTCTTTGGGGTGTCGCCGAGATTCTCTCTCCTAGCTGCCTGGCTTGTTTGTTCGGCCACCGCATTGCTTCATTGTTTCAGAGTGATTTTGGAGTGAGGTGTTCTCTTTTCGAATCTGTGGTAGCTTGCGGTGGTTCAGGCGATGCTTTTTCTTACTCTCTTGAGGTAAGAGATAGCGCCTTTTCCGTTTGCCATCGTTTGAGCGTTAGTTCTCGGAACGCTCTCTATTTCGATTTGCTCTACTTCTTCTTTCTCTGCATTACCTCCGGTGTTTAATCGCCACAGTAGTGGTCGGAGGTACTCTCTGTTCTTCGTTGTCGTTCATTTTCTCATCTCTGTTATCTGTGTCTGTAGTGGGCCTGGGCCTCTATGGGCTCCTCTTGGATGGATATTGTTAAAAAAACAAAAAACATATCCTAGCCTCTATAACGGCACCTTGGAGGCCTTTGGTGTTGGGCCCCCGAGGGGTTTTTCTTCTGTGTTGGTGGCTGGGTTGACCCAGCCCAAACATCAGAAGCTTCCTCGACGCTTCCCTGCGTCCTTTTACTGCCCTTCCCTTTCCCCCTTCTCTTCTCAGTCAAGGAGTTCCTCTACCCCTCCTTCCCCCCAATCTCTTATTTGCTTTCGCTTCCTCCAAGCGGGGCATATAAGGGCATTTTGCACTGATAATATGAAGTTCTTGTTCTGCTTGACATCGGGTTATGCTCGTAACCGATGCTTTGCTTTACAACAAATTCTGGGGTTGCCTACGAGAGTTCCCATCTCTGACCAAGTGATCACAGCTCTCGACTTCCCCTCTCTGCAATCGAAGCTAGCCGATCTGCTAGCGCCTAAGTCTAAGAGGGCTAAGGTCTCTTCGTCTTCTCCTCTTCTCCCTACGCCTCCCGTATCGCAGCATTTAAATGCGGCGGTTCAACCCCCTCCTCCAGGGCCTGTTTCAACCCCTTCGCATCTGTCCAAGGCCCCAGCAACTGTGTTGTTCTTACCTGCCGTCAAACTCTCCGATAAGATGAGCAGGTTCGAGCACTATGGTGCGGTCTCTTTCATTGGTGGGTCAGTTCCTAACTCTTCTTTAGATGCTTTCCTTCGCAATTTCTGTAATGTGCAAGACTGGGTGTGGGCAATCGATAGTTGTTCCAATGGAGAAGTGGTCATTAATTGCCCTTCTATTAAAAACCTGGAAGCTCTGATGTCCATTTCCCCCCTCTATCGGAACTATCAAACTATCGATTCGCAAATGGAGGTATCTCTGTCCTTCCTCTCCTCCCTTAATCCCCATTGATGTTATTGTCACATTACTGGGCATGCCACCATTTTGTGACTCTCATCAGGTGGTCGCCGGACTTGTCTAAATGTGAGGGTGTTTTGAAGCACATTTCTTCCTCGGCTAAGCTAGCCTCAGGGTGCCTTCAGGTGGATGCGGTGTTCAGTTGTCCTGCGGTGAATGATAGAATTGAGGCCTACTCTATTAGAGATCACAAATCTATTTTTGCGATCTCGGTCATCTATCAAGATAGCACAGTCTGTGGTCCATCTTCAGCTCCCCTGCCTCAGGATGCCTCCAAATCCACTGTGCTACCTCTCCCCTTACCTAGCATCTTCTCTGTGGGTACTTCGTCTCAGTCGACTACCCCTTCTTCTAAATGGAGGTTGCCTCACAAAGCGACTCCCAGAAAAATAATCTGATTCTTCGCAAAGGGACTGCTACTCCCACAAAGTCTTTCACCTCTCATTCTAAGGCTCATAACTTGGTCTCGATCAAACCAGACATTGCCTCAGGCTAAATATCTCCCCCCGTCTCAAGTTGATCGTGTTGAACGACACCCCAAGCTACCCCCTCACCCTCCTGCCATAGCTCCGTTGGCAATCTGTGAGACTGCATCTCAGGTTGTATCCCTTGATCAACAGAACCTGAGTGTTAAGTTGGAGCAGTGGCCTAAGTGGGAGGAGAATCCCTATTATGCTTCCGATTGGGATAAATTCATATCCGCGGCTCACGGCACTTCTTCTTCGGGCACCCCTCTGTGTTCTAAGCCTGGCAAAGTCTCCTCCGTCCCTTCCCAGAAATCAGATGCTTGGATCGATAAAGATAACCTCTTGAAAGAAGATTTGGCCGAGTTGGATCATTCCCTCTCGCAAGCTGGTATGTTCCTCTCCTTTATCTTTGGTTTTCCAATTACATCCCTTGGCCTGCGCTTGTCAAACTTGAGCTGTTATTCTCCTTTGTCGGTTAGCTTCAATCTCGATTTCTGCCTATCCTCTTACTGTCGTTTTCACTTTCCTTTCGGGGTTCCAGCTCCGTCTCTGGCAGCTTTTAATTTTCCCAGTTACGGTATAGAGACTTCTCCCTCTGATCCTTTATCTAAGCTCAATACTTTGAGTCCCTCTTCCCGGATCACTTCCTTCTTGATTGAGTCGAGCTGCTCTTCAGCAGAGCCTGACATTTTGGCTGAGTCTCCCCTTACTCATTGCCAGCATTCTCATAATCCCCCCTTAAAAAAAATTAATAAAAAAACAAAAATTTTAAAAAAAGAATCATTCTCGGTGATTAGCTCTAGTGCTTGTATCCGGACCAATAGGGCGTCCCTTGCGGCGCAGGTCCGGAACTTGGATTTATCTCCAGCCTGCTTTCTCCTTTAATGGGAAGGCCCAATTGGGTTCCTTATACCAGGTGCATTTTGACTCTCTCTAATCTAGATATGCTTTCCCTTACTAGGAAAATGGGCTTCTTAGTGGATCAGGATAACTTCGTAGACTTTGACACAATTTGATGCCGTGAGATCTCTCGAGCATTTGAGACTAGTTTCTTTAATGATTAGCATCTCTTGGAACATTCGGGGGTTGGGAAGTAGGTCGAAGATTCAAGCGGTTTTGCAGCTGATTTCTTCTTCTCACTGTGACATGATCTCTATTCAAGAATCGAAACTCCATTCCCCTTCGTCCTCCATCCTTCGTTCGATTGGAGGATCTTTCATCACTAATTGGATCTCTCTTGACGCCGTAGGATCAAGAGGAGGTATCCTATTTGGGTTTAAAGAATCCAAGTTTTCCCTCATTTCTATTAGTCGCTTAACTTTCTTCCTAGTGGTTCGTCTTCGCTAGGTTGAATTCAACTGTGACCTCACTGTTGTGTCCGTGTACGGTTCGTCGACTGCGGATCGCTGCGATGTGTTTTGGAATGAGCTTAATTCATTCTAAAACAACATTCACGGATTTTAGCTTTTTTGTGGATATTTTAATGTCACGAGATTCTCCCACGAAAGATCGGGGACTTCGATCTATTCGTCGGATTCCTCCCACTTTAACGATTGCATTCGTTCTCTCCATTTGACTGATCTTCCTCTTAATAGTAGATCTTTTGCTTGGTCCAACAGGAGATTGTATCCGTCTATGGCTAAACTTGACCGCTTTTTTGTTTCCTTTGATTTGATTAATTTTTTCCACAACTCGTTCGTATCAGCGTTGTCCAACCCCTCTTCTGATCATGTGCCTACTGCGTTGTCCTCCAACTTCAATTTTTCCAGAACATTCAAATTCCGTTTTGAGAAATTTTGGTTGCAAGACCAAACCTTCGTCGATCTCATTACCGAATGCCTTTCCTCCATTACGGGTTCCTTCGGGCTAGGGCGTATTCTAATTAAATGTCACGCCCCGCTTCCCAAAATACAGAATACGAGTGCATGACGAAGCCCAGCGAATGATCTTAACATCATTCATAAGCTGTAGGATCGACTCAGCATCACAAACAAGAATATAACAAGAGAGATATATATGTAACCAAGCATGCATGAATAATTTAGTAGCAACAGAAACAACTGAAATAAAATAAAACATCCAAATAGTTTCGATCAAGTTAAAACTCGGGAACATCAGCCCGTTACAAGTTCTTAAGTAGCAAGAAATAGTAATCCAAGAAGAACAAATAATTCAAGAAATAAGTATTCTAATCAAGTCCTTTCTCCACTTGAAGGCTAGAATCTTTGCTCACCAATTCCAGCGGGTAGCTCGTCTCCAAAGTCTGCTTAATAAATATAAAAAGGAAAAACAGGGAAAAATAAGAGAGAATGCCCTTAGTGCAAGCTAGGGCCACAAATAGTAAAAACGAGTACAAGTAATGGGAAACAAGAATTGGAATCAAGAATATAATAGGGTTTACAGCAAGTAATAGCGATTCAAGAACTAACTAGTAGGAAGGACAACTCAAGAGACTAGATTGGGTAAACAAACACTAATGGTGAAGCAAGTGACAAGTGTACATATAGGGGTATCTAACCTCAAGTGACAAGTATCTAGTAAGGTAGTGTTCTTTTTCTCCTCTTATAAGTGATTTACCTCTTGTAAGAGGTGGTCCACCTCTTACAAGATTTTTTTTAGTGTTCTTTTTTTACCTCTTATAAGAGATTTCCTTCAAAATTGCTTCTAAACCTAAATGGCTTCTACTTGCCTCTTTCAAAATCTTAAAAGTCTTCTATAACTTAAAATGACTACACTACCCCTAAATTAATGATACCCTTTCTTTCCCATAGCACCTTATTGAAAATCCACAGCTCCCTTACCTTCCCATTAGGATCAATTGTGAAACTCCTCAACGAGCAGTCATCTATTGGATGTATTGACAACTTGTATCAGGGTGTGGAAGCTTTGACTTTAGGCAATGACTTGATTAAGTCGGAGGTGTGCATGAACATGTTATTAGCTCCCAAGCACTTTCGCCATTTTAATTGCAGCAGCCAATTACTCAAACTTGAAGTAGCTCAGCCCCAGAGTTGCAGAATTTCAGCTTGCCGAATCCTGCTTCACTGCTTACATTATAGAGTGCAATCATATTAAAGAAGATTTGATATTAACCGAAATAAATCCTAAGCAGCTTGTATCTGTATCAGGGACCGAAACTGGAGGTGGATATGCAAAGAGAGGACAAAAGTTCATGTTACCAATGAGATGGTTGTCATGCAGTGTTCTTTATTCTCCAGATATGGTGTGATAAAAAATCTGAAACAACGCGTTGATAAAGTAGAGGAGAAGGAGGCCGAGGTTGGAGGAGCAGAGGTGAAGTTAATTTCCCTTTTTCTCTATTTAGTTAATATATGCTGTTTGCATATATTAACAAATGTTGTTTGCAAATGCTGTTTGGAGGTTCACCAATTAACAAAGGCTCTCCTCTTTGGAGGTTCACCTATTAACAAATGCTGTTTGCATATATATATATATTTTCTTTCAAAATCGAATGAATCAGTGCTTTTGCTTCAGAAATATATTCCTATCAGTGCATACTATTTGCAAACAACAGCAACATCATTAAAAAGATAACATTTCATCGGATTATATAAATAGAGAAATTATATAGTAAGGACAAAAATGTCTAAAAGTAGAAAAAATGCTCTTGTAAGAGGTGAAAAAAGAACATAAATCTCTTATAAGAGGTACTTATAAGAGGTTATTTTTATATAAAAGAACACCTCAAAAAGAGGCTCTTATTGGAAATCTCTTATAAGAGGTGGCAAAAAAAAAAGAACAGTCCCTAAGTGTCGGGTGTCAAGTTGTCAAGTCTAGTATCAAAATTTTATTTCAAGTGTCAAGCCTCAAGTAACAAGTTGTCAAGTATCAAGTAACAATGTATCAAGTTCAAGTTTCAGGTTTCAAGTCCCATGTATCATGTTTCATGTATCATATCATCAAGCATTAAGTAACAGGTGTCATGTTCAAGTTTCATATTCAAGTCTTGTGGTTATTACTATCTAGGTAGCACTTCATGCATCCATACTTTTACTACATGGTTGCTACAGTCAAAACAATTTCGTTTAGGCCTAGTAATGGATTTTATAGGGCGGCGTACTCAGGTATCAAGTATCAAGTAACAAGCAAGTCATGCTCATGAATCGGGTAATCATGAATCGGGTAATCATATAACTAGTTCATGTGTCGAGTCATAGCAAGACAAGTCATGAATCACATATATATATTAGTTCATGGATCAATAATATACTAGTCCATGAATCGATTTATAATATACTAGTTCATGAGACATGCATCAAGTGGGAAACATGGGCCCCCTTCCGAGTACACTTACCTATATTGTCCACTACTATGGTCTTTTCCTTAACCCCGACTTATTACATTTATTAATTTTTATCAAGTAAGCATACAAGTGTGTGAAATGTTGCAAATTAATTCTAAGAAAAATTGAGGATGTCCTATAGGGTGTCCAGCAACCGCATATAAAATTTCAAGTCCAACGCTTGCTGTTTACATAGCTAAATTAATTCGCAAAGTAAAAGTGTTCAGCAGTTTTGTAAATCTGCGTCTACCGACACAGCTGCAGTAAAACTGCAATAACTCTTAGACGGTAACTTCGAATTCAAAACTTTCGGAGGCTATCGACATCTAGACATCCAGATCTACATTTTCTATTCAAGGCTTGGGTCTAGATTCTAATGTTAAATGGGTCGAAACAGCAAAAGAAGATTCAGGACAGCCACATGTGGGAATAACTTACTAGTATAGATTACATGGAAATTTGTTATTAGGCATCTAAATTATTGTGTGTTATAAATATATGATATTGGTGGTCCAAACAGCTAGTAATAATTATTTTCCAAGTCAAATGGTTGCAGGTTCATCAAATACAAAATATACCATGTGTCTACAAATTTAGGGCTCATTAATCTCATGTGTTCAAGTGTTCAAGGGGTAAA
Organism: Hemerocallis citrina; assembly: GCA_017893485.1. Classification (NCBI taxonomy): domain Eukaryota; kingdom Viridiplantae; phylum Streptophyta; class Magnoliopsida; order Asparagales; family Asphodelaceae; genus Hemerocallis; species Hemerocallis citrina. The sequence goes on from CM030362.1 coordinate 203,424,510, forward strand.
AGGGTCCAAGTAATTATAATTTAATACAATGAAATTTTTGTGACTCTTAGAATTATAAAATTTTGGAGGATTGATATTGATCAACAACGATAGTCAAGGAGGAGTCACAATTCTAACTATTTGTAGTATTTTTCAAGGGATGCTTGTACTATAACAAATAAATTATACAAGGGATACTTGCCTTAATTTGATGATGATTAGATCCACTTGTTGTAGAAAATTGGGTTGAAAAATATCGGAAGAAGTCTCCCCAAAAGCACGTGCGAAGATCCAATAGAAGCGCCCAAAAATTTCCACACCAGATCGGCCGAACAGCAAACAGCGGCTCGGGATTCGCTGCGCCCAGAACACGGGACAGCGAGCGCGGCTAATGGTTGAGCTCCTCCGCAGCGGATCCCTCCCGAACAGCGAACAGCGGATCTGGGATTCGCTGTGGACGAACACGGGACAGCGATCACGGGCGCGAATCTTGGCCGATCTTACGGTCGAGATCTGATCCCGCCTTTTCCGCTGTTCTTCTTCTTCTTTCGTTCTCTTCTTCGACGATCACAGAGAGAGAGAGCGAAGGCAGGGGTTCTTCGACGGTGGTGCTACGTCGAGGAGCGACGCGGCGCGAGGTTTGCGATGAGGCAGCGAGACAGGCGACGGCGGCGGAGATTGGCGGTGCGACGTCGAGGAGGACGACGCGGCTCTGTTTGGGTTCAAAGAACAGGGGAGGAGTTTGGGAAGTGTTTCGGTGGTGTGTGGCGACGCGACGGAGGTGCAGAGGTGGTCGAGGGGATGAGTTGGAGGCGGCGAGGTGGTGACAGGCGATGGGTAATGGCGGAGGTGGGTTCCGGAGTTGGTAATGGCGATGGGTAATGGATGGGGACGATGGTGAATGGGAGATGGCGGTGGTGGTTGCTGTGGTGGGGTTGACGAGGAGCGGGGGTCGAAGTGATGGTGAGGGAGGCGAACGGAGGGCGATCGGAGTGGGGGAATTGGGTCTCAAAAACGAAGCAGAAGGAAGTGGAGATAGGAGAAGGATTAGTGGCGGATAATTAAGGGTTTAACAATATTAGGGTTGGGATTAGGGTTAGGGTAGGGTTATATAGTAGGGTTTCGGGTTCCTGGGTTTTGGGTATCCGTTTCAAATAGGGTCCAACAGAAGAATTGGTCAAAATACAACAAAATGGAGATTAAAGAGGTAAATGAGAAGAATTGGTCAATCCTTCATGAAGAACGACACAAATGACACACAAATGAATTCGATAAAAGGACCCAAAAATTTGAGTCGAGACAAAAATAATGATTTTATTCAATCTGAACAAATTACAGGATCTTAAATAGACGAGAGGGTACAATGAGGCACAATACAGTATAAAATATAAATACGGGGAAATAGGAGTTACAAATCCTACCCACCTAACAAGTAGAATTTCGTCCTCGAAATTCAGATAAGTGGTACATAGGGTAACCCCTAAAAGAAAAGAAAGAACAACAATGCCACTGAAACAGATGCGGGAACTTCTTCTGGATCTCCTCTTCCAATTCCCAAGTCGACTCACCCGGCGAGTGAGGATTCCATGTAACTCGAACCAGTTTTATAACTTTATTCTTCAACACCTTCTCACGCCTGTCCATGATAGTAACCGGCGGAATCTCACAAGACAAGTCTGGTTGTACCGACAACTCCGTGTAGTCAATCACATGACTCTCATCCCTGATGTATCTCCTGAGCTGGAAGACGTGAAAAACATCATGCACTTCAGATAGAGCCGGCGGCAGCGCGAGTCGATAGGCCACCTTACCTACTCGCTCCACAATGTCGAAAGGCCCGATGAACCTGGGGCTTAGCTTGCCTCCACCTCCAAATCGGATAACGCCTCTCCACAGCGATACTTTGAGGAACACATGGTCTCCCACCTTAAATTCCAATGGTCTCCTGTGGACATCTGCCCACTTCTTCTGCCTGTCCTGAGCTGCTACAAGGTGTTTTCTAATCTGAGCCACAGCGTCGACTGTCTTGATAATCAAATCTGGCCCCAACAATTTTCTTTCACCAATGTCGTCCCAGCACACTGGCGACCTACACTTCCGACCATACAATGCCTCGTACGGTGCAGCTTTAAGACTGGCCTGATAGCTGTTGTTGTACGAGAACTCAACTAAGTGTAGGTGATCCTCCCCAGACCCCCCAAACTGAAGTACGCAGGACCTCAACATATCCTCCAAGGTCTGAATAGTCCTCTCTGACTGCCCGTCTGTCTGAGGATGGAATGCTGTACTGTACTTCAGCTTGCTCCCAAGACTGTTCTGCAGGCTCTCCCAAAACTGAGATCGGAACCTGGTATCCCTGTCGGATACGATGCTGACCGGAACCCCATGGAGTCTGAAAATCTCCTGCATGTATCTCTCTGCTAGACTCTCAGTAGACTGACCAACTCTGAAGGGGATGAAATGAGCGCTCTTCGTCAGTCTGTCGACAATCACCCAAATGGCGTTGTGACCCTTAGGACTCCGTGGTAAGGCGGTCACAAAATCCATGGTGATGTGCTCCCACTTCCACTCCGGAATGGGAAGAGGCTGGAGAAGTCCGGCGGTCCTCTGATGTTCTGCCTTCACCTGCTGGTAGATCAAGCACTGAGACACAAATCTGGCTACTGCCCTCTTCATGCCATGCCACCAGAAGTGGAGCTTCAAATCCCGATAGATCTTGGTACCACCAGGATGAATAGAGTATGCTGACTGATGGGCCTCCTCGAGCAATTTCTGCCTGACTTCCCCCTTTGGGACACACAGCCTAGCCCCAAAGCGAAGTGATCCATCGGAGTGAATGATCATATCGGTCCTCAAACCTGCCTCAACTTCTGCCCGGAACTTCTGCAATTGCTCATCACCTGCCTGAGCTTCCTTGATCTGCTCCACTAAAGATGACTGCAACTGAAGCATCATGCAACTGCGATCGGTGCTCGGCAAAATCACATTCAGGTCTAATCTCCTCATCTGCTTGATAAGTTCCTTCTGTTGGGTCAAACACATGATGGCTGGTCTCCTGCTCAATGCATCTAGCACCATGTTCACCTTACCAGGGTGATACTGCAAGCTGATGTCGTAGTCAGCCATCAACTCTAACCAGCGCCTCTGCCTCATATTCAACTCTTTCTGAGTGAAGACATACTTGAGACTCTTGTGGTCAGTAAAAATTTCCACTCGGTCTCCAAGCAGGTAGTGCCTCCACAACTTCAGAGCGTAGATCACTGCAACCAACTCCAAGTCATGAGTAGGGTAGTTCTTCTCGTGCGGCTTCAACTGCCTAGATGCATAAGCAACCACCCGACCCTTCTGCATCAGCACTGCACCTAGACCTCTGCCTGAAGCATCGCAGTGAATAACGAAACCACCCGAACCATCCGGTATAGTTAACACGGGCGCTGAAGTTAACCTGTTCTTCAACTCGGCGAAAGCTTCACTGCAGGCCTCATTCCACACAAACCTCTGATCTTTCCCTATCAGCTTAGTCAATGGCCCAGCAATCTTCGAGAAGTCCTGCACAAATTTCCTGTAATACCCTGCTAGCCCGAGGAAACTCCTCACCTCAGAAACTGTCTTTGGCACTGGCCAATCCTTCACTGCAGCAATCTTCGACGGATCAACTGAGACTCCCTCGCCCGAGATAATATGTCCCAAGAATGGAACTCGATCAAGCCAGAACTCACACTTGCTGAGCTTTCCATAGAGCTTGTTCTCCCTCAGAGTCTGCAAGACTATTCTCAGATGTTCCGCATGCTCTTCCCGATTCCGCGAATACACTAAGATATCGTCTATAAAGACCACCAAGAATCTGTCAAGGAACTGGGAGAAGACTCAATTCATCAAGCTCATAAATACTGCTGGGGCATTCGTGACACCGAAGGGCATCACCAAGAACTCATAATGCCCGTATCTGGTCCTGAACGCAGTCTTCGGCACATCTGCTGCTTTTACTTTCACCTGATGGTACCCCGAGCAAAGATCCAACTTTGAAAACACTGCAGTACTGCCCAACTGATCAAACAAGTCGTCGATCCTGGGTAGTGGATACCGATTCTTCACGGTGACACTGTTCAGCTCACGGTAATCCATGCACAACCTGCGGCTTCCGTCCTTCTTATTGACGAATAGCACAGGAGCTCCCCATGGTGACACACTGGGCCTGATGAAACCCAAATCCAATAGACCCTGAATCTGTACCTTTAGCTCTGCAAGCTAGATTGGCGCCATCCTGTACGGGCTCTTCGATATCGGCACTGTACCCGACAGAACATCAATACCGAACTCCACCTCTCGATCTGGAGGTAACCTGGGCAATTCCTCTGGGAACACATCCAGGAATTCCCGCACTACAAGAGGCACAGCCTCACAGCCTGTGTGCAACTCCATTGCACAATCTTCCTCATCTGCCACCTTCTTACTACGCCCAAGAGGTGTTTCCCCAGCATGGAATTCAAACTCATCATGCTCCGAAATTCTGAATACAACCTTCTTCGCTCGGCAATCAATAACAACATGAGACTCCCCCAACCAATCCATGCCGAGAATTACATCAAACCCTGAATTGCCAATCACTATCAGGTCTGCATTGAAATCTCTGCCCCTAATAACCAAAGGACTCTGCCTGCACTCCTTGGAGCAAACGACAACACCGTCACCTATGGTGATATTCCAAGCTGTCTGCATATTACTGCACTCCAATTGGTACTGATCCACAAAGCGAGAGGAAACGAAGGAGTGGGTCGCCCCGGAATCAAATAAGACATGGGCAGGAAAGGAATGGACTAGGATGATACCTATGATAGAGTCAAAATATGGGAAGAGAATGAATATGCAGGATAATAAGGGATAGTAAAGACTGATGTGAAAAGAATTACATAAGGTGTGATGCAAGATAAACAATAAAGCATGAAATAGATAATAAGCAACAAAATACAAATATACCTGCAACGACCTCCTCTATTATCTCAGCTTCCTCTGCAGTCAGGTTGAAGGCCTGACCCCTCCTCGGGGCAGTGGTCCTCTGACCGACGATCTGATGCTGAGGAGGAAGTGGCGGCCTGACCTGATCGTGAGTCGGTGCGACTGCAGGCTGGCCTGGCCTGCTCCCTGGACAATCTCGGACTATGTGGTCGCTAGCACCACACCCAGAACATCGGCGGTTAGCTCGCCGGCAATCCCCACGTATGTGTCCTAGAATCTGGCAAAAGTCACAGAAACCTCCCCTCCGTGGGGCAGCAGTAGGGTAGGAAGCAGTCCTGGTAGGGTAGGCTGGAGCTGGTCTCCTGCTCGGGCCTCCAGTGGGCCTGGCAGCAACCGGGTGCGGAGCGGACCGCTGAATGGCACGCTTCCGTCTGCTGGTCTGTTCCTGGCTCCTAGCAGCCTCCAGGATATCGGCGTAGGAACGAAGTCTCAAAGTAGCCAGGCGATCTTGGATATCGATATCCAAGCCCAGTAAGAAGCGACGGCCCTTGTCCTCATCATTAGCCACCACAGACGTGGCAAAGCGGCTCAAACGGGTAAACTCTGCGGCATACTCATTCACGGTCCGACATCCCTGATTCAAGATAGTGTCTTAGTTAGGCATCGATATATCATAAATTGACAAATGAAATCTTGCATATAAGACACTATCTGACAAACCTGAGTGAGTGCGACAAACTGCCGCTCCATCTCGTTCCTGGTGACGTCAGGGAAGAACTTTGTGAGGAAGCTCTCCTGAAAATGGCCCAGGCGACAAAACGTTCCAGTCTCTCCATCTCAGCTCGCCACCAGATTTGGACGAGATCAACCAGCTGGATGCTTACGACATCCACTCGGTCCACATCGGCTATCCTTGCCGCGATCAACAACTGTTCTGTCCTATTGAGCCACTGCTCAGCTTCCAATGGACCTTCTGTACCTGTGAACTTATCGGGGTGCAGCCTCATGAAATCAGCTAGATTGCCCGGTCTAGGCGACAACACTCCAGGCGCAAGTACAAGGGGCTCTCTGTTGGCAGCTCCTAAAGCTGCTCTCATCATCTCTACATGCTCTCTCTGCATTTGCATCATCTGCTGCATGTGCCGCTCATTTTGCTCTTGCTGCATCTGTAACAGCTGCATAATGGCGGGCTGGTCAGTCTGTTCACCCCTAGACTAGGAGGACGAAGTGTTTCTTCGAGCCATGTCCTGCACAAACCCAAAACAATCAGGATCCAGATCAAGTTGATAATAAAAATTTTCATGCAATTTCATGGCCTGTCAAATGCTGAGTTAACCCTAACTGAGTCAGGTCTGTCTAATGTATTAGTTAACCAACACATTAGCCCAAACCTGAGCTCTGATACCACTAAAAACCTTGTCACGCCCTGCTTCCCAAAATACGGAATACGAGTGCATGACGAAGCCCAGCGAATGATCTTAACATCATTCATAAGCTGTAGGATCGACTCAGCATCACAACAAGAATATAACAAGAGAGATATATACGTAACCAAGCATGCATGAATAATTTAGTAGCAACAGAAACAACTAAAATAAAATAAAATATCCAAATAGTTTCAAGTCTGGATCAAGTTAAAACTCGGGAACATCAGCCCGTTACAAGTTCTTAAGTAGCAAGAAATAGTAATCCAAGAAGAACAAATAATTCAAGAAATAAGTATTCTAATCAAGTCCTTTCTCCACTTGAAGGCTAGAATCTTTGCTCACCAATTCCAGTGGGTAGCTCGTCTCCAAAGTCTGGTTAATAAATATAAAAAGGAAAAACAGGGAAAAACAAGAGAGAATGCCCTTAGTGCAAGCTAGGGCCACAAATAGTAAAAACGAATACAAGTAATGGGAAACAAGAATTGGAATCAAGAATATAATATGGTTTACAACAAGTAATAGGGATTCAAGAACTAACTAGTAGGAAGGACAACTCAAGAGACTAGATTGGGTAAACAAACACTAATGGTGAAGCAAGTGACAAGTGTACATGTAGGGGTATCTAACCTCAAGTGACAAGTATCTAGTAAGTGTCGGGTGTCAAGTTGTCAAGTCTAGTATCAAAATTTTATTTCAAGTGTCAAGCCTCAAGTAACAAGTTGTCAAGTATCAAGTAACAATGTATCAAGTTCAAGTTCCAGGTTTCAAGTCCCATGTATCATGTTTTATGTATCATATCATCAAGCATCAAGTAACAAGTGTCATGTTCAAGTTTCATATTCAAGTCTTGTGATTATTACTATCTAGGTGGCACTTCATGCATCCATACTTTTACTACATGGTTGCTACAGTCAAAACAATTTCGTTTAGGCCTAGTAATGAATTTTATAGGGCGGCGTACTCAGGTATCAAGTATCAAGTAACAAGCAAGTCATGCTCATGAATCGGGTAATCATATAACTAGTTCATGTGTCGAGTCATAGTAAGACAAGTCATGAATCACATATATATACTAGTTCATGGATCAATAATATACTAGTCCATGATTCGATTTATAATATACTAGTTCATGAGACATGTATCAAGTGGGAAACACGGGCCCCCTTCCGAGTACACTTACCTATATTGTCCACTACTATGGTCTTTCCCTTAACTCCGGCTTATTACATTTATTAATTTTTATCAAGCAAGCATACAAGTGTGTGAAATGTTGCAAATTAATTCTAAGAAAAATTGAGGATGTCCTATAGGGTGTCCAGCAATCGCATATAAAATTTCAAGTCCAACGCTTACTGTTTACATAGCTAAATTAATTCGCAAAGTAAAAGTGTGCAGCAGTTTTGTAAATCTGCGTCTACCGACACAGCTGCAGTAAAACTGCAATAACTCCTAGACGGTAACTCCAAATTCGAAACTTTCGGAGGCTATCGACATCTAGACGTCCAGATCTACATTTTCTATTCAAGGCTCGGGTCCAGATTCTAATGTTAAATGGGTCGAAACAGCAAAAGAAGATTCAGGACAGCAACATGTGGGAATAACTTACTAGTATAGATTACATGGAAATTTGTTATTAGGCATCTAAGTTAATGTGTGTTATAAATACATGATATTGATGGTCCAAACAGCTAGTAATAATTATTTTCCAAGTCAAATGGTTGCAAGTTCATCAAATACAAAATATACCATGTGTCTACAAATTTAGGGCTCCTTAATCTCATGTGTTCATGTGTTCAAGGGGTAAAAGAGTCCAAGTAATTATAATTTAATACAATGAAATTTTTGTGACTCTTAGAACTATAAAATTTTGGAGGATTGATATTGATCAACAACGATAGTCAAGGAGGAGTCACAATTCTAACTATTTGTAGTATTTTTCAAGGGATGCTTATACTAGAACAAATAAATTGTACAAGGGATACTTGCCTTAATTTGACGATGATTAGATCCACTTGTTGTAGAAAATTGGGTTGAAAAATCCCGGAAGAAGTCTCCCCAAAAGCACGTGCGAAGATCCAATAGAAGCGCCCAAAAATTTCCACACCAGATCGGCCGAACAGCAAATAGCGGCTCGGGATTCGCTGCGCCCAGAACACGGAACAATGAGCGCGGCCAATGGTTGAGCTCCTCCACAGCGAATCCCTCCCGAATAGCGAACAACGGATCTGGGATTCGCTGTGGACGAACACGGGACAGCGATTACGGGCGCGAATCTTGGCGCGATCTTAAGGTCGAGATCTGATCCCGCATTTTCCGCTGTTCTTCTTCTTCTTTCGTTCTCTTCTTCGACGATCACAGAGAGAGAGAGCGGAGGCGGGGGTTCTTCGATGGTGGCGCTACGTCGAGGAGCGATGCGGTGCGAGGTTTGCGATGAGGCAGCGAGACGGTGACGGCTGCAGAGATTGGCGTGCGACGTCGAGGAGGACGATGCGGCTCTGTTTGGGTTCAAAGAACAGGGGAGGAGTTTGGGAAGTGTTTCGGTGGTGTGTGGCGACGCGACGGAGGTGCAAAGGTGGTCGAGGGGATGAGTTGGAGGCGGCGAGGTGGTGACAGGCGATGGGTAATGGCGGAGGTGGGTTCCGGAGTTGGTAATGGCGATGGGTAATGGATGGGGACGATGGTGAATGGGAGATGGCGGTGGTGGTTGCTGTGGTGGGGTTGACGAGGAGCGGGGGTCGAAGTGATGGTGAGGGAGGAGAACGGAGGGCGATCGGAGTGGGGGAATTGGGTCTCAAAAACGAAGGAGAAGGAAGCGGAGATAGGAGAAGGATTAGCGGTGGATAATTAAGGGTTTAACAGTATTAGGGTTGGGATTAGGGTTAGGGTAGGGTTATATAGTTGGGTTTCGGGTTCGTGGGTTTTGGGTATCCGTTTCAAATAGGGTCCAACAGGAGAATTGGTCAAAATACAACAAAATGGAAATTAAAGAGATAAATGAGAAGAATTGGTCAATCCTTCATGAAGAACGACACAAATGGCACACAAATGAATTCGATAAAAGGACCCAAAAATTTGAGTCGAGACAAAAATAATGATTTTATTCGACCTGAACAAATTACAGGATCTCAAATAGACGAGAGGGTACAATGAGGCACAATACAGTATAAAATATAAATACGAGGAAATAGGAGTTACATTAAACTTTATGCTATCAAATTCGGCAGAAAAATCTGGCATAAGAGAGAGTGGCCAATGATTGTTTTCTTAAGAATGTCTTCCTGTCTACCATTGAATCCATTGATTTCATGGAGGAGCGTGGTCCGATCTCTAAACCCCTCCGTTCTGAACAGACCTCTTGTAAAAGAGGATACACGGATTTTCTACATAACGAGCATATTAAATAGGCTCAGAGGGCCAAGCTACGGTGGCTTAAAGAGGGTGACGGCAACACCGCTTTCTTTCACAACTTCGCTTCGCATCGCCAGCGTTGCAACCGTATCTCCTCTATCATTGACAATGGCTCCAAATTCACTTCGGATTTGGATATCCATTCTACTTTCCTTCGTTTCTTTAAAGACCTTCTGGGATCTTAAAAGCAACACTCGTTGCATCTTGACTGGTCTCTTTTATACGGTCAGCCCATGCATGATCTGTCTGGTCTGGAAGATCCTTTCACTTTAGAAGAGATCAAGTCCGCGGTGTTCTCTTTAAATAGTGATTCCGCCCCGGGCCCTAACGGGTTCCCCTCCTTCTTCTTCCAATGTTTTTGGGATTGTCTCAAAGACTGCCTTCTCCAAATGTTCTCAGATCTCTACCAGGAGAATTTCTCCTTCGATAGGATCAATTATGCGCATACCGTTCTCATTCCGAAATTCTTGGGCGCCAATTCGGTTGCGAACTTCAGGCCTATTAGCCTACTAAATACGACCTTCAAGATTATCATGAAAGTTCTCTCTTCCCTCCTTAGTTCTTTGATTTCTCCCTTGATCGACTCCACGCAATCAGGGTTCATTAAGGATCGATTCATCCTTGATAGCATAGCGTCGGCCCAAGAAATCATTTATGATTACCATAAGACTAATTTGGAGGGGATCCTGTTAAAATTGGATTTTCAAAAAGATTACGACAATGTCAGTTGGGACTTCCTTTTCGAAACAGTTTTTCATCGTGGATTTGGTCCTAAAAGGATTGTCTGGATTAAATCAAGTCTCTTCGCTGGCACCTCGTCCATTTTGGTCAACGGTACAGAAGGCCACAAATTCAAGTGTAAGTGTGGCCTTCGTCAGGGTGACCCGATCTTCTCCCTATTATTCTCACTAGTTGCTGATGTCTTCAGTAAGCTGCTACGCAAAGTGTGGGAGGCTGATGTGATTGAAGGCCTTGGGAGTTCTAATAGTTTCCGAGGTGTTTGAACCTTCAATACGCGGATGATACTATTATCTTTGCGAAACCCAACGGGTGACCTTTCGTAACCTTAAGCTACTACTTTATGTGTTTGAAAGCACCTCGGGATTAGCTATTAACTTTCAAAAGTCTTCCGTGATTTGGCTTGGTGGTTCTCAAAATCGTCAAGCGAAAATTGCACAGTTCTTTAATTGTAGTCCTTCCTCTTTTTCCATCCATTATCTAGGCATTCCCTTAAGATGGGGGAAGCTTCATAGATCGGATTGGATGCCGATGATCGAAAAAGTTGAGTCCAGACTCAACCGTTGGTCTGGTAAGCAACTGTCGCGTGGGGACAAACTTATTCTTGTTAATTCCGTCCTGTCATCGATCCCTTTATACATGATGTCCTTCTTTTATCTTCCCTCGTGGGTGATTAAGAGAGTTGACCGGATCAGAAGAAACTTCTTCTTGTCAGGTGTGGATTTGTTTAAACCTGGCTCTCATCTCTGCAACTGGAAGATCATCTGCACTTTGAAGGCAGCTGGTGGGTTGGGGGTCTTGAATCTCAGGCACCAAAACTTAGCCTTATTGGGCAAATGGTTATGAAGATTTCTTAAAATTGATCACCTGCCCTAGGTCCGAATTATATCCCTTAATTGTTTTTCCCGTCATCACATGTGGGATTTTCCGACCTCCTTCTCTCGTAAAGCCTCTTCTTTTTGGAAAGGGGTCTGGAAAGTTGCCATACCGTTCCGTTGCGGCTTAATCCACGAATCCGCAGTCGGATCCAAGACTAAATTCTGGATTGATCTTTGGTTTGGGAATATCAAACTCGCTTCAGCTTTTCCTTCCCTCTATCAGTTAGCGTCTAACCCCTCGGCCTTAGTGGAGGATTATGTTGTGGTCATCAATAATCATAAGTTCTGGTCGATCCATTTCGTTTTCGAGCTTTCGCCGCAGCTTTTGCAGCAGCTCCAAGAGCTGTTCGACGATATTAACCATTACCCCTAGTTTCCATCTGAAAATTTCAAATGAAGGTGGACCACCTCGGGTAATTACTCGGTTAAATCTTTCTATAATTTTTTTAACTTCGGAGGGATCACCTCCCCGATTACTAAGTCCCTTTGGAGTAGCTGTACTCTCCTCAAATCTAAAATTTTAACCTGGCTAGCGCTGAACAACAAACTTCTTACTGTCGAGGTTCTCAATAAGAGGAACCTTGCCCTAGGACAATTATGTGCGTTAAGTTCCATTCACCATGAGGACGTCGATCATCTGTTCCTTAAGTGTCCGTTTATCCAACCTTTATGGAGAATCGTGGTCAGAGCTTGGCTAGCGCCGGCTATTCCCAGTGATTTCTCGTCCTGTTGGCAGCATCAACACCTCAGAAAAGAATTTCGCAACTCTTGGATTCTTTCTATTATTGCGATCATTTGGTTTATTTGGTCAGCTCGGAACAATCTTCTTTTTGCAAATTCTGTTTCGTCGATAGAGGGCATTATTGATGATTTTCTTTTCTTTACTAAATTTTGGCCTGCCACTTTATCACATGATAAAGTGGAGGATTTACACTTAAATCGTCTAGATGAGGCGATTAGTTTTTTACATTCTTCTAGCAATTAATATTTTTGGCGCAGTGCCTTTGCTGATTTTCTGCTCTTTTGTCTTCCGTTTTCAGCTCTAATGTGCAGACGTTTCCCTATGCATTCAATCACTCAGGGTATTTTGGTTGGGCGTGTTTTGTTGATGTTGTTAGCATTGGGCTTCACCTGCTCCTTCTCTGATGGGTCATCCTCTGACTCTCTGTTGATGTTCTTTCCTTTGGTGGTTGGTTTTTTTATTTATTTTTTTTCTTTTCTTTTCTTTGGTTGCTCTGGGGTGCAACAATTTGGCTTTGTTTGGTGGTGGGCTCTGCCCTTTTATTGGGAGGACTGGTGTAGGCTGTTAGCGCCCGGGCTATGCTGCCTTGGGTTTATTGTATCTATTTTTTATTTCTGGGCTTCATTAGCTTTTCTTTGTGCGTGATTTTGGTGGGCGTCTCCTTCGTGAGACATTGCTTGGTTTGGATGTGTGCTGTTTTTTAGTTTCGTTGCTTTCACTGTGGCACCGCATTGCACTTGCGGTTTCGGAGAGCTTTGGTTTGTTTGGTATTCATATCTCCTGCATCGGTCTGTGGGTTGGGTTTGCCAATTGGCTAGGAGTGCCATTTGCTCCGGTCCCAGTTCGGAGTGACCGAAGCATCTTCTCTTTTTGTTGTGGTGCCCTTTTCATTTCTCTTTGAATGGCTGCATTCTCGTATCGTTTAGCGCCATTATTTCCTTCTTGCTGTGTTGTTCGGTGACCTCTGGCAGTGTTGCTCATGGGTGTGACCTCCCTTCATTGTGAGGTTCTTAGCTCAGGGAGTTTGTTCGGTTCTTTCTTGGGCGCTTTTTCTGGGTGGTTGGGCTCAGCTCAGTTGGAGCGGGTACAACTAGTTGCTTGCGCTGCATGGTGTGTTCCTCGCGTGCTGGTCTCCTTTGAGAGTGCCACTGTCTCGTTGGGGTATGTCTCTAGTCCGATTCAGCGCCTGAGGGTGGAGCGTTTGGGAGTTCTTCCAGTTCCTTTTTCTTTTTCGAGTACACGCATCTCCTTGAAGGTGTGTCCCGGATCCCTTAGCATTTTCTGAGGGGGGCAGAGGGTCTTTGCTGTTGTCTGCGAGCGGTTGTTGGCTGTGCTTGGGTTCGTTCTGGGGGCCTTCGTCCGAGCTCTGTCCTTCCTTGTTGCGGTCTTTTTGGCACTGCAGGTGCCTCCCGCCGACTCAGCTGTCGCGTTTGAGTTCCTTATTCGGTGCGCTCCTATGGCGTTGTTTGCATCTTTCCCACTGTCGGTTTCCCTCCGTTCGGTGAGGGGTCCTGTGGGGGGTCGCACTGTTTTATTATCATTGTATTTAGCTAGGCAAAGCGCTGTTTTGCTTTCCTCTTTTTTGTATTGTTGGTTTGTTTTTAGGTTATTTTACCGCTTGTAAAATTTACCGATGTACAGACTTTCTTTATTAATTTATTTATTGCTGGCTGAAATCCCAGGACTCTATCCGCGTTATCAAAAAAAACCAATCATGTCCTTTGAAAAAATGCAGTTTCTAACGTTTTCATAATATTCTTAATCCATTGACCAATAAAAATAAATTTGTCTTTTATATTAAAAAATGATGGGTGAAAATAGCTCTAGAATGGTACATTTGTAGTTGAACTTATTACAAATGTATAGTTGAACTTTTCAAACAACTTTTTGGACATAGAAATTTATGAATTGCTCAAAATTATTTTAGTCAATGCAATTTGTACATAAGATATACTAGTGTATTCATATATACTAAAGATCATGGTATTTTTCTTTTAAAAAATAACATTGTGGTATTAATTTTATCGGCTCTCCTATCAACTCACGCATTTATATATTTTATTTTTATGGTCAATAACAAGGTAGGCAATGAGTGAGTATAACAGTTCTCAATCTGAGTATAACAAGGTAGGCAATGAGTCCTTTTTTTTTACCGGAAAAAAAGACCAGTCGTTGACTCGGGTCAAAAATTAGTTAAAATTTACTCGAAAAAAATCCAATCTGAGGCTAATAATAATGACTTCTTTGAGCGTACTGCTGAAAGTTTCTGGATGGGAGCCCAATTACTAGTATTTTTTATTACGTGCCGACAGGGCTGGCCCAGAGATAAAATAAATTTACACAAAGCCATGGAAAGCACCAAATGTATACTAAGTCATAGAAAGCAATTTATGCAAAAATATTTCATGATTTAAAATAACAATCAATCTAGGAACTGAAAATTTTGTAAGCTTCAATAAAGTTATAGAACCCAAAAACTAAATCTAAAAGTATAATTTGAAGCAATCACATAACCCAAAAAATAAATTTACTTACCACACTGTAATGACAGTAATACCAGAATCTTTTATATACCCATCAAGTAGTTTCTGTCAATAAAATGATTTTGTTAGTGAAAAAGAAGAAGCATATAATGGTATACGTAATCAATAAAAACAGTAATTGATTAATAAATACTTGGCCTTCGAACATAATACCTACGTTGGTTCCCTCATGTAAAATGTCATCCATGAACACCAACTTGTGGAGGCCCAGATCCCTTCACAAATGACAATTCAGATAATTAAGTTTAAGTTGAAGCACAATAATTGTGGAAATCAATGCATATTAATTAAAGATACCCACTTTTGCTGTGAAGATGTCCTCCTGTACATTGAAGAATATGACCTGTCAATAAGCAAGCTTGATCAATTGATTATATATATATATATAAAGAGTTTCCTTCGGTTGCACACTACTTTTGGTGAGCACTCCGTGAGCACTCCCGAACTAGAGACCCTATGAAAAATCCGAACCGCTCATATTGTTCTATATGCCTTAGATAGCCTAATAATAAAAAATCAAGTAATTTGAAGTTCATTTGCCCATCCATCATGCTGTTAGAATTTTCAGCCATACAATTTTGTGATGATGTAAATCATGGGTAAATGAACTTCAAATTACTTGATTTTTTATTGTTAGGCTATCTAAGGTATATAGAACAATATGAGCGGTTCAGATTTTTCATAGGGTCTCTAGTTCGTGAGTGCTCACGGAGTGCTCACCAAAGTAGTGTGCAACCGAAGATTTCTCTATATATAAATTATGGTAAACTTGTTGGAAATTCTACATTGATTTGTTTTTTAAAATATGATGATTTTCTTTCTTTCTTCTCTTCTTTCTTTCGAATAGTGAATATTGTGCTTGTACTTATTCATTAATTATACATGATAAATATTCATGCATCTATTTGAAAATCAATTAAAATATGTTTGTGCAACAAAACTAGCAGGGAGCAAGAGAAGACAATAATGGTTCAAGAGTTTTAAACAAATCATCCCTTGTCATTCCTGGCCTTCTAGGGACACCAGCAGGAATTATGACAAGATACATTCCTATGAGTGCATTCTCTAACTGTGGTTGAGCCAAAAATCCCTTTACCTGAAGTGATAATAAAACATAATTACTATTCACAGAAGTTTTCTAGTTTGTGTCTCATAAATAGCTGAAGTTTAAAGCCAACATTAAGTTTGTATACTAAATTTTAATGGTAAAACCTATATGATCCTAAACTATAAATGGAATAAGTTTTTGAAAAAGTTAAGTACAATGTATTATACACAATCAGGACAAGTCCATCAATGAATGGGTGTTTTGTTGTAGCAACAAAAAAACGGGGTGTTTTGACCGTTGAGAATACACATCATTCACCAATTTAAACTCATTATTGCAAAATTCCATAAACCTAAGGTATCTTAAGATCCCTGAAAAGTTATCTTAATCTTTGTTCGTTGGGACCTTTTGGAGGTGGAGATCATGACAGTTGTCTCAACTCTTCGTATTAAACTTAGTACAATCTAATTTAACATTTGCCTCCATACCCCCTCTTTGATTCAGCTAACTAAATTTTATACTTATACACATAAATGAAAAATAATTTTAGTTACTCTTTGAGTGAAGGTAAGAGTATACACGGACACAGTACACCTCTACCACCAGTTTAAAAGGATTTAATACCATGTCTCTATATCCAAAGTCCAAATAGGCTCTTGAAGGAAAAGAATATTCAGTGAGGCATGCTAATATGATATGCAGGTTTATATGGAGATGTCAACAGACTCAACACCCATGTATTATATTTTCTTAACGTCAGAAAATAAACTACAACCTTTGCCTAGTTCAAACTGCAATGCTTTGGTGTATAAGATCCAATAATTTGAAGCTATATCCTATGCAAGCTAGAGCTGCTACACTGAAACTATATTCAACAATTTGAGCGAAAAATATCGAAAAGAAAAGAAAGAAAATTACCACAGCACCAGTATCTATATGACTGACATCTGCAGTGACTCCTGGCGTGTTAACAACATCATATAAATGAAGAACGGATACTAAGGGATTCATCTTCATTAGCAACGCAAGAGGCTGTCCAATTCCTCCTGCAGCACCAAGTATCGCTACTTTAAACCCAGGTGCCACACCCTTAGCCTGGCAATTAACAGGCCTCAAGTTAGAAGTCTCCTCCATCTTCAAATACAGGAAACACATGTCTCCAATTCAAAAAATGAATAAACAAAATAAACACACATACAGACATATTAATCTGTGCGCTATTGTTTAATGAATAAGTTTGTATCAATTCCTTAATCACACTCTACGTACTTATTATTCTTCTTCTTTTTCACCATAGACATAAAGAAAGAAAGCAAACACTGTCTTGCATCTATTTCTATTAAGAAAGAACTAGATCGTCGAAAGCCAAATTGGGCATTTGCCTTTAGGCTAGTACTATTTACCAGTGTGAGATAGCAAACAATGATGAGCAATGAACAGGATTAATGAGCACATGTCACTTGCACTATAATTCTCATTATAGTGATGTCTCAATTCATCTTGTTTCTATTTGGTTTTGACCCAACCAAATATACATATATTTCTGTGTTCCTAATTTCTCATTTGCAGTTGACTATAACCAATATTAAGATCTAAGTTGCGACCATTTTCAGTTCTGAAAGATGCCCAACAATAACAAACTCATCAAGGAAGTAACAATACAATCCATATTTCCAAGTACTCAATGAGTATTACTTAGCAATACAACAATCTAAGGAACACCCAATTGCCCAAATTAGACAAGCCATCTAAACATTGTATCCCAAATTGAAATTAAAGAAAAACCCAGAAACTGAAAAGGGAAGAAGAAGAAGAGTTGAACCTGAAGAGTTGGGGGATGGAGATGGGCAGAAATGATAGCAAGGCGCGCTTAGTTGCCTCTGAATGGGGTTGCTGCATCTTTCAAACGAGCAATAGATAAGAGCGATGAAGAAGGAGGAGAAGAAGGAGGTTAATAGGACTTAGGGCTAGGGTTAGGTTTAGGGTTTTGATGGGAAGGATGAGCCATCGCCCACGGAGCGTCGGTGGAGATGGAGATACCATCGGAGGAGCAGAGGAGCGATGGAGGAATTCGGGGTTCGAATCGTGAAAGGGAGAAAGAGAAAGAAAAGAGAAAGAGAGATCGGAACTGGAAGAGGAAGAGAGAGACAGAGATTTTTAAAAAAAAATTACACATAGGTCCTTAATAAATTTTATTTTACTATATACATATATATATTGAATTTTTTTAAAATTTGTTGCCCCATGAAAGGGGGTTGCCGCCCATTGGCTTGTTGGGCTTACCCCTG
The DNA here is from genome assembly GCA_017893485.1 of Hemerocallis citrina. NCBI lineage: Eukaryota > Viridiplantae > Streptophyta > Magnoliopsida > Asparagales > Asphodelaceae > Hemerocallis > Hemerocallis citrina. Next base: position 203,442,517 of record CM030362.1, read on the forward strand.
GGCCGGGCCTGCGTGCCGATACACGTTTTAATAAGAGTTGAAAGATTTTCACGTGCGATATATCTGTTAAGAAATAATTTTAGAATTGGACGAGAAAAATATTTTAAAGAAAAAACTACGATTTGTACGTACAATGCACGTGTTTATAAGTAGAATTTAAGTTGTACGTTCAACATATGTGTATGTTTGGTGTTAAAAAATATTAAAAATTTATTTTTCACGTGCGTTGCACGTTTTAAATAGGTAAATTTTGTTTGTTTGTTAGTTTTTGTTGTAATTAATGGGAGAGTTTGAGTTGCACGTACAATGCACGGATTTGTATGTTGACAAATTACAACTCCAACTCTCCCATTAATAAATAGGAGAGATTTGTCTCTCTCTCTCTCTAAGTAGCCAAAATACATTTTCAATTTCATTGTTCTCAATTCTCATGTCTAACATTTTTTCATACTTCCATATAAAAACAGTATCTTGTTTCTGTTATTGTATGTGCAGTGATAAAAACGGATAAATCAGAAATTGTAACACGAATCAGATAATTTAGTAGGGTGAATCCTTCCTTTCTTAGTAGGTTTTAATCTTTAAATGAATCCCATAAAATTTTTGTAGATAAGCAAGTGGATGATTGTAAAGGATCAGACCCCAATCCTACCCTTCCCCAGTCCTAAAACATAGACGATACGTTCGAACAGTTTAATTCATAAATTACTTCGTGCGCCACACACACACAAAATGCTTAGCCTCCTAATAAAAAGAAACAAATGTATGGACGGTCCACCAGATTCTGGTAGGACAAATGGTGTGGTGCCCATACCCTTAAAGAGTCTTTCCCAGAGTTGTATAAGAAAACAAGTCACTCGAATATAGCGGTGACCAAGACTTGGAAGAGGGACAATTGGAAACCGCCATTCTGAGGACCTCTTAGCCCAGGGTTATAGCAATAACTGAATGAAATGCAAACACACATTACACTGAATGGAGCAAAGTGCGCTCAAGTCCCAGACCAGATGCGCTAGGGACTGGAGACCAAAGGAGCTTTCACTGTTAGGTCCTTGTATCATCGCATTCACATCCGAGGATGTAAACCCAGTTGGGCACAGGTGTTATGGAAAGCCAAAACGCCCCTTAAAGCCAGGGTCTTTCTCTGGCTAGTGCTCAATAATGCATTCCTCACCAGAGAGAACCTAGCCAAAAGACAACCCCAGATCGCGACCAACTGCGGATTCTGTAATGCACATACGGAGAATCTGAACCACCTTTTCATTCATTGCCAGAGTAGTAAGGCAACTATGGTAGAAGTTTTACGGGCCCTAGGGACTAGTGACTACCCCTGCGAATACGAGGAATTGTGAGTCGGCCCCAAATTTGCCTCGGTCCGCCATGAAATGAAGGATGCTTGGTATATTGCTATTGCGGCAACTACTTGAGTGTTATGGCTAGACAGAAATAATTTTTATTTCCGTGCTTCATGTAATAGTATTTCTGGTAATCTTACTCATATCATGCATCTTATTTCCTTTTGGGCCACAGCTGCTGCTACAGGAGCCAGAGGGAGGATTGCTAGAGTCTTCCAGGTGGAGGATTTTGATGATGAAGATGTCGAGTTCAGACCGACACTGGACTGAGGGGGTGACCCTCACTGAGCCTCACAGGGTACATGATTCATTGGGAAGCCAACTAACTGCAGCTAGCTATAGTTTGTAATTGGGTCTATTGTATTTTGGGTTGTAATTTTGCTCTTTTGGTTGGACCCACCCCCCAGGGTATTATTGGGGGATTATGTTCTACTTTCTGCACTGTTACTTTTTTGTATTTCTCCCCCGGAACGTCAGGGTTGTTTTATTAACTTCTTATTAATGAAACAGGGTGGCGTTATTCCACCTTTTCCCTCGGAAGAAAAAAAAAAAAAAAAAAAAAAAAAAAAAAAAAAAAAAAAAAAAAAAAACCACGCTTTGCCTACACAGCTTAAATAATTTTAGTTCTCGCCCTATTCCCAAAGATCAAGTGCAGCTTAATTAAGGAAACTGGCGTATATCTCGTGTGATGCACAAAAAGATTGATTATATTATTTTGTTAAAATTCTCTATTGTCTTAGTTTTTAAATCAATCTCATTTGCTTTTTTAACTGAAAAAGAAATAAACAAAATAGTTATCAAGATTTTGGAAATTTATCTCTCAATTCTAACATCAAGTAAAAACACGTTAACGTACAATAAATCTATATCATCAAATTTTCAACCTGGTTCCTATATGTAAAAAATCTAATTCATTCATGTTGTCGTTGATCTAGTATTAAAAATAGTATGTGAATAAAAAAATTAATTAAGAATATTTGTTTGTATACTGAATATGATAAGATAAGATATCATAAAATATTTAACAATTAATATAGATGATAAAATAAGATCAAAGCATATGCTTGATATTAGAGAAGAGTAAGTAAGGGTGTGGATTAGGTCCTGTCTACATAGAAGAAGATGTAATTCTATCTAGGTTGGATGTTCGTCATGTGTGCAATAACTATTTTTAAAAATCGGACAAAATCAATCTCCTAAAACAGTGGAATTCAAACTGAGACATATGTATAGAGTTATTTGTTCATATTCAGATTAATAGTCTATACATGCAAATATATATATATATATATATATATATATATATAATTATTTGTTCATATTCAGATTAATATATTATACATGAATTAAGAGCTTCAAACGGCATATCATAGTATATGTTAACTTATTGAATTAAATGGGTAGAATATTTATATATATATATGTATATCATATCACATATAATATAATATCTCTCACTTAAAAATATTTATAGATATGTCATGGAATTTGAAGTGGATCTGATGCTACTTGTTTTTAGGTGCGGAAGCAATAGATAGTGAGTTCTTTTGGTGAAGGAAAAGCTCGGATCGTGGCCTCCGACCTGACCCTACCGTGAGGCTGATGAGTGGTTCAGTTTGATGGATCGGGTGGTGGATGACTGTCGCTGGAGACCTGCAAAAAAGTCTGAAACATCAGGAGGATTCCCGGTGAACCCTCCGACGCTCAAGTCAATAACCAACGGTTTAAAGGGTGATTAGGTGATAAAATTGTGATTACTAGGTTACTGTAGAGATAGAGCTGTATTTATAGGCTAGTGTCACGCCCCGCTTCCCAAAAAGGAGATACGGAATACGGATACGTGACTAAGTCCAGCGAATGGCTTTCATCATTCATAAGCTGTCAGGATCTTTACAACGAGTACAAGTATAAACGAGAGATATACAAGAGAAATAGTCAACCACGCATGCATAATTTAATTAATATAGTCAACAAGATTACTTAAAACAAGAAGCAAGAATACTGAATTTCCAATAATCATGTCTAGAACAAAACACAAGTCTGGGACAAAAAGCCCAATACAAACATCCATGAAGAAAATTACATTTGTTCAAGATAAGTAACAAGAAATAAATAGATATAGCAAGAACTCCAGCCAACTAGAATCTTTGATCACTTACTCCATCGGGCAGCTGATCACCATAATCTGCAATTTAACAAATTGCAAGAAAAAGAAAAGAGAAATGATATGGCTAAAACTGCGGTTAAATCGGAACCATCCAAATCAAGCGCGAACCTCAAAGCTTGGGGGTAAGATGGTAATTTCACTAACAAATGGGTCTGAAATGTGTTCGGGGTCTTTTCTCCAAAAGCCCATTAACCCACCAACAGATCCATCTCAACTGGGTGTGAGTCCCAACCCGCAAGAAACCCGGTTCAGCTGGATAGAATTATAGTTTCTGATTGTATTCAATCAACGGCCCTGATTCGCCCTATCCTTTCACTGGGAATTAGGGACTTCATTCCTAAACTGATCCCAAAGGCGGCCATAAATACCCCCCATCCACCACCATTAAGAGGTAATCAATCTTTTGCCAGTTTACGCTCTTTCATAATCCTTTCTGGTTATTGACTTGAGCGTCGGAGGGTACGTCGCCGGGATCAACCAAGGTGTCTCACACTTTTTGCAAGTAAACGGCGGGAGTCAACGGTCAAACTCCGGTGGAAAGGTTCCAGGTTTGCTATTCGGTTTTCCTAAGAATCCACAAATTCTATCTGTTTGCCCCCACACCAGATTTAGCGGCAACAGATTGGCGCCGTCTGTGGGAACCCACGAATAGCGATCCTTCCTCTCCCATTGGTTATGATCATCTCCAGCCATGCCTCCCCGAAAAATGAGATCCAGAGGGTCCAACCGTGGACCTACTCCTCCTCAACAGCAGGAGATCCCCCTCCAAACCGTCCAGCCAACGGGACCCCCTCCTCAACCTGATCAAGGCCCCGCAGCAGGACCAACCTCCTCCTCAGAATCTTCAACTCCCTCGCAGTCAAACCGGGCCTCAGAATGCCGGTGCGGGGGGCTCCCGTCCCAATCCTCAGAAACAACCTCTCCAACATGACCACGTCTCCGTCCACAATCCCTCTACCAACTCCATGGCATTTCACAATCCCCGGGCCTCTGATGACCTCCGCAACACCCTCAACAATCGGCATAAAGAAGAGGATCTTCGCCGCCGTTTGGATGAAAGGCGGGCCCGAGAGGGAGTCTCCCGCCAACAACGTCCAAATGAGTGATCTCCTCATCGCCGAGAACATAGGAGGTCTCCTCCCCACCGAAGACGGAGAGAGTCCCCTGAGCACCATAGAAGAAGGCTTCGCTCCCCTACTGGTCGACAACCCCCGAGGGATGATAATGCTTCTATCACCCGTGCCGAATTCCAGCAATTCCAGGCAACCATCTTGCAAGCCCTCCATCTCCGACCCAACAACAACAATGCTCAGGGGGTCCCCACTCCTCCTCTGGTCCGAAGTCCTCGCCATCGGTCCCTAACTCCTCCCCCAGCTCCTAGCAACCGCCATCATGACCTTAGTCCTCGTCACTCCCCGAGCTACTGTTGTCGTAGCCCCCGCTCCCCTTCGTACGAAGACGAGTCCAGAGGCTTGTTTGGCTACCGTCGAAAGGATGACACCATCTACCATCGTCTTCACGAAATGGAGAGGCGCTTGGGTCAGCTAGACAAGGAAGAGGAGCTTAGAGGAAGGACCCTCCGTCCGAGCCGACCTCCCTTCTCTCGAACAATCATGGAGGCACCCGTTCCAATAGGCTTCAAGCCCCCATAGTTCGAGACTTACTTTGGGGAATCAGACCCCGTAGACCACATCGAGAGCTTCAAGACCCTCATGTTGATACACCAAGCTTCCGACGCTCTATTGTGCAAAACCTTCCCGGCCACTCTCAAAGGTCCCGCTCGGGATTGGTACTCTCACCTCGCCCCATCCTCCATATTCTCCTTTGAACAATTTGAGACCCTCTTCGTCACCCACTTCGTAAGTAGCCGCCGCACAGAGAAGGCCAGCATCTCGCTACTCTACCTCAACCAGAAGAAGGGTGAGAAGCTCAGAGACTATGTAAAAAGATTCACCGCGAAAGCTAGGTCCATCACTTCCCTCGACCAGTCAGTCGCTGCAGCAGCCTTCCAATCGAATGTCCTTAACTCCAGCCTTCGGTCCTCCCTAGCCAAGAAGCCCCAGCAAAACTTCTTCGACCTCCTTCTCAGAAGCGAGAAGTATATTCGGGCTGAGGAAGCTGAGCATCGCCCCACCTTTGAGGGGCGTTCCTCCGGAACTAAAAGAAAGGCGACTGAAGAAGAGGGAGCCAAGAAGCTCCAGAAAGACAACGGCGGCCAGCGCCGCCCTCCTCCCAGGTTCGAGAAGTTCACTCCTCTTAATGCCAACATTTTCACTATTCTCATGGAGGTTGAGAAGGAAGGGGTTATACCTCCTGCCCCGAAGATGAATACCCCTGGCAAGAAGATGGACAAAGAGAAGTGGTGCCACTATCACCGAGACCATGGCCACGACACCAATGACTGTCGGACCTTGAAGAACGAAATTGAGGCCCTCATCCAAAGGGGGCAGCTGTCTAAATTTGTGAGGAATGACTGAATCAATCTTCCTCCTCCCCTCAGGGGGGCGAACAAACGTCCTGAAGGGCGCGAGGAAACTCCCGAGTTCGAAGAGGAACGCATTCTGCATCTCATTCATGGAGGCCCCATGGGAGGCACCTCCAACTCCTCTCGAAAGGCTTTCATCAGGGAAGTCAACTCAGTACATGGCATGCCCCCTCCCAAAGGCCTCGGGGTCCCGGTCACTTTTTCAGATGAAGACCTGGAGGGTGTCCGAACCCCCCACTGCGACGCCCTAGTGATCAACCTCCATATGGCAAATTTTAAAGTGGAGATGATACTGGTGGACAATGGTAGCTCCGTTAATATCCTCTTCCTCGCTGCTTTCAAAGGGCTCAAGCTATCCCGGGACAGGCTTAAGCCCGCCGGCTACACACTCACGGGTTCACGGAAGTGCCAGTGACTATCGAATGAGTAATCACCCTCGACGTAACCGCTAGCAAAACTCCTACCACCCGAACGGAGCCGATGGACTTCATGGTCGTCGATGTCCCCGCTGCTTATAATGTGATTCTAGGTCGACCTGGCCTAGCTGCTCTAGAGGTCGTCCTGTCGGCTTATCACCTCAAGATGAAGTTCCCCACCAGAGCAGGAGTAGGGGAAGTAAGAGGCAGTCAAGAGATGGCTCGCAAATGTTACATGACATCCACCAGGGGGACCAGTCCTCTTCCTCGAGACTCTTGAGATTCCTCAAGAGAATGTCTGGCCAACGTCCAAACCTGGTGGATGAATTGGAGGAAGTGCTCTTCTCCGAGCAAGATCCAAACCGCAAGTTCCTCATCAGCAAGACCCTCCCATCTGCCCTATGTTCCGACATAGTCCGATGCATTAGAAAGAACCGCGACCTCTTCGCATGGTCGGCTGCCGACATGCCAGGAATCTCCGAAGAACTCCTTATCCACCACTTGAGTGTTGCTCCGGGGTCCAAACCGGGCCGACAAAAAAGGCGCAAATTTTCCCCTGAGCGCCAGCATGCTATCAAGGAAGAAGTGGACAAGCTCCTTAAGGCCTGGTTCATCTAAGAAGTCAACTACCCCGAATGGCTCTCCAATGTTGTTATGGTTAAGAAGTCTAACGGGAGTTGGAGGATTTGTATCGACTTCATGGACCTGAACAAGGCATGCCCTAAAGATCCATTCCCTCTCCCAAGCATCGACACCCTGATTGACGCCACTTCGGGTCATGAGCTGCTCAGCTTCATGGACGCCTTCTCCGGGTATAACCAAATCAGAATGTTCCCCCCGGATATTCCAAAGACCTCCTTTGTCACCAATCAGGGGCTCTACTGGTACAGGGTAATGCCCTTCGGGTTGAAGAATGCAGGTGCGACCTACCAACGCCTTGTCAACAAAGTTTTTCAGAACCAAATCGGCCGAAACAGGAAGTATATGTTGATGATATGCTGGTCAAAAGCATCCATGGGGCCGATCATGTGACCGATCTGCAAGAGGCATTCGATGTATTGAGGAGGCATGATATGAGGCTCAATCCGAACAAATGCGCATTCGGAGTCTCGTCCGGGAAATTCCTAGACTTCATGGTCAGCCAAAGAGGAATCGAAGCTCATGGTCAGCTCAAGTTATCAGGCTTCATGGTCAGCTCAAGTTCTTGGTCGTGTCGATCGACTACTTCTCAAAGTGGATAGAGGCTGAACCTTTGGCTACAATCACTGAGAACAAAGTGCTTCAGTTCTTCTAGAAGAACGTCATCTGTAGATTCGGGGTGCCTCGGGTCCTGATAACTGATACCAGAACATAATTTACAGGGGCGGCATTCTGATCTCTGTGTGAAGACCTCGCCATTCAACAACGCTTCTCTTCGTCTCCCATCCTCAAACAAACGGCCAAGTGGAAAATGCCAACCGGCAGATCCTCTCCGGTATCAAGAAAAGGCTAGATAAGGCAGCCAAAGGCTTATGGGCGAATCAGCTCCCCAACGTACTGTGGAACTACCGCACTACGAAGCGGACCCCCACAGGTGAATCGCCATTCAACCTCACCTATGGGTCTGAAGTTGTGATCCCCTTGGAAGTCGGACTACCCTCACCTCGCCTCATGGCTTATGAAGTAGAACAGAATGCTAGAGAGCTTCGGGCAAACTTGGACTTGATTGATGAGCTACGGGAAAGAGCTTCAGTTCGCCAACAAAACTATCGAAGGAGGATCGAGTTAGCCTACAACAAGAGAGTCCGACCTACCAATCTCAAAGAAGGGGACTTAGTCCTTAGAAAACTAGCTATCCCTTCCCCAGCCAGAAGAGTAAGCTAGCTCCGAATTGGGAGGGACCCTACAAGATCACCAAAGAAGTTCGGCCCAGAACATATCGCAATCACCAAAGAAGTTCGGCCCAGAACATATCGCCTTGAAGATCTTGAAGGCAGAGAGATTCCTAGGACTAGGAATGTCGACCATATATTGAAGTACCAGAAGAGCGCCTGAGCGCCTCTCTAAGCACCTTCATATGTCAAACCGTTCCTTTCCTTTCACTTGTATTTTGTTTCCTTATTTCTCCAATGTAATAGCGGCTTGCAACTTAGAAGTAGCCGACTACGTAGTTATCTATAAAAAGCTTCTTTTTTCCATACTTTTTGTGATTGTGTACATCTCTCTGTTTTTAATTTCTCTTACTCAAACAATGAGTTCGGAGTCTAACACTTGCCTCTACTCCGCTTCGCAAGCTCGCTCTTAAGCGAGCTAGAAGTGGTTCGCCATTCGGAATTGCTCCCACAACCGTTGAAACATACCCAAACGACGAGTTCGAAGTCCAACACTTGGCTCGACTCCGCTTCGCAAGCTCGCTCTTAAGTGAGCTAGAAGTAGTTCGCCATTCGGAATTGCTTCCACAACCGTTGAAACATACCCTAAACGACGAGTTCGGAGTCCAACACTTGGCTCGACTCTGCTTCGCAGGCTCGCTCTTAAGCGAGCTAGAAGTGGTTCGCCATTTAGGACTGCTCCCACAACCATTGAAACATACTCAAACGACGAGTTCGGAGTCCAACACTTGGCTCGACTCCGCTTCGCAGGCTCGCTCTTAAGCGAGCTAAAAGTGGTTCGCCATTCGGAACTGCTCCCACAACCGTTGAAATATACTCAAATGACGAGTTCGGAGTCCAACACTTGGCTCGACTCCGCTTCGCAGGCTCGCTCTTAAGTGAGCTAGAAGTGGTTCGCCATTTGGAACTGCTCCCACAACCGTTGAAACTTACTCAAACGACGAGTTCGGAGTCCAATACTTGGCTCGACTCCGCTTCGTAGGCTCGCTCTTAAGCGAGCTAGAAGTGGTTCGCCATTCGGAACTGCTCCCACAACCGTTGAAATATACTCAAACGACGAGTTCGGAGTCCAACACTTGGCTCGACTCCACTTCGCAGGCTCGCTCTTAAGTGAGCTAGAAGTGGTTTGCCATTCGGAACTGCTCCCACAACCGTTGAAATATACTCAAACGACGAGTTTGGAGTCCAACACTTGGCTCGACTCCACTTCACAGGCTCGCTCTTAAGCGAGCTAGAAGTGGTTCGCCATTCGGAACTGCTCCCGCAACCGTTGAAATATACTCAAACAAAGAGTTCGGAGTCCAACACTTGGCTCGACTCTGCTTCGCAGGCTCGCTCTTAAGCGAGCTAGAAGTGGTTCACCATTCGGAAATGCTCCCACAACCGTTGAAACTTACTCAAACGACGAGTTCGGAGTCCAACACTTGGCTCGACTCCGCTTCGCAGGCTCGCTCTTAAGCGAGCTAGAAGTGGTTTGCCATTTGGAACTGCTCCCACAATTGTTGAAATATACTCAAACGACGAGTTCGGAGTCCAACACTTGGCTCGACTCTGCTTTGCAGGCTCGCTCTTAAGCGAGCTAGAAGTGGTTTGCCATTTGGAACTGCTCCCACAACTGTTGAAATATACTCAAACGACGAGTTCGGAGTCCAACACTTGGCTCGACTCTGCTTTGCAGGCTCGCTCTTAAGCAAGCTAGAATTGGTTCGCCATTCGAAACTGCTCCCACAACCGTTGAAATATACTCAAACGACAAGTTTGGAGTCCAACACTTGGCTCGACTCCACTTCACAGGCTCGCTCTTAAGCGAGCTAGAAGTGGTTCGCCATTCGGAACTGCTCCCGCAACCGTTGAAATATACTCAAACAAAGAGTTCGGAGTCCAACACTTGGCTCGACTCTGCTTCGCAGGCTCGCTCTTAAGCGAGCTAGAAGTGGTTCACCATTCGGAAATGCTCCCACAACCGTTGAAACTTACTCAAACGACGAGTTCGGAGTCCAACACTTGGCTCGACTCCGCTTCGCAGGCTCGCTCTTAAGCGAGCTAGAAGTGGTTTGCCATTTGGAACTGCTCCCACAATTGTTGAAATATACTCAAACGACGAGTTCGGAGTCCAACACTTGGCTCGACTCTGCTTTGCAGGCTCGCTCTTAAGCGAGCTAGAAGTGGTTTGCCATTTGGAACTGCTCCCACAACTGTTGAAATATACTCAAACGACGAGTTCGGAGTCCAACACTTGGCTCGACTCTGCTTTGCAGGCTCGCTCTTAAGCAAGCTAGAATTGGTTCGCCATTCGAAACTGCTCCCACAACCGTTGAAATATACTCAAACGACGAGTTCAGAGTCCAACACTTGGCTCGACTCCACTTCGCAGACTCGCTCTTAAGCGAGCTAGAAGTGGTTCGCCATTCGAAACTGCTCCCGCAACCGTTGAAATATACTCGAACAACGAGTTTGGAGTCCAACACTTGGCTCGACTCTGCTTCGCAGGCTCGCTCTAAAGCGGGCTAGAAGTGGTTCGCCATTCAAAATTGCTCCCACAACCGTCGGAACGCGCTCCCTCGTCGCGCGCGAAGTTCCTACAACTATACTAAACATGGGAGAAGCTGATGCTAGGCCTACTATTTGTATGCTAGTCTTGGTACACTGCGTCTCTTGATCCACGCAGTTGGAAGGTCATTGATATGAATTTGCCATATTCTTTGTGTTTCCTCAAGAGATATCAGCTTCAAACATGAACTTGTTAAAGGCTTCGGTGAATTCCCAGCCTGGACAATTCTTAGTTTTATCACGAAGCGGAGTCGAACATCTGCAACATACCTCGTCCTTGATCAAATACTGGACTATGAAATCACCTCTAGAATCTCGTATATTGTCGAACAATGCCCAGCTTTGAGAGTCCTGCAAATTGGCTTCATAAATCGAAAAACGTCAAAATGCTTTCGAAGGCAATAGGCATCTAGTAAAGACTTGGAGGAGCTAACCTTTGGCACTTATGGTTCGTTTAAAGTTGAAATAACCCTCCAAGAGGATGCTCACCACTGCAAGAAGTTCACTCTTACAAATTCACGAGTTAGGAGATTCGAAGCGATGCTCGGTACTCCTTGCCGAGTGCTCTCTTAGCACCGACGCCCAAACGAGCAAAAAATCTTGCTCTGGGACCTCGGCGTGCCTTGCCGAGCGCTCTTGGCACCGACGCCCAAATAAGCAAAGATCTTGCTCTGGACCTCGGTGCTCCTTACCGAGCGCTCTTGGCACCGACGCCCAAACAAGCAAAAATCTTGCTCTGGACCTCGGCACTCCTTGCCGAGCGCTCTTGGCACCGATGCCCAAACAAGCAAAGATCTTGCTCTGGACCTCGGCGCTCCTTACCAAGCGCTCTTGGCACCAATGCCCAAACAAGCGAAAATCTTGCCCTGGACCTCGGCACTCCTTGCCGAGCGCTCTTGGCACCGATGCCCAAATAAGCAAAGATCTTGCTCTGGACCTCGGCGCTCCTTGCCGAGTGCTCTTGGCACCGACACCCAAACAAGAAAAAATCTTGCTCTGGACCTCAGCACTCCTTACCGAGCGCTCTTGGCACTGATGCCCAAATGAGCAAAAGTCTTGCCCTGGGACCTCGACAAGTCACGGCGAGCGCTCTTGGCACCGACGTCCAAACAAGCAAAAAATCTTACTCTGGGCTCTCAGCAATCCTTGCCGAATGCTCTTGGCACTGAAGACCAAACGAGCAAATATCTTGCTTTGGGACCTCGGCAGGATGAAGATAGTAACGAGTAATACAACGACACAAGCCTGACAAAAATGCACAAGTCCAAGAAAGAAAAAAGCCTCATTTCAATTAAGTGTGGGAAGACAGTACAAGGCAGTGCCCTTCTTCACAATGAAGAATACAAGTTGAAAAGCCAAAACTACAAAGCCCACTCGTAACACTTAGACAAATTACAAAACTTGGAGAACAAGAGATCTTCAGTGCCTCCTAGGCGCAGGGATGTTCCGCTTCAAAGATACCCAGGGACATCGGCGCTTGACCCCGGAGCTCGTCCCTAAGCCGGCGAACTGAGACGTATCTTCGGTACTGCTCCTGACAGTTGCGCCGACGGACGCTCTGCTCGATGATATCGCCACACCACTTTGGGCATCACCTGGACTTTGCTGAGTAACAGGTGAACGGGTCGCAAGCTCGTAGAACAAAATCCCTCGTTCGCTCTCTTCATGAGTGCACGAAGTGCTCCTGACGTTGATAAGTCCCGAACGGGATTTGAGGCGAGCCACTTCCACCTCCAGCTCGGCTATCTATTGCTTTAGAGAGTCATCTTTTACGTCCACCTCGAAGCGAGGAGGCACTGTGGGGCTCGGAATGCTGGAACGGCTGGCAATGATTCGGCGGAGCTGAGTGACTTCGATGCCCCTGTCCACTGTGGCCCTCTTCAATGCGTCGACTTTCGCCGTCAATTCGTCGCGTTCGGCCATCAGCTTGCCCACCGCCGTCGTTAACTCCTCTTCTTCCGCCAGAAGCTCTGCCTCCACAATCTGCAGGTGGTAAACCTCAGTGAGCATATCGTCCCTCTCCGCTGTCATCTTCGACAAGGAATGTTGGAGACACTTAAGCCTCAGCCCATCGGTGAAGGCAGTCAACGAGCCGTCGCCCTCGCCTACGGAAGGTATCTCGGCGAGCCTACCCTCTAGTCGCTGAATCTCAATTTCTCTCCGGCTTAAGATCAGCTGCAGATGGTTCCGCTCACTCTCGGCCCTACGCAGCCCCAACTTGACTTCGTAGAGACGCTCTGGACACCTGGTTAAACACAACCTCGTCGCCCCTAAGCCGACCTCGGAGCGTAACTCCTCCCCGGAACTGGTGGGTTCGGCAGACTGGGTCACCTCAGTGAGCTGAAAAGTTCAAAGCAAACAACGAGCGCTCAGTAAATATTTACGAATTTACTCCACATACGACCCCTGAACAAAGCTACATGCGTCTAATGAAGACTAAAATCTTGTGTTCTAACACTTGGTCAAATTTCAAGACTACAAAAAAAAAAGACAAGACAAGTTCGAGCTCAAAAGTTTTATTTCCATTCATCACAAAAATGTGGTGGCCAGTCCACAATTAGGCAGTACAAGCAACAGCTCGAAAAACAAAAAAAACAAAAGAAAGAAGAAGAATTCAGGGGGTGACCTCTTTCCCGGGGCGTCGAGACTGGGCGGGGTCGGACTCCCCTGAAGGAGGCACCATCGCCAACGGAGTCACCACTGACCCCTGCACCTCGCCGATGACCTCAACCTCGGCGTCATCTTTGTCGTCCCCTCCTTCCTCCTCAGACTCGGGGTCGAAGCCTTCGACGTGGTCCGGGAAGAGCCGCCACCCGAAGCAGTTGAACTCAGGCTAACGCTCCGACACCCGAGTGATGGCCTGGGCGTACGCCTTGGCCATGTTTGCGGCGAGGAAGCCTTGCGCCTTCGTCATGATGGCCGCTTCGGTTTCTTCACTGCCACAGTATTGGCCTCTATCGGCTCGACCAGCTGCTTGGCCGACTCTTCATTCTGCCGGAGAAGGTTTCCCTTGAGCCTCGTGACAAGGTCCTCGAGGTACTTGAGCCTTGTCGCCTTCCCCTCGAGCTCGACCTTCAACTTGTCGAGTTCGTTGCCCATTCGAGCCTTTTCGGCCCGAGCTCGGTCGGACTCCTGCTTGAGCTCCTTCTCCAACTCCGTCATCTTCTCCATCAGATGACCGAAGTGGACGGTTATCTGCAGCAGAACAACAAGAAGTGCAAGGAGTTAGAAAATCAAACATAAAAGCTACCTTCAAAGACGAAAAGTCGACACTTACCGATACCGCCGAGCGAGCAATCTCGATGGCATCGTCGCCTGCCTGGCCGGCATCCATGGCAGCTCGATCCTTCGGCATCGACAGGTGCTTTACCACCTGCATGCTCGCCAGGGAGTCACCGAGGAACCCATCTAGTTTCCGAACCTGCCAGTCCGGAACATGAATCTTCTTGTGCTCCTCCGTCAAGAGCTCCTCGGCCGCCACCGTCAGCGGGGGTGCCTCCATCCCAAGCACGGCGGCGATCGGGAACTCCCCTCCATCGGCCGACGCCGAGGCTACTGTCAGAGCGCGGGTCGGGGTCACATCCGCCGGTGCCTCCACCCCCTCGGTCGCGCTCGCGACCTTCTGGGTCTTCACGGATGGCAGTTTGGTGGCAACCCTCTTGCACTTCTTCGGCGCCTTGTTTCCGAGGGCGGCCCTCTGCGCCAGCACTACTTCGTAGTCCATCACCTCTGCATCAAACAAGAAGTTGGTTTAAAAAATACAAGTTATGAAAGGCAAAGCAAAACGTAAAAAGGAACACAGAAGAAGCCGCGTACTGGGATCTACGCGGCAGAGCCCTCCCCTGAAGAGAACGTCTTCGATCAGATCCCGCCAATCGTACTTCAGCCGATCTAGAAGAATCCGAACTTCCTCTTCTTCTTGAGGGTGACACTGGCGACTCTTTGACTCGCTTCGACACCTCCTCCACCCAACCGGAGGGTATGGGCCATGCCTCTGCACTATGAGTTACTTATCACGCCAGTGCTTCATAGAGTCGGGGCAAACTACGAGCCAACCTCCATGTCTCGGAACCAAATAATATCGGAACTCCGACCGATTCTGCTGATGAAGTCGGTAGATCGTCCGGAGCACCCCCAACTCCAGCTCGACTCCGGCTGTTTGGCAGTGGAGCACGAACCCGTTGATGACTCTCTACACATTCAGCATTAGTTGGAAGGGGCTGACCCCAAACCACCTAAGTACTTGAATCGCGAACGGGTGGAGAGGGAGCCGAGCCCCGGCGATGAAGGCATCGACCGGCCAGAAACACATTGTTACTAGCAGCGGCGAATTGGCCCTAACCTCGAGACCCGGCAGCATCAGTTCGTACTCCTCCAGGATTTGGAAGCAGTCCCGGATCGCTGCCAAGTCCTCCAAGCTGAGGATGGACACTGTCTCGTCTGCTTCGGAGGTCTCCCTTACCGCGTTCTCCTCGAAGATCCTCCCCCTCCCGTGAATGATGCGTTCGGCATGCTCCTCCGGAAGTTCTCGAACTCTTTGCAGCCCTGTCAGCCGTCCCGGCAACCTGCCGAACGCCCCCATGCGCTTAGGGTCCTCTACAATCGTGTCCCGACCAAAAACTCTCCGACTCGGAGAAGGAGCTTCGGCGACAGGAGGGGAGGGCTCGGAGACAAGGGAAAGAGACATATTTATACTTGGAAATAAACTAAGTATAAATTACCTCGAAGTGACGTGTGCGGTCGGAAAATTTACCGAAAAACAATCGACGATCACCGTGAGCTCTCACTAGCACAAAATCATCGCCTGAGTAAAAATTCGGAGAAGTGAAAAATGAGGGAGGGGTGGAGTTTTATAGAGCGTAGGCAAACGAAACTAGGATAATGGGCCCAAAGAGCCAGGCCCATTCGCACAAGACGACAAAAAGAGCTGAACCGTCACGTTATTTACCGCGCCAAACTGAACTGTCGCATTAATGGTTGTCACATCTGTCAAGAGTTGTCAGAAGTTCAACAGATGCCACCTCAGCCTGACATTTCTAAAATGCCAAAAATCATGCTCCGGGACCTCGGCACGCCTCGCCGAGCGCTCTTGGCATCGCCCAAGCGAGCAAAAAATCATAACTCTAGGACTTCGGCACGCCTCGCCGAGCGCTCTTGGCACCGATGCCCAAACGAGCAAAAGATCACAACTCTGGGACCTCGGCACACACTGCCGAGCGCTCTTGCCACCGACCTTGTTACGTGGAAAAATTGGACCTTGGCACACCTCGCCGAGCGCTCTTGCCACCGACCTTGTTACATGGAAAAATTAGACCTCGGCACACACTGCCAAGCGCTCTTGCCCCCGACCTTGTTACGTGGAAAAATTGGACCTCGGCACACCTCGCCGAGCGCTCTTGCCACCGACCTTGTTACATGGAAAAATTGGACCTTGGCACACGCTGCCGAGTGCTCTTGCCACCGACCTTGTTACGTGGAAAAATTGGACCTCGGCACACACTGCCGAGTGCTCTTGCCACTGACCTTGTTACGTGGAAAAATTGGACCACGACACACCTCGCCGAGCGCTCTTGCCACCGACCTTGTTACGTGGAAAAATTGGACCTCGGCACACCTCGTCGAGTGCTCTTGCCAACGATCTTGTTACGTGGAAAAATTGGACCTCGGCACACGCTGCCGAGTGCTCTTGCCACCGACCCTGTTATATGGAAAATTGGACCTCGGCACACACTGCCGAGCGCTCTTGCCACCGACCCTCAGATACGGGAAAAAGGGACCTCGCGCCGGCAGCCTAGCCGAGGTATCTCCGCACTTCGGCAGAGGGTGCCGAACCCTCATAGACCTCGGCCTCCTTCTCGGGAAGCATACGAGGGGAGTCGGCAGCAGCGTCGAAGTATATAAGCTGTGAAATAAAGGAAATCACTCCTCTAAGCCGGCACAAGTGCTAGATCTCCTGAAAATTCGTGCCCAATACTTATGAAGGGATCAGATCCCACCACGTCGTGAATAATAGCGAGTCGTCTACCTAAATATTGCGAAAAATGATTTAAAATTCAGAAAAATTAATTAAAAATTTTGAAAAATAATTATAAATCCGAGGAAATATTTTTGAGCCCCTAGGTAAATAATTATTGCTTAGAATGGTTAATTAAGACCCCCGAATAACAAATCACCACTTCGCAAAATTGAGAAAAATCACCAGAAGCCCAAGAGAGCTCAAGAATAACCTTGAGCACGCAACTAACTCAACAATTACCATAATCCCCCACACAAGGATTCGTCACCTCCTATTTGGGCTCCGATACAACTCCGCAAGCCATTAAAACAGTAAAACTACTCCTCAAAGGCTGATCAAACTCAGTCTTCGAGAGTGGGGGGCTCGTGATATGGCTAAAAATGGGGTTAAATCGAACCGTTCAAATCAGGCGCGAATCTCAAAGCTTGGGGGTAAGATTGTAATTTCACTTACAAATGGGTCTGAAATGGGTTCGGGGTCTTTTCTCCAAAAGCCCATTAACCCACCAACAGATCCATCTCAATTGTGTGCGGGTCCCAACCCACAAGAAACCCGGTTCAGCTGGATAGAATTAGGGTTTCTGATTGTATTCAATCAACGGCCCTGATTCGCCCTATCATTTCACTGGGAATTAGGGACTTCATTCCTAAACTGATCCCAAAGGCGGCTATAAATACCCTCCATCCACCACCATTAAGAGGTAATCAATCTTTTATCAATTTACGCTCTTTCATAATCTTTTCTGGTTCTTGACTTAAGCGTCGGAGGGTGCGTCGCCGGGATTAACCCCGGTGTCTCGCACTTTGTGCAGGTGAACGGCGGGAGTCAACGGTCAAACTCTGGTGGAAAGGTTCCAGGTTTGCTATTCGGTTTTCCTAAGAATCAACAAATTCTATCTGTTTGCCCCCACACTAGATTTAGTGGCAACAAGAAACAAAACACCCTTCAATGCAAGTTATGGGCCGCTTGTAGAGCAGGCAACAAGTACAGAAAAGAAACAAGAATAGGATAACAGCGGAAGCAAGTATAGCATGGAAAGGATGTAACAACAAAATAGAGCAACTAACTCTAAGTCAAGAACAGAACAAGTAGCCTGGCAAGATAAACGGGTGAAAGTGGCATGTAACAAGTTTCAAGTAATTACGTGTCAAGCTCTAAATAACCAAGTATCAAGCTCCAAGACCAAGTAGGATTTGTGGATCCTCTTCTGAGTACACGTTACTGTATTTCCCAATATTAGATCTAGTTGATAATGATGGAGATCTGAAAATCAAGATCTTGATGATGATCAAGATCGGGATGATCGACGGCTCAGATTCAAATGGAATCTTGATGATCATCATGATCGTGATGATCAAGAAAAGATCGGACGGCCGAGATTCAAAGTGAGCTCACTATTGGCGAAAACACACAGAGACAACGGCAGCCAGGGGGTACTGGATGGCGACCATGGCAGAGCTCGGGGTGATCGCAGGTGGCACACAGGGCTCAAGTGGCAATGGCCGGGGGGTGCTCTGTTTCGATGGGTAAAATAGAGGAGAGAGGGCGTGAGCATGATGACGGTGGACAGGGGCAGCACCGGCGAGGGCGGCGCGAGGCAGGCGGCGGTGGGTGATCAACTGCGAGAAGTGGTGAGGGCAGGGGATGCGGTGGTTGATTGGATATTGATTGCTGGCTATCGACTGTGGGTAGAGGAGCTTGGAGCCATGGTGGGAGGGTGATGACGAGGTGCAGGCTCGACTGACTGTGTTGGCGATGGCTTGTAGGCGGTGGTGGTGCGATTGGTAGTCGATGGCAGGGCAGCGACAGGATGAGGGTGAAGGAGCGGTTCGACGGAGAGTGGAGCAATGGAGGTAGGACTTGACTGCAGTGACGAGGGCAGAGCGCAGGAGCGAAGGAAGAAGATGGGTTTCAGAGCAGGTTCGAGGAAGGGAATGGGGAAGGGGTTTATACAGTGAGAGGGGGGTTTTGCGGCTGAGAGTGAAGGGGTTAGGGTTTTAATTAGGGTTAAGGGTAATTAACAAGGGATTATATAGGGTAGTTAAAGGGCTAATGGGTAATGGGTATGAATCCAACAAGAGAACGGCTAAAGGGTCCAAAATCCGATATGGAAAAATAAATAGGATTTATAAAATACAATTTCACAAATTCTCATTGGTTACAAAACAATATTTTACAGGATTCAATAAAATTAATTTGAAGAATGCAATTAGATTAATAGACTTCCACAATTTAATAAATAGTGAAAGACGAATTTTAATAAGCATTCAAAAGTAATAATAATAACAATAATGATAATATACATACATATCAAAATGGAATTTGAGTTTAACAATTTTGTTAAAATCCAAATAGCAATAATATAATTGGTTTGGGCTAAAATGTAAATAGTCGATCAATTAAGAATATAAAATAAAATTAAAATACACTGTTATCTGAAATAAATAAAATTTTTGAATAATAAAATGAAATAGAAAATTTCTTAGAAACCATAATAATATTTTGTTAAAACTCGATTAATTGAAAATGTAATTTTTGAAAAAAGAATTTAAAAGCGAGAAAAAAGTTATAAAAAATTTAAATACAGAAAATATACAGAAAAATACATATATACGGGAATAGGGGTTACAGCTAGTGAGGGTCAGTTCAGGGAATGTTCCCCAGTGACTAATCCAGTTGTTGATCTCCTGATCATGTGGGAGACCCTATCCATGATGGGCCAGATTCGGAGGATGGGCCTATGAGTTACCCATGAGTTGTTATGGAATCTCCTCGAGATTCGCGCTAGGATCGAGTGGTGTAGATCGTCTGCTATTTTTACCCTCGTCATAAGCCCCCCACTTTAGAGGTGATCTTTCGATTTCCTTCGAGGAGGAGTTGACTCATTGAGGCGATCGCGTAGACGACGATGATCCGCATGCATCAAAATCAGGAGCGTCCCACTGTGGTGTGAATCTACGGGAAGCTTAGGGGCGGTTACCATGCTGAGGTCGGGGGTGAGGCTCCCCCGCTTGATAACCTCATGAGGGTTGGCCTCGGACACTGTGCCGAGGGCACAATGAGTTGAGACATTGTGAGAGCTCCTCATGAGGGTCAGCCTCAGACACTATATCGAGGGCGCAGCGAGTTGAGACCGAGTGAGAGCTCCTCATGTGGGTTGGCCTCGGATACCGAGCCTAGGGAACAACGAGTTGAGACCTTCTGAGAGCTCCTTATGAGGGTCAGCCTCGCATGCCGCATCGAGAGCGTAGCGAGTTGAGACCTTGTGAGAGCACTTTATGATGGTCAACCTCAGATGCCACGCCGAAGGAGCGGTGAGTTGAGGCCTTGGGAGAGTTTCTCATGAGGGTCGGCCTCGGACACCACGCCGAAGGCACAACGTGTAGCGCCCCGAGTCCGGCTCAACTGCGCACGCAGCTACACGTGCGCGCACACAAAAGCACGGACACAAATCTCTAGCCACGCCTACCACATGAACCATCAAAAGGTGGGTTAACCCTATAGGTGAACTTTTCTCATTTGGATCCTAATATAACCCACGCACACTCACACTCCATTTCCGATATGGGATTTTATATCCCTACACCTCACGTCACTTTCCATGTGCATGCATTTATTCTTTCATGCACATTAATTGCCTATGCCCCATAGATCATTTCTATAGGCTACATCTCAATCCAATTAATTCCAAACCTTCTATAGAAATTCCATGGGCCAACAACCAACAACCACTCTCACTCATTTTATTTTATATATATATATTATATTTCTATATAATATTATGTATATACTTGCTTAAGTACGGTGTGTTACACACACCCCTCCTTAAGAACTCAGCATCCTCGCTGAGCCCTAGACCCGCAAGCTAATGCAAGACCGCCTTTCTAGTCGATGTGGAGTGGAGTACCCTGCTAGCGTACTGTCCCCGGTCTCTACCAGCGTACTGTCCTTAGCCAGGCGTACCTCTTACCCACTCTGACCCACAATCGATGTCGAAAGTCGGCTCTGATACCATTTTTAGCACCCCGAGTCTGGCTTAGCTGCGCACGCAGCTGCATGTGCGCGCACGCGAAAGCACGGACACAAATCTCTAGCCACGCCTACCACAGGAACCATCAAAAGGTGGGTTAACCCTATAGGTGAACCTTTCTCATTTGGATCCTAATATTACCCACACACACTCACACTACATTTCCGATATGGGATTTTAAATCCCTACTCCTCACGTCACTTTCCATGTGCATGCATTTATTCTTTCATCCACATTAATTGCCTATGCCCCCATAGATCATTTCTATAGGCTCCATCTCAATCCAATTAATTCCAAACCTCCTATAGAAACTCCATGGGCCAACAACCACTCTCACTCATTTTCTTTTATATATATATATATATATATAGGGAAAGCTTCGGTTGTGCACTACCTCTAGTGCACACGGCGTGTGCACTAGGCCTTCGGGCGTTCATATCGACGATCTGAACCGTTCACATTGATCTACACATCTAAATTAGTCTAAATATATAAAATCAAATCATTTGAAATTCATTTGCCCATCCATTGAAGTGTTACAAAATTGTATGGCTGAAAATCATTGTTTTTTATAGTCACATGATGGATGGGCAAATGAATTTCAAATGATTTGATTTTACATATTTAGACTAATTTAGATGTGTAGATCAATGTGAACGGTTCGGATCGTCGATACGACGGCGGGAAGGCCGAGTACACACGAGTGCACACGGAGGGGTAGTGCACAACGGAAGGTTTTCCTATATATATATATATATATATATATATATATATATATATATATATATATATATATATATATGAGCAATGCTCCATTGAAAACGCAAATGTTGTGAAAAACTCGTGAAAACCACCTAGGCCGTTGTTGGGAATAACGGCCTAGGTTATAATGCATTATAACCTAGGCCGTTATTCCCAACAACGGCCTAAGTTGTTTTCACGTTTTCAACGCTACACTTATATATATATATATATATATATATATATATATATATATATATATATATATATATATATATATAAGTGTGTGCACTGTCACATCTTGGCCTATTTTTCAAAGGTAGCCGAAGCACGTTGTTCGTATTGTGGTGTCACCATCCGTTGTGTGCAACAAACTAAGAATATTGAGCGGGCCTATATGTCGTATTTTTCGCACCTAAAACCATCAGCCACCAAAAAAATTCACCGTTTAATGCCATCAATCTCTAGATAGGAAGTCATCGTAAATAAAGTGATATTTCTGCTGCACAAACTTTTCATCCCCATTCCAAATATATGTAAAAAGTTTACTCTTTCCTTCAATCCACCATCAAAAGATCAATTATTGTTTGTCAGATGTCAATTGTTCGATATCCAACAATGGAAGTATTTAAATTAAAATTTTCAGAGATTGTCTACTTCGCCAAAAACAACAGTATACAAGTTTTTAATTCTCGTCAAAGTATTTTGAAAGTGCAAATCGGCCCAGATGTTGTAACTCATAGTCATATACCGCATTGGTGACAATATTGCTCGGGGTTCACCGTTCACACTTGCAGGTGAATTATATACAAAAAGATTAGGTTCCCTCAGATAACTTTAGCCTCCTAACAACAAAATTAAATTGAACAGGAAACATAGTTGACATATTTACCCAGAAACCTCACATACCTGTTCAAGCACCGAATTCACATCTCTGCCTCTCTCAACTGTATCTCGTCTAATTCGTCGGGCAAGCCTTACATCTGCATCTAAATAAGGTTGAAATGACATAAGAAATAAATAATAAGTAAGATGCTTAAGTAACTAATTAACCAGAAATTTTGTGCACATTGAGAAATGACATTTATACACATTGTAACAAAACTCGCTTTTGGGAATCATCAACAATTTAGCTACAGAATTCCATATCCTTCTTTAAAACATGATACTCACTCCAAAGAAGTAAATATTGAAGAAAGGAATGTTTTACTGTTGATAACATCAAATTGTAAGGAAATCAACCAACCGATTTTCACATAACAACAATAGGACCAAGTCTATATCACCTCCCTCTCCCTCCTTTTCTTTTGGAACAATGTCGCTGTCACACAGAGACACCAACTCTCACCCCATATTTATATTGATCAAGGATTAACGGTGCAAGCAGGACACGAACTTCCAACCTCTTGCTCATTACCACTAGACCCTAGTGACAAGGGTCATTTTCCTTGTTTACAATGGCAACTACCATGTCATTTTTTTCTGCTTCAATCCATACACTGACCCTAGTTACTGCTTCAACTATGACACACACACACACACACAAAATCTGAATTATACATTTTAATACAACCCCACCACCAATTCTCCTTCAACTGATCCAACTTGAGCTACACAACTTATTATGTATCTACTAATTTCTTAACCTCTCCTTTACGGTATATAAAAAGTTGTAAATTTTTGGGACATATAATGATGAGTACATCAAATCTGTTTTATTTTTATTTTGAGATTTAGTCATATGCAGCTGAGGGATTTGTTTGAGATTTGTTTCGGATTTGTTTTGAGCCTATATATAGGCCTTGAGAACTAGGCGGTTAAAATCGGTTTTTAGAACTAATCGGTCTAGGGGTGATTAGTGATTAATCGGTTAATCGGAAAATAATCGGGGATTAAATTGAAAAATTAATTTTATATATATATATATATATATATATATATAGACTAGGCAGTTAAAATCGGTTTTCAGAAAAAGTTAGATGTATGTGTCAACAAAATGTATTCCAAATTTTAGAATATTTGGAATTTAATTATTTGGTATTTTTAACATAATTGTTTGCTCGACTGGTTGAGGGGGAAACTGCAGCTAAGTAGATGGAAGTCTGAACTTTGAAAAATTGTCTCTCTCAATTGGTAAGAAATTTTGTGATGAAACTTGTGGCATCTTGTATATGTCTACTATTAGTGTACCAAATTTTAGAATTTTTGAAGAAGATTTAATACCTTATTTGATCATTACAAAATAGCGCAGCATGAAGGAGAGCTGCTGTCTCTGTGTTGTGATGGCTGATTTTTTATCCATGTTCAAAATTGCATAACTCCTAGGATATTTTGAGTTAGGAGCTAAAATTTTGGGGTATTGCTCTTTTATATGTCTAGTTATTGAATCTAAAATTTTATAAGCATTGGACTTGTGGTTGAATCGATATTTATTTTTGAGTACGGTATGTTCAGTTCAGTCCAATTTTGAGTAATCAGTAAATTCGCATAATTCTGGAATTGTGTGATGAGAATTCTGAAGAATGATCATCTAGAGAATCGTAGTAGAGAGTCGTAGCTTTCAAAAATATCTGGAATCATACAATTCCAGTTTGTGTAGCAAAAGTTATGATTTTTTTTAGATGGAGGTAGAACCAGTCTTACTTGAAGAATTTTGTTTTCATAGAAAAACTCATTTCCTGTGTGTATGCTGATAGAGATTGAAGTTTTTGAGCACTTTAATGGATGAATCTATGGATGTGTCCAACTAGGAAGTTGTAGTAGACACTCCCACCTTTCTATAGAATCCAGAATCAAGTAATTCCGATGAGTGAGCAAATTTTTATGCTATTGAAAAAGTGCAGCAAGTGCAGGAAGGAACGTACAGCTGAGAGTGTATTAGGTTTTTATAGTATCAAGATGATTGGATTTGAGGAAATGGTTAACTAAAGATTGGTAGTATGTGGTATTAGCTTTCCAAGATGGGTGATATCAAATAATTCCAAATTATATCTTGGAAGATATGGGTGTTGTAAGTTCGGCAACCTATTGCCTTGATCGACTTCAAACATTGTCAACTCGGGGAACTTGAGTTCCATGGGGAATTTGAGGATATTGTCTACTAGGAGATTGCAGTAGAGTCTCCTACACTTCTAGAAAACCAAATTTTGTTGGATTTTGATGAGTGTAGCTTGAGTCGCCACAACAGCTTATGATTGAAGGATTGATAAGGAATATTTCAGCATGACGCAGTAGGGTGACCTTGAACTATTGAATTTAAGATGTTTTAAGCACTTCATGGAACTTAGATAAGTTTCCTGTGCTTAGCCCTCATGGTGGACATGAGTGAGTTGAGAGTATGGTTATATGGTCAATCTTGTGATCTGGTGTCTTAATGCATGAGTCTATCAATGGTCAGAGGATTGGTGTTTGTGTATGTTAGCTTCATTCAAAAATTTTATGTATCTTTTGGGCGCCGTTGGACTACTCGATGACCTGTAAAGGTATTGGGAATCGGTGATTGTGATTCCCGTGATTATTGTTATTTTGATAGACCAGTCAGGCTCAAAATTGTTGATCAACACCGTGTATGATTTTTGAAAGTGCTGGACAGATCCAGCCACCTTTAGAAGTAATCCCTTTGCATGAGTATGACTTGTCCTAAACTCTCAAGTGTTGAATTGAGAGTTAGGGGGTATTTCTATACCCCAATACTTGTTATTTTGGTGTCTTAGGTTGTTAAGACATGGGTAGTGACTTGAACGATATTTGAGTCGTCAACCTTGTCTAAGTTAGTTGCCTACACTTATCAACCATTAGGCCAACGTGGGGACTTCCGCCTTAACGATTGAAAGTGACTAACTCGGGCGTCGAAGAAATCATGGGAGATGATCACGGGCCGAGTTTGAGGTCGAGACTACATGGGGGAAGTGGCGAGCAAGTGATCACGTCGCCGGAGCTGCAGGTTGATATACAGGAACGAGGGTTTCTAGTAGGAAAACCGCTTGAGACTATGCATAACTTAGACTAGGGATCAGTTGGTGACCATGCCATTGTAACACGTCTAGGTAGACTTAACGTCAGTTTGATTTTGCCATCGCCTATAAACTGCATTAGTTTCTAGCAACTAGTAGTCGGGTGTTGTACTCTCCTGTCATTAGGGATACGTGCTGCGGTGCGTATCTTGTACTGTTGATTTCTGAAGTACCGTGGTAAGAACGGAATGGAATTTTCTAGCGAATATGGGGAAGTAGACCTTCGAGGCCGTCAAGTTCTATGCTGGTGGACACGAACGGGTCACATGGGCTACGGTCCTGTGAATCTTTGGTGCCATAGGTATGCTGCAGTGTATCTTTAAGTTCATCACGGCTTTTGAGTGGGATCCAAGAGTCGGGCACTAGTGGCAAACCGAGATACCGCTAAGTGACTGCAGAAACGGATGTGACCGATTAATCTGCAACCTCATCAACCACGATCCATCTATCAGGAATAGAACGAATACAAGAGTAGGATGCATGGCGAGGGTTCAAAATCCTGAACTTGGAGACAACGGCTTGATTTGGAAAGTATGTAGTATGGGATGCATATATTTCAAAGTCTCGCTTGCATTTAGTTTAAGTACATCCTGACCTGTGCATTAGATTACTAGGGCTTATCGTACATAGACACCCTTGACCCGACTCCACTTTTCTTTCTTTTAGTCACTTTTCTATTTGCATTCAATCATGGTTTTTCTAATTCGGAGATCGCTATTTTCATATCGGCATTGCGTCAATAGAATTACTGACATGCCCACTCAATTAGGTACTGGATACCGGGTCGCGAGTGCAGGAGAACCCAAGACCAGCAGAGCATCCAAGTGGAGCGGCAGTGTACATGCCTACCATTTGTGCAAATGTCGAAACATCAGAGTAGTGCAGCAGGAGGTCCGAGCCACAGGGTGCATCTCAGGGAAGCAGCATGACCGCTCGGTGTAGCTTCCAGTAGAAAGTTGTTGATTACCGTTCTAGGTGGCAGACGGTAATCATTACATTGTAGTATATGTAACAAGTTAATGTAATTTGTATTCCTTGTTCAAGAACAAGATAAGGGTGGTAATTATTTATGTAATGATCTTATTTGGCAACAAAAATTCTTAAATTTCTGTGTTATTTACTGTGTTGAGATGCATTTGAAGAAAAAGATTCTGGTTGTGTCATGGATGTCTGGTAACGGGGGTCCGGGGCGTTACACAACGAGTTGAAGCCTTATGAAAGTTTCTCATGAAGGTCAGCCTCTCATGCCATGCCGAATGGGTCGACGAGTTAAAACCTTGTGAGAGATCCTCATTAGGATCGGCCTTGGATGCCACACCGAGGGGGTGGCGAGTTGAGGCCTTTGGAGAGTTCCTAATGAGGTTCTGTCTCGGACGCCATGCTGAGGGGGCGGCGAGTTGAGGTCTTGGGATAGTTTTCCATGAGGGTCGGCCTCGGATATCATGCCGAAGGTGCAGCAAGTTGGGACCTAGTGAGAGCTCCTCCTAAGGGTCGGCTTCGGATGCCACATCAAAGACGCAACGATTGAGATCTAGTGAGAGCTCCTCATGAGGGTCAACATCGGATGCCACGCCGAAGGCATAGTGAGTTGAGACCTAGTGAGAGCTCCTCATGAAGGTCAGCCTCGGATGCCACACTGTAGGCGCATCGAGTTGAAGCTCATGAGGGTCGGCCTTGGACGCCACGCTGAAGGGACAACGAGTTGAAGCCTTGTGTCTAGTCATCACGTGACTTTGTGGTCTCTAAGGCAATGTTCCGCGTCTGCTCACGATTATCGAGAGGGAGTCACGTGACCTGTCATTCGAGAAGTCCTTCTTTCTTTCCTCTATAAATTCTCCTACCCCACTCCTTCTGGGACCACTTTCCTTCCATCAACCAAAGTTCTTTGAGAATTTGAGCGAACATGTTTACCGATCAATCCGGTAGCTCAGACTCTTCTTCATCCTTGGCAAGCAGTGGTCCTCTTCCCGAGCTTCATCTCGATCATCTTCGAGGGCGAGCGAGTCCGTGCAGTAGCTCATGCGAGCCCATTCCCCAGAGGAGGGTGTAGATATTGATGGGCTGAGCATGGGAGCGACTGGTTCCGACCCGCAGGCAGAAAGGGATGCTACCGAGGTGATGAGCAGTAGTCTCGATACTCAGGGGGGGTCCCTCATTGCCGATAAAGACTGGGGAAGAATGGGATGAAAGCCATGTCGATACGAGCCGGGGCATGGACGGAGAGGCGGTTGGACCCCTTCGGTGCGAGAGGGGGCCATGGCTTTTGATAATATTATAGGGGTTCCACCGCCTCATGGTCGCCGTCCAATGAAGAAGA
Source organism: Hemerocallis citrina (assembly GCA_017893485.1). Lineage (NCBI taxonomy): Eukaryota > Viridiplantae > Streptophyta > Magnoliopsida > Asparagales > Asphodelaceae > Hemerocallis > Hemerocallis citrina. The sequence goes on from CM030362.1 coordinate 203,470,478, forward strand.
GGAAGCATCACCTTTCTCCCGACAAGGGACGTGAGCTGACGGCATATCAAGACAAGCCCGCTGACTGCATGTCCTCTCAAGTATATCCAAATGATTTGCAAGACTTGGTTCGGTGTACTCCCATCTTCGCTAAATATGGCTAAGATTGATGTGGGCGGGAAACAGAACACTCTGGTGGAGGGCAATCTTGCCCATATCCAGGAACAATTCCATATACCCTTCTTTCGAAACCAGGTATTCGCCCGACCGATAGGCTTGCTAAACAGTTTTGTATGTTCTCTCTGAATGTGTTCGCTTCGGGGTTGTGTCTTCCTCTTCATCCAGTCATCAAACAAGTCTTAAACTGGGCATGGATGCATTTGGTGCAGTATGGGCCGAACCCAGTTTTGTCATGCTCAGTCAAAGAAAAAATGTCCCCCTGAGTTTCAGGTTATTTTGAGCGAGTCTGGGGTTGAGCACGCTTCCGGGATGCCCTCATCGATGGTATATTACCCCCAAGTCTAAGGCATGTGCGGTGTACAAACAGCTGAACTCCATAAAGGCCTCGAACTCTAAGTACTTCATCGTCTTATAGTCCCAAGCCCTAGGACATACCGAACTCATGACTATACGCACCAGCCCTGAAGGAGCCCTTGAAGCTCAGGGAACTCTCCATAGAGGAGCGGGTGGTGTTCGGTAGGTTGTTTGACGACAACCTAACCATCGATTGGTCCAGGGTGACGGAGATATCACTCGTAGTCAGCGGCTTGAGTCCTTATGTAGCTTGTGAGTAACTAGCCTTTATTATGCTTATTGCTATTCTGTAAGGCATTTTCGATCCCGTCCTGATGTGTTTCTTTTACAGCTGTGGAAGAGGGTGATATCGACATTCTCTTAGCTGATCCGACGGGATAGCGTGCTGCCAAGGACAAGGGGAAGAAGAGGGATATAGACATTCTCCGAAGGGAAATGACTCGAGAATTTTCCCCAAAATTCGATTGGTTCGTGCCTCGCCCCTCGACATGGTATTTCGGATCACTCGTGAGTTTTTTCCCAAATTAGCTTGACTCGTGCATTGCCCCTCGGCATAGTACTCCGAGTCACTCGCTAACTTTCTCACAAATCCTCTTGGCTCGTTCCCCGCTCCTTGCCTTCGTCCGCCGAACCTCCGCACCCCTCGTCCCTCGGTGGCCCCACGCCACTACGAAGAATGGACCCCCACGTCGATGGCCATTGATTTTTCCACGAGATATCCACTCCTTAAACACTGTTGAAACTAACATCTAGGAGTGGGGGGCTTATGATGGGGGTAAGAATCACAAGTAATCAGGGCCACACGATTCTTGCACGAATCTTGGAGTCCCTGGGGCAGGGTTGTCACTTCATGGCAGCTACATGCCCACAATCAGAACATGGGCTGATCATAGGCCCATCACGCCAGCTTAGCCCATGAATTGGGACTATCAGTAGCTCAATCAGGGAGATTGATCTGCTGTTTAAGGGTGGTAATCAAATCCCTAAGATTAGGGAGATATTAACTGATTAAATCCCGTAATTAAAGGGATCCTCCAAATCAGTTAAGAGAATTTCCCTCTAACTTCTCCTGTTTAAGCCTATAAGCACGACCTCACATCTTTTTCCAGGTAATCAATCTTTGGCCTACTAAACACAGTTTGTTTCTTCTGGTTACTGACTTGATCGTCGGAAGGTCTGTCGTCGAGATCACCCTCAGTGTTCCAGACTGCCCTTGCTGGTTTCCGACAGGTGGTCAACCAACACGACCAATACAACCTCCACTTACATCCACAAATACTAGCATCTCATCTATACCGAAGGAGATTCAAATTCTTCCGACGGAATTGACTTTTGAGTGATCGATGGCTGAGATCGGATCTTTCCACTTTAATCCAAGAACTCATCATTTATTGTTCCCACACCGAAAAAAGCAGCATCAATTTCTTAGTTTCTTGTGTCTAATTTAGAACCCTCTTGGACAACCCAAATGGATCCCTAAAAGATTCCTTAATTAGTTATAATATTTCCTGCTCTACAATTGCCTCATCATTCATTTGTTTTCTATGTCACAAGAACTTTCGTTATCTATGAGAAAACATACAAGTTTATTTTATCTTTAAAGAGCCATTTTCTCGGGCCTCCATTATATTTATTTTTTCTTTTGTGAGCTATGAGTGCCTTGCTCTATACATCAAGGATATTTCTTATACTTGAGAGTTGATCTCTTTGGGGAAAGAGTTTGGACTATAAGAGGGTTAGCTTTGACCCAATTAAAGAGAAGTGATTTGGTGGATTGGGAAATCCATAGGCAGTGGATGTAGGCAAGGAGTGCTCAACCACTATAAATTATTGTGGTGATATTTGCTTGCACTTTAATTTTTATTTTATTAAGTTATAATTTTGCAACACTCTATTCATCCCACCCCCGTTTAGTATTTTGCCCTTGGATCTACAACATGTTCAATGGAGCCTATTATAAGCTTTCATGGCCTTGTATTAAAGATGATCTTGTTGCTGCGATTAATCATTTTTCGAGAGTTAAACAATTGCTAAGGAGTTGGAAGCCAATTTTTATTGCTTTGGTGCCGAAAGTTGAAAATCCTTCTCTACTTAAAAATTTTCAACCCACAAGTCTATGTAATGTGTGTGAGAATCATTTCTTGACTCTCAGTTGATAGAATGCGAGACATTATCCCTCGGTTAGTTTCAGTTGAGCAAAGTACATTTATTAAAGGGAAAAGCATCACTAATAATATTTGGAATGCGCAAAAAATTGTGCATTCCATGAGGAAAGCATGGAATGGGAAATATCTCTTAGTGTTTTTTTTGTTTTTTTTTGAGGAAAAAGGTGGGATAAAAATATCTCTTAGTGTTGAAGCTTTATATGGAGCATGTATATGATCATATGCGGTGGGATTTTATTCAGGAGGTTCTCATAAAGTTAGCGTGTTTATGGCCATGATAATGGGATGTGTAGTGCAACCGGTGTTTGCAACTTTGATCAACAGTTTGCCAACTAGTTGGTTTTTTTCCTTGATTGGCCTTCACCAAGGAGACCACTTTACCAAATGTATTAAATTTGGGGGCAGTTTAGACAATCTCCAACCATGCTAGTTATCTTTCATTTTAGCCAAAATAGCATATTTATAGAGATAAATCTGCTCCAACGGAACTCGCCAAACCACTCGTTTAGATATCTCATATTGACTCGTCCAAAAAATTTTCGCTCTTTTTATCACTTGCAAAAGAAATAACAAAACAAAGACAAAAAAGACCGCAGATCACGAAAAAAAGCGCGATCACAAAAAAATCGTGATCAGAAAATTGGGTTCGCAATAACATGAGATCACGAGAAATCTGGATTTTTTTTTTAAATTTAAAAATTGGACTTGGTTTTTTTGTTTGTATGTTTGGGCTTTAAAAATATTTAATGCTAGGTAAAATAACTTGCATGGTTGGAGCGGAGACTTTTTCGCTAGCCAAAGTTCTCCATTTTGCTTATTCTAGCAAGCCAAAATGGCTAGCATGGTTGGAGCATTTACTAAGAGCATATCCAACTATGCTAGCCATTTTAGGTCACTCGAATAGACAAAATGAAGAATAATTATATAATTTGGCTAGCAAAAAAATTCTTCGCTCCAACCATAATTTTTCCCCAAGCAGGTCAATTTTTGAAACTAATTCCCAAATCAGGTCGGTTTCGAAACTAATTTTCAAAATAGGTCTGTCCTCATAGGCCGCAGTACCGAACTGCAGCCTTTTTGATGAACTGTGGCCTCAGTACATGTCATATAATGCTAAACTCCGACACTTGGAATGAAAAAAAATTAAGTGTAAAATGTGAAAAATATGAGGCCGTAGTTGGGTATTGCGGCCTCGATATAACATAAGCCGCAGTCAACAACCGCGGCCTTAGTTATCTGCTAAAAATTGGGTCCTACGAAGCATATAACTGAGGCTGCAGTTGTGAACTGCGGCATATGTTATATCGAGTCCGCAATACCCGACTGCGGCCTCGTTTTTTTCACATTTTACACTTAGATATTTTTTTCCCAAGTCTCGGAACATATTAGCTATGATATGTAATTAGACCGCAGCTGTGAATTATCAATCATCTACACCCTCCAAATTTGCCTATAAATATATCAATCCTATTCACTTTGTACACTATCTATCAATCATCTAAACCCTACAAAATTATTTTTTTTTCTCTTCTCATGTAATCTTATTTGTCAAAATTGAATTTTTTTTTTTTGTTTCAAAATTGTCGTCTTCAGACGAAGCTGGCACCACATCGTCGATAGCGGAAGATATTTTGTTATACCAATGTTGGGTTAGTATTTGTCATCACCCGATTATGTGTCTTGAAATGAAGTTGTCGTTAATGTGGAGGAAAACTTTGGAGAATTTCAATCAATGTCGGGATTGCATCGTACGGAACAATAGGTGGAAAACGTTGAACAAAGAATTAGAAAAATGGAGGGAGGCGAAGAAGAAAGCAAAAGACAATTATCAAAGTGGCACAAGGTTAGCGACGAGTTGGGATAGTTTGTTTTAATTATAATTTAATTGTATTATTTGTTATTTAATTTTATTAAAATTTATGTGATTAAATTATAATAATTGTTAAATTAATATATTTCATTTTTTATAGCTTCTTCAACCACAAAAGGTGGTACAATCAAGCCACTAAAAAGAATTTCTCCTATGAACAATGTTGGGAAGTGGTGAAAAATTGCTTGAAATTTATGATCATTACCCCTCCTACAAATGTTTCCATGAATGAGACACCCTTACATGATTTGCCGGCATCGGGTTCGGGCTCGGCGGTGACGATGACAATGGATAATACGTCAATGGAATCACCATTTGAGGCGGGGTCACCATCAGTAGGTTTGAGTGGACCAATTGGAAAAAGAAGGCGAAGAATGGGCCCACATCCACTAGTGACACGATGAAGTACTTGGCACGACTAGCAGAGTAGGACACAATGTAACTTCAGCTGCAAAAAGAAAGAGTTGTGGTAGACATGTTAAGATTTGAGAAACACATTATAGCTAGAGAATTTGCACAGAAACAAGACAAAGATTAGATAGATTGGGAGATTATGTCCATGGTTTGCACTTCTCAGGCTCCAGTTACACAACATTATTGGAGGGAGGAATATAAAGATGTGATCAAGAGATGAAGACTTTTTCATGCAGAGGGAACAACTAGCAACACGTAAGATGAACCTACAAACAGGGGTTACAGAACTACCAATCCTGATTGGTTTAATGATTATTAGTTTGCTACTTATTCATGTCTTTTATTGAAAACAAGAAACAAGCTTCACTTATTAGCCCAAAATTGTGCTCGAATTCAAGCCAAACTTATTTGTGTCATCCAAAATTTTGTATCTGTTCAAAATCTGATAAGATCTCGTATCTAGCCAAAATTTTATTAAAATATCTCATCCAAATATTCCATATTTGTCCAAAATTGGATCAGATTTTCATATCTGCAAAAATATCTTCAACAAATATTAATAACATAATTGGGTGAGAAGGGGTCTACAACTTTGGGAGGTAGTTACTATTTGGGATGAATAGCAGCTGCGTTTTGCCTTTTGCACGGGCTCTAGGGTGGAAGTGCTCTTAGAACTTAGAATAATTGTGGGTTGCTGATATGTTACTATTAATTAATATAAATGACAAATTTTGGTTGTTTATTTTGTCAACAAAAAAAAAAATTAAGATAATGTTGGAATGGATGAGTTAGGTCACTTTCTGTAATTACTTTTCAAGACAGTTCAAAATTTTAATTATTTGTTAAATGAGATTATTTAAGTAAATTACCCTTCCAATTATTCCATGATTTTAATAGTGGTCTGGTTTACCGTTTCTTAATATTAATTGAGAGTGTTAATTGAGTTTTTATTTGTCACTGATATTTTCTTATAGCCTATCAAAAGTCTACCCTGGCTAATTAACGACTTACAAATAACAAGACTAATACATATTATTAAGATCTACAAATTATAAAGTTAATATTCTCCTTTGGCCAGCTCGAAGTATTCGGTTCAAGAATCTGTCCGTCCCTGCGCCTGAAATTCAGACACTTGAGGATTTCATCATTGCTAGGGAGCTTAATATGTAGATTGCCTGCATGGAGGAGTAGTATTAGGCTCTCCAGAGCATTCTAGGCTTCATCTTATCCCTCAAACAGTGTATTCTCTAAACTTGCCTTTACTTTAAATTAATTATTTTGATTGACAATAAATTATTCTCTAAATTCATAATGTGCTAGTATTCTTTTCTACCAATTCACATGTACACTCAGGGCCGGCCCCCACCTTGGCCGGTAAGGCGACCACTTCAGCCCCCCGATTCTTTTGTAATTTTAGGAGCCCGAAATTTTTATTTTCTTTATAAATATAGGTACGCATTTACACGTTAAAAAATTATATTGTAATTAGGAGCCCAAAAATAATTATTTAGGCTTTTTGCCTTGGGCCCCGGAAAATCAGGTCCGGCCCTGTGTACATTCATAGAATAAGTTCACAAATAAATGTTCCTGATTGATGTATGCATGTAACCAAACTAATTTATCTACGGTGGTTGTCTAAACTTCAAAAAAATTTCCATGTTCGAAGTAATATAAGATAACTCCATCAAACAACAGTTATCAAACAACAGTTGTCATAACTTAACTCTATTTTCAAACCCACCCTTTACAACGATGAGGGCCAAGTTAAGGCCTGTATACAAAATCCTATCAAGTTTGTCGGTGACCCAATAGTCTAGTGGTAAAACTCATCGCTAATGAGTAAGAGGCCCAGGGTTTAAACTCCAACTTGCATAATTCTCTGTTTAGAATGACTGTTGTGTGCATATGTGGGCCTTGCGTGGTAAGCATCTAGCTACGGTCTTGTTATTAAAAAAGAGTAATGCTAGAGCCACTACCAATTTCACTACCATTTTATTCACTATCTTTGGTGGCATACTCCTATTGGAGAGTTCTCCCACCTGCTCTATCATTCCCTATCTATTGGAGTATGTCACCTAAGATAGTGAAAGAAATGGTAGTGAAATTGGTAGGAGCTCTAGCATTACTCTTTAAAAAAAGGTGGTAAATTCCTTTTAGGCCCCTGGCCATTAATGTTTTTCCTTTTAATCCTTTTGCTTTTCAAACTACACTTTTAATTCCTATGTAAGTAAAAGGTTCCTAATAAAAGCCCCTAAAGTTCAAGTTGTTTTTTTTTTTTTTGATCAATCGGATAGAGCCTTACGATTCCAGCCATTACCAAAAAATATATTAAAAGATAGACCGATCGTCATGTTTTACAAGTCGTAAAACCTAAACAACTACAATCAAAAAGAGACGAGCAAAAACTAAAATAAAAGGAACGATACAAGGGAGAATGAAATAAACAAGGACAGAGCCGAAGCAACGCTGCCGTCGAGAAGGAGGCTTCACACTGACGGAACATCCCAACGAAAGCTGACACTCCGGCACGCCTGCGACCGGTAAAAATATACTGAGAATAAAGCAAACTCAGGCCAAGGCAGCAGCTATGGAAGCCCACCGAGCACAAAACCATTGGAACAGTGCCGCTGACGCCTCGAGAAAGCGCGCAGCGCTGCCATAGGGACAATATCAAACTCCCCACAAAACACAACACGCTTCAATCAACAAAGCTCTGAGAGCTCGCTCCCAACTACAAAACAAACAACTCGCAGGAAGAGGCAAAAGCACAAAGATGCATGATAAACAAGAAACAACGCTCAAGATCTTGTCAACAGCCAACCAGCCAAGCCTAAGCACAGCTCAGACAAACCAACAGTAGGCAATGAAATCCAAGCTGCCTTAACAAAACAAACTGATAAGATAATCCAATAAACCAACACAAAAACTAGGCTGCTCGCACAGGGGCAAGCACCGATAGAACCCAACAGCACTAACCATAACATAGAGAGTCACAAAGGAGGAAGAAAAGATAGAGAAATAGTAGACAAATACCCTGCTCAACACAAAGCCAAACAACACAAAAAAACCAAAGCAGCCATTAAAGCAAGGAAACAGGGCAAAGACGCCCTGGGAGAGGTTAGACCTACGAGAAAAGGAAAATGAAAAAGATGAGAAGAAAAGGAAGAGATTATAACGCATTAAGATTGCTAAGGCAACTCACAGAAACATCTAATCTATGACAAAAAAGCGCAATACTGCCTTCGGCTTTTAACGCCGAGGCCCAGTGCTTAAATAGAAATAAAAACTCGTCAATCAGCAGATAGTTGGGAGAACCGCAATGTTGGAACAGCCTCTTGTTCCTTTCCTTCCAAGCGATCCAAATAATGGTCTGAACTGACAGAATCCACGCGCTTCGATACTTAGAGTTCGAAGGTGGAGAGGACCAACACGATGCTAATAAGGAGGGGATAAACTCAGCTTCCCACTCCAGAGTGCAAATCTTCCACAAAGGAATGATAGCAGAGCATCTAACAAAAAGATGATCAACATCCTCTGACTGCTCCGCGCACAGAGGGCAAAGCTGACCCCAAGCCATATTTCTTTTGTTAAGTATTTCCACAGTAAGTAATTTGTTATAAAAAGCTAGCCATGAAGTGATCTTAACCTTAAGGGGGGCACAGGAATCCCATAAGAATTTAGCGACAGGCGATTGGACGCCTCTAGAGTTGAGGAAAGTATAAAAAGATTTAACCGAGAAGGTCCCTGCTGGGTTCCAACGCCAAGCGATATCTTCACTTGGCCGCCACTCGAAGTTATTTAGAGAAGAGATAAGCTCATCAAAAACATGGGACAGAGAGGGGGGAAGCTCAACCGAGAATGGTATGATCCAATGTCTAAGATCATTGGTCATAATGAAGGATTCAGCAACAGAGACCGAGGGATTGGCAGCCAGCCGGAATAAAGAGGGGTACGCAGAGAATAGCTTAGTGTTACTGTTGCCGCTAATTTTGGTGTGGGGGCAAACAGATAGTATTTGTGGATTCTTAGGGAAACTGAATAGTAAACCTGTATACCTGTTCCGTCAGGCTTTGATCGTCGTTCCTGCCTGTATACCTGCAAAAAGTGCGAGACACCGGGGTTGTTCCCGGCGACGCACCCTCCGACGCTCAAGTCAGTAATCTGGAGGATTATGAAAGAGCACAAAAACTGGTGAAAGATTGATTACCTCTTAATGGAGATGGATGGGGGGTATTTATAGGCGTCTTAGGGAACAGATTAGGCATGTAATTCCTGTGTATATAGATAAGGAATGTAATCCCCAATCCCCAGTGAAGGGATAGATATGAATCAGGGCCGTTGATTGATATCAATCAGAAACCCTAATTCTATCTTGCTAGACCGGGTTTGTTGCGGGTTATTGGATCTGTGAGAAGGAGACCCAGTACCCGTTTCTGACCCGTTTGTGGGTGAAATTACTGTCTTACCCCCGGACTTTAGGATTCGTGCCCAATTTGGACGGTCTCGATTAAACCCCTATTTTTAGCCATATCACGAGCCCCCCACTCCTGAAGGCTGAGGGCAATCAGTCTTCGAGGAGTAGTTTGACTGTTTTAGTGGCTAGTGGAGTTGTATCGGAGTCCGAATAGGTGTTTTTGAATCCCAAAGTGGGTGGTAAGGTAATTCCTTCTTCCTTCTTGAAGCCGTGTGGTATATCAAGTTTTTATTTATCTTTTCGGGCTATTTATCTAATTTTACGATGCGTTAGCTAGTCGTTCGGGGGTTTTAGCCGTATATTCTAGGTAATAATTGTTCGTTCGGAGGCTCAAAAATATCCTCCGAATTTTCAATTATTTCCTAGAATTTTTAGCTAATTTTCCCGAATTTTTAGCGATTTTTTGCAATTTTTAAATAAATAAAATGATTTAAATAAATAAAAATCGATTTTTTAATATTTATTTATGACGTGGCGTCATCTGAGCCCTCGATCAGGACGGAGCGCGAGCTTCGGAGCGATCAGACGGTCCCTGCTCCTCCGCAAGTTCTTCCGCCGTATACGAGGGTCGGTACCTCGGTACCTCGGCTCGGAGAGTCAGCGCCTCGGCTCGGAGGGTCAGCGCTTCGGCTCGAAGAATCCGAGGTTCGTGGCATCATCTGGGCCGTCTATTTCAACATGGATCTCCATAAAACGCTATCTTGTCGTTTAGTGGACGTGGCCAAATCTGGGCCGTCCATCATGACGAGCGCGCTTTTTCACAAGATCCAACGGTTGATATGGGTCGGCGTGATTTTTTGCCATATACGAGGGTCGGTACCTCGGCACCCTGGCTCGGAGGGTCAGTGCCGTTGGCCAAGGCGCTGAGTTGGGTGTTTTGGAGGAAGTGTTCTTTGAAGATTCCGCCCCTCCGTGTCCAGTGGCTCGGCTGTTCGGCTGGGCTGTTCGGTAGCTTGGCTGAACAAGCCGATGGCAAGCAGCTCGGAAGAGACGCGTGGCTGGATCTGAGTCGTTCATCATGGCGCGCATCACGAGGATGGGGTTCAGATTACGAGAAAACGTTATCTTGTCGTTTTGTGGGCGTGGCACGATCTGAACCGTCCATCAGATTCTGTTGCGAATTTTGGAGAGATCCGACGGTGACTTCGCCTCGGGATGATTTTTCTCCATATACGAGGGTCGGTACCTCATCATCTCAGCTCGGCGCATCAGGGCTGTTTTGCCGAGGTGCTGAGTTGGCTGTTTTGGGGGAAACGTCTTGAGGGTTCCACCTTTCTGTGCCTAGTGGCTCAGCCGTTCGGCTGAGCTGTTCGGTAGCTCGGCTGAACAAGCCGATGGCAGGCAGCTCGGAAGAGACGCGTGGCTGGTTCTGGGCCGTTCACCATGGCGCGCATCACGAGGATGGGGTTCAGATTACGAGAAAACGTTATCTTGTCGTTTTGTGGGCGTGGCACGATCTGAACCGTCCATCAGATTCTGTTGCGAATTTTGGAGAGATCCGATGGTGACTTCACCTCGGGATGATTTTTCTCCATATACGAGGGTCGGTACCTCGTCATCTCGGCTCGGCGCATCAGGGCTGTTTGGCCGAGGTGCTGAGTTGGCTGTTTTGGGGGAAACGTCTTGAGGGTTCCACCTTTCCGTGCCTAGTGGCTCGACCGTTCGGCTGAGCTGTTCGGTAGCTCGGCTGAACAAGCCGATGGCAGGCAGCTCGGAAGAGACGCGTGGCTGGTTCTGGGCCGTTCACCATGGCGCGCATCACGAGGATGGGGTTCAGATTACGAGAAAACGTTATCTTGTCGTTTTGTGGGCGTGGCACGATCTGAACCGTCCATCAGATTCTGTTGCGAATTTTGGAGAGATCCGACGGTGACTTCGCCTCGGGATAATTTTTCTCCATATACGAGGGTCGGTACCTCGTCATCTCGGCTCGGCGCATCAGGGCTGTTTGGCCGAGGTGCTGAGTTGGCTGTTTTGGGGGAAACGTCTTGAGGGTTCCACCTTTCTGTGCCTAGTGGCTCGGCCGTTCGGCTGAGCTGTTCGGTAGCTCGGCTGAACAAGCCGATGGCAGGCAGCTCGGAAGAGACGCGTGGCTGGTTCTGGGCCGTTCACCATGGCGCGCATCACGAGGATGGGGTTCAGATCACGAGAAAACGTTATCTTGTCGTTTTGTGGGCGTGGCATGATCTGAACCGTCCATCAGATTCTGTCACGAATTTTGGAGAGATCCGACGGTGACTTCGCCTCGAGATGATTTTTCTCCATATACGAGGGTCGGTACCTCGTCATCTCGGCTCGGCGCATCAGGGCTGTTTGGCCGAGGTGCTGAGTTGGCCGTTTGGAAGGAGCGTAGTAGCTCGGTTGCTCAGTCGAGCTGTTTGATAGCTCGGCCTGGCAGACCGGTGGCCGAGTTGTCGAGTTAGTGATTTGGAGAGTTTTTGTTTCTTGTAACGTTGCCACTTCTCCGCTTGTCGCTTTGGCTTCTTAGTGGGCTTTTTGTGTTTCCCAAGGAGGCCCAACATCTTGGGGGTTATAATTCTTTCACCCCCACTCCCAAGCTCATTTCTTACTTTTTACTCTCAAGTCTTCACTTTCGTTCTCTAAGTTCTCTGCTAGCGGCGATTTTCGCTCCAAGGCATTGCTGTTAGCTGTCGCGTGGGCCAGGCGATTTCCGGCGTGAGCACTCCGACCATAAACGTCACTTCAAAGGTCAGTTTACTTAGTCTAAACAATTTTTCTAGAGATGTCTCGAGTGAACTCGGGGAGTGGGGCCTCGTCTTCGGGCGATGATGGTGCCGAGGAGAGGAGGAGGTTGGAGATCCGGAGAAAGGGTAAACAGGTCGCCGAACCGTCTGTAGCCGAGACGAGGCAGGAGAAGAAAAAGAGGAGGGTGGAGACCCAATCTCCCGTAGTGGCGGTGATTGTGGAGAATCCGAAGCAAGCCCCCGAGATGGGACGATATCCTTCTATCCTGTCCGGGCATTCGGGGATCAGGCAGTACGAGGGCGACCTGTTGGAGAAGGCAATCTATGGGAAGTCTAAGATCGTCGATGAACCTAACCCGGCCCTTCCCACCGAAGCCGACGAGCTCATCTCGGTGCTGTCCGAGAAGGACCTACTTCGGGTTAGAAAGGCCTTCGCCATCCTTCCGGAGTACCAACTGATTCTCCCTGGTCCCGGGATGCGAGCGAATTCCAAGCTGCCGTCGTCGGATATGTGCATGTTCGATGTCGACTCCTTGAATGCCGGGCTACGTTTCCCGCTGCATCCTTTCATCCTTGAGATCCTCGGCTGGTTCTGCCTCGCGCCGACCCAATTCATGCCGAACACATGGCGCCACGTGAACGCCTTTTTGCTTCAGTGCCACAGAGCCGAAGTAGAGCCGGATCCAACGGTCTTCCGAGGAATGTATCGCGTAAACCGGCAGCACAAGACGGAGTACCGATACTACTTGGGGCCGAGAAAGGGTGTTAGGATTATAGAAAACCCCGACTCAATTAAGGGTTGGAGAGAAAAATATTTTATAGTAAGGGGCGAGGCGATTCGGCCTATTCCGACCCGGTGGAAAGTGGAGGTGCCGAAATTTGCGCAAGCCGACCCTGTTTTGTCTGAGGCCGAGGAGGAGGTGGCGAGGAAGATAATGGCTCTTCCGATGTTGAGTTGGAGGGAGTTGACGGAGGAGGTGTTGTTCGGGTCCGGCCTAAGCCCCATCGACCCGAGTATGCTCCTGACATCTCATTTATTTTTGTTTTTCTTTCAAGTCTTTAGTTCGACTCGCTAACTCGTCTCTCTCTTTTTTTTTTGTGGCTCGACGCAGAAGCAATGAAGATTGACTTCAACTCCATGATGGCCGACAGGTCCAAGTTGGCCGGGGGTAGAAAGAGGAAGAGGGCGGCCGCGACTGCCTCGTCGACTCCGCAGCCCACGGTCGCCTCGACCATCACCCCGCCCCCTCCGACTGCTGAGGCGCCCTCGGAGGTTGTTGTTGTTGAGGATCCCCCGGCCCCTGTGGCCCCGGGCGTGATTGAGGGGGCCTTCGACGTAAACGCGGTGCTGTCGCTCGAGGCACCACCGCTGACCAGGGCTACCGAGGAGATTCTGACCGAGCAGCACAAGCAGCTGTTCGTGCCGAATTGGCGAGTGAAGAACCATGACGGGTTCCTCGGCAATTCGCAAATGTCAGTGCAGGTCGTCAAGCACTTGGCGACCCCGAAGGATCGAGCCGCGCTTAGGGCGGGGACGGTGGGCGACAACACCTACGAGGTGGCTCGGTCACTCGTCTCGGTAAGTTTCTCGTTGCTAAGCTTTTTTTTCAAGTTTACTGCCCGGTTTGTTTAGTGCGCTCACCGTTGTCTCCGCAGGCTACTTGTCACTTCGGCCATCTCCTCGAGACGTTCGCCGAGCAGGAGAAGGAGTTGAGGGCTGCCAGTGACAAAGACCGGTTGGCGAAGGTTAGGGCGGTCAAGGAACTCGAGGCCGAGCAGAGGAGAGCCGAGGCCTTGGAAGTCCGGGTGGCCGACCTTGTTGCCGACCTGGAGAAAGTCAAGGGGAGCCTCGAGGCGGAGTCCGCCAAGGCCGCCGAGGAGCTGGCTGCGGCGACGAAGTCCTTGGCCGAAGAGAAGGCGGAGAAGGAGGCCTTGGCGACGAAGATCAGGGCCGAGGTGGAGAAGGAGGCCGAGGCCGAGGCGAAGAAGCACATGGCCGAGAACATGGAGCGGTCTTATCAAACGGCGCTCGATCATGTCCAAGAACGGATCCCTGGCTTCGAGCGGGTCGGCTACCGACTGTGGCCAAGGTCGTCTTTAGGCGACGAGGGGGAGGAAGGTGAAGGCGACGAGACCGACGGTGAAGACGAGGAGGAGGAAACCGAACGACCGGTGGTGGACGGCCAGGTCGAGGGGAGGATCGAGGGGCCATCTGTCAATGCGCCCGTGGTCGAAGCGGCGACACAGGTGGACCCCTGATCCCCTCGTTAAATTTTTGTAGTTTTCATTTTGTTTTTTCTTCCGAGCATTGTAATGCCTTTTGCGGACTGGCCACCGCTTTTAATGAATGAAAAATATTTTGACTCCGAAATTTGTCTAAGTGTTTGGTTTGGTAATGTAGTACTTCAACGCTATCCCTTTCTCATTTCAGATCGCTGAGCAGACTCCTATCACCTCGGCTGATCGGCGTCGAGCCGAGTTGTTTAAGCGATCTCGGGAGGATCGTCTCGAGGGTGAGGTTCACTTGACGAGGAGGATACTTCACAATTTAGAGATTAGGCATAGTGAGGCTTTGGCCGAGCTGCACCATCTACGGATAGTCGAGGCCGAGCTATCTGCTAAGGAAGAGGAATTGGCGCGAGTTTCGGCGGAACGAGATGGCTATGCGAAGAAAGTGGAAGAGCTGCAAAGGGTGACGGTCGACAAGAGTATCGAGGTAACCCACTTGCGCCGCATTATATCCGACAGTGCCGAGTATCCTGGTTCGGCAAAACTTCCTCGGTTCAAAGTGATAGTAAAGGATGACACACTGAAGGATCGGATCGTGGAACTGGAGGAAGAGGTTGCTCGACTCAAGCCTCAGCCGGTGAGGGCTAACGTCTGGAGCACCTCGTGCACTCGCGAAGAGATCGAGCGAGGGATCACGTTCTATCAAGCGACGAGCCGGACTCCTATCGTAGGCAGGTCAGCAGCCGACGCCCAAAGCGGTGTAGCGGTGTCCTCAAGCGGTGCTTCGGTTGGAGCAACTGTCAGGGTCAGCGGCGAGGAGGCGTCTCGGTTCGTTGGACTGGAGACAAGCTCGGAGGTCAAGAAGCGCCGACCCAAAGTGTCACTGAACTGGAGCATACCCCTTCCTCGGAGGTAGTAAACGGGTCGTGTCTTGTTGTTGTAACCCATTTGCAATCTTTTGTTGTTGTAATCCATTTTGTAATTTTACCCAAGTTATTAATAGAATTGGAGTTGTTTTATCCGAACTGTTCTCTGCTGTCTCCTTATTTGTGCTCTAGTCGCGCTAACTAGGGTAGGCTCGAAATGAACCGCGAGGCAGGTGTTCGCATCGTCGAGCGCCTTGGCTTCGAAACTCTCTCTTTTGCTGTGCTTCTGAATCTTGCCCGATCCCTTCAGGTGCGGCTCAGTTCGGCTGCTAAGGCACAGTTGTTTCTCAGCTGTGCCCATGTGGCCTGATCGTAGCTTGAAGACCAGAGTGACTTCTGCCGAGCGAAGTGAAGCGATCAGAGCCGTCTGATGTTTGCACGAATCTTGAGGCGGGTTCAGTTCCCAAGAAAATGCTATCTTGTTGTTTTGTGGACACGTGGCTAAATTAGGTCCGCTCATCATGCCCTAGCACACTTTCTGAGATGATCTGACGGTGGTTTCGTCTCGGGAGGTTTTTTCGCCATATACGAGGGTCGGTACCTCGTCCGCTCGGCTCGACAGTCGCGTGGCAGGTTGGGATGGCCATTTAACCCCGGCCCGTTTGAGGACGAGCCGGTGAGATAAAGTCGAGCCATAGGAGAGATCCGATCGCTAGATTAGTTTAAGGGTTGTGGGAGCAGTTCCGAATGGCAAGCTACTTCTAGTTAGCTTAGGGGCGAACTTGTGAAGTAGAATCGAGCCAAGTGTTGGACTCCGAACCATTCAACGGCTGCAGGAGCAATTTCGAACGGCGATCTACTTCTGGCTCGTCTATGGGCGAGCCGAGGAAGAAGAGTCGAGCCGAGTGCTGGACTCCGAACCATCGTGAGGTTAGTTTAAGGGATGCAGGAGCAGTTCCGAATGGCGAGCTACTTCTAGTTAGCTTAGGGGCGAACTTGCGAAGTAGAATCGAGCCAAGTGTTGGACTCCGAACCATTCAACGGCTGCGGGAGCAATTTCGAACGACGATCTACTTCTGGCTCGTCTATGAGCGAGCCGAGGAAGAAGAGTCGAGCCGAGTGCTGGACTCCGAACCATCGTGAAGTTAGTTTAGGGGTTGCAGGAGCAGTTCCGAATGGCGAGCTACTTCTAGTTAGCTTAGGGGCGAACTTGCGAAGTAGAATCGAGCCAAGTGTTGGACTCCGAACCATTCAACGGCTGCGGGAGCAATTTCAAACGGCGATCTACTTCTGGCTCGTCTATGAGCGAGCCGAGGAAGAAGAGTCGAGCCGAGTGCTGGACTCCGAACCATCGTGAAGTTAGTTTAGGGGTTGCAGGAGCAGTTCCGAATGGCGAGCTACTTCTAGTTCGCTTAGGGGCGAACTTGCGAAGTAGAATCGAGCCAAGTGTTGGACTCCGAACCATTCAACGGCTACGGGAGCAATTTCGAACGGCGATCTACTTCTGGCTCGTCTATGAGCGAGCCGAGGAAGAAGAGTCGAGCCGAGTGCTGGACTCCGAACCATCGTGAAGTTAGTTTAAGGGTTGCAGGAGCAGTTCCGAATGGCGAGCTACTTCTAGTTCGCTTAGGAGCGAACTTGCAAAGTAGAATCGAGCCAAGTGTTGGACTCCGAACCATTCAACGGCTGTGGGAGCAATTTCGAATGGCGATCTACTTCTGGTTCGTCTATGGGCGAGCCGAGGAAGAAGAGTCGAGCCAAGTGCTGGACTCCGAACCATCGTGAAGTTGAGGAATTAAAAGCAGAAAGATATAACAGTATCGAAAATATGGAAAACTTTATTTATTAATATCCAATGGTCGGCTGCTTCTAAAGTTGCTAGCCGTTATTACAATGAAAAAATAAAGGAAAAATCACTACTAGTAACAGGAAGGGAATGGTTCGACATCTCGAGTTACTTAGAGAGGCGTAGTTGCTTTCTCTTGGTATTTCAAAAGATGGTCGGCATTCCAAGTCCTAGGAATTTTTCTGCCTTCGAGATCTTCTAGCTTGTATGCACCGGGACGGATGACTTTTGAGATCTTGTATGGTCCCTCCCAATTCGGGGCCAGTTTGCTTTTCTGTCCGGGGAACGAGATGGCCAATTTTCGGAGGACTAGGTCCCCTTCTTTGAGGTCCGTTGGGCGGACTCTTTTGTTGTATGCGAGCTCAATTCTTCTTCGGTAACTTTGTTGCCGTATAGCAGCTCTTTCTCGGATTTCGTCTATCAAGTCTAGGCTTGCTCTGAGCTCTCTGGCATTCTGCTCTTCTTCAAAAGCTATCAAACGAGGAGAGGGTATCCCAACTTCTAGGGGAATGAGGGCCTCGGACCCATAGGTGAGATTAAACGGGCTCTCGCCTGTTGGGGTCCGCTTCGTGGTACGGTAGTTCCATAGCACGTTGGGCAGCTGATCGACCCACAAGCCCTTGGAGCACTTGTCTAGTCTTTTCTTGATGCCTGAGAGGATCTGTCAGTTGGCATTTTCGGCCTGGCCATTTGACTGGGGATGTGAGACGGAGGAGAAGCGGTGTTGTATGGCGAGGTCTTCACATAAGGCTCGGAAGGCCGCCCCAGTGAACTGCGTTCCGTTATCTGTAACTATGACCCGGGGAACGCCGAATCGGCAGATCACATTTTTCCAGAAGAATTGAACGACCCTATGCTCGGTGATTGTAGCCAGGGGCTCGGCCTCTATCCATTTCGAGAAATAGTCGACTGCCGCGACTAGGAACTTTAACTGTCCGGGAGCTGGCGGAAATGGCCCTAGTAAATCCATCCCCCACATTGCGAAGGGGATCGGACTTGATAGGGAGGCGAGTGGTGCTTGCAGAAGGCATCGGATGTCGGAGTACTTCTGGCAGGAGCTGCATTGCCGAACGTGTCGTTCGGCATCCCGTAGGAGAGTGGGCCAGTAATACCCGTAGTTCAACACTTTGCGCGCTAGGGCCCTGGAGCCGGAATGGGCTCCGCCGATGCCCTCATGAAGTTCTTGCAGGGCGTAGTCGGCTTGTCCGGGGGGGAGGCACCTTAGGTAGGGCCGACCGTCTATCTGGGTGAAGGAGCGCTTATATAGAATACCTTCGATTAATACATAACGCTCGGCTCGGGTTTTTATTCTTCGTGCTTCCTTCGGATCCTGGGGGAGGAGTCCGTCTCTTAGAAATTCGACGAGGGATTTCATCCAATTGTCTTCGAGGAGGACAGGCAATGTTTCAAGGAATTCGAGTGCATCGTCCTCTATGCTCGGCTTCAGGAGGATTTCTATCAAAACAGTCTGTTCGAGGCCTTGAAGGGAAGAGGAGGCTAATTTGGATAGGGCATCGGCCTGAGCATTTTCTTCTCTGGGGATCCTTTGGATGAGGGCCTCTTCAAACAGTGCCATGAGGCTTTTGACTTTAGCCAAGTATCTAACCATCCTGTCATCGCGGGCTTCATACTCGCCGAGGACCTGATTGACGACCAACTGAGAGTTGCTGAAGATCCGCAGGCATTGTGCCCCTGCATTTCGGGCCATTCCAAGGCCGGCTATGAGCGCCTCGTATTCGGCTTCGTTGTTCGAGGCTTTGAAGTTTATACGGAGGGAGTATTGGAGGATAAAGTCATCTGGGCCTGCCAGGATGACCCCTGCCCCGCTTCCCTCGTTACAGGAGGACCCGTCGACATAGACCGGCCAGACGGGTGGTCCCTTCATTGTTTGGCTAGACTCGGGGAATGTAGTTTCAACTATGAATTCGGCCAGTGCCTGTGCCTTGATCGCGGTCCGAGGCTGATAAGTTATATCATGTTGGCTCAGCTCGATCGACCACTTCAGAAGGCGACCGGAAGTCTCGGGCTTGTGAAGGACCTGTTTCAGCGGCTGGTCGGTAAGGACGACCACTGAATGGGACTAAAAGTAGGGTCGAAGCTTTCTCGCGGCCATTACCAGGGCATAGGCTATTTTCTCGATCTTCAGATACCGGAGCTCGGCGTCACGAAGCACCTCGCTGACGTAGTAGATGGGCTTCTGAGCCCTTTCTTCTTCTCTGACTAAGACCGCACTAAGCGTCTGTTCGGAAGCTGCCAGATAGTGGTAGAGTGGTTCGCCAGGTATAGGTTTGCTGAGAAGAGGTGGATTGACGAGGTATGCTTTAAGCTGGTCGAATGAGTCTTGTTGCTGCTGCCCCCACTCAAATCCTTTAGCCCCCCTGAGGGCTTTGAAGAACGGGAGGCACTTCTCCCCGGACTTCGACAGAAAGCGCCCTATGGCGGCTAGGCGACCAGTCAACCTCTGAACTTCCTTGACATTTCTAGGCGGGGCCATGTCCAATATGGCCTTGATCTTCTCCGGATTTGCTTCAATTCCTCGTTGGCTAACCATGAAGCCGAGGAACTTCCCTGATGAGACGCCGAACGCACACTTGTTCGGGTTGAGTCTCATATTGTGCTTTCTCAGAACATCAAATGCTTCTTGGAGGTCAGTCACATGATCAACACCTCGGATGCTTTTCACCAGCATGTCATCGACGTAGACTTCCATGTTCCGGCCGATCTGGGCCTGGAAAACCTTGTTGACGAGGCGTTGGTATGTCGCCCCTGCATTCTTTAGGCCGAATGGCATGACTCTGTAGCAATAAAGTCCTTGGTCGGTCACAAAAGATGTCTTCGGGATATCCGGGAGGAACATTCTTATCTGATTGTAACCCGAGAAAGCGTCCATGAAGCTGAGGAGCTCATGTCCCGAGGTTGCGTCAATCAGAGTGTCGATGCTCGGCAGAGGGAAGGGATCTTTGGGGCAGGCCTTGTTGAGGTCGGTGAAATCAATACAAATTCTCCAAGTCCCATTGGACTTCTTCACCATTATTACGTTTGACAACCACTCAGGGTAGTTTACCTCCTGTATGAATCGGGCCTTCAACAGCTTGTCTACCTCCTCTTTTATAGCGAGCTGATGCTCGGGGGCGAACTTGTGCCTCTTCTGCTGAACCGGTTTGGACCCCGGATCAACGCTCAGGCGGTGGACCAAGAGTTCTTCGGAGATACCGGGCATGTCTGCAGCTGACCATGCGAAGAGGTCTTGATTGCTTCGGATGCATTTTATGATATCTGAGTATAGGGCGGACGGCAGGATCTTGCTAACAAAGAACTTGTGGGTCGGCTCTTGCTCAGAGAAGAGCACCTCCTCCAATTCGTCCACCGGCTCGGAAGTCGGCCGAGCGGCATCTTGGGGATTTCCAGTGTTTCCAAGGAGAGGACGGGTCCGAGGGTAGAGGTCATATAACACTTGCGGGCCTACTCCTGATTGCCCCTTACTTCTCCTACTCCGGCCTGAGTGGGGAATTTCATTTTGAGATGATAGGCAGAAGGGACCGCTTCAAGGGCGGCCAGACCGGGCCGACCCAAAAAGACATTGTAAGCTGCTGGGACATCTACGACCATGAAGTCCATCGACTCCGTTCGGGTAGTAGGAGTTTTGCCAGCGGTTACGTCGAGGGTAATCACCCCTTCAATAGTCACTGGCACTCCCGTGAACCCGTGGAGCGTGTAACCAGCGGGTTTGAGTTTGTCCCGAGAAATCTTCAGGCCTTTAAAAGCATCGAGGAAGAGGATGTTGACGGAGCTGCCGTTATCTACTAAGATCCTCTCCACTTTGAAGTTGGCCATGTGAAGGCTGATGACGAGTGCGTCACAATGAGGGGTGCGGACACCCTCGAGATCTTCGTCAGAGAAGGTGACGGGCACTCCGAGGCCTTTGGGAGGAGGGGAGGTTCGGACTGAGTTGACTTCCCTGATAAATGCTTTTCGAGAGGAGTTCGAGGAGCCACCCATTGGACCCCCATGGATGAGGTGGAGGACTCGCTCTTCCTCAAAGTCTGGCATCTCTTCTCGTTCCGGACGCTTGTTAGCCCTCCGGGGCTGGGGAGGAAGTTCGGCTCGGTCCTTTCTTACAAACTTCATCAGCTGCCCCCTCTGGATAAGGGCTTCGATCTCGTTTCTCAGAGCACGGCAATCGTCGGTGTCATGCCTATGGTCCCGGTGATAGCGACACCATTTCTCTCTGTCTCTTCTCTTGGCGGGGGTGTTCATCCTCGGAGCAGGAGGCAAGACCCCTTCTTTTTCTACTTCCATGAAAATGGCGGAGATGTTAGTGGTGAGGGGAGTGAACTTCTCAAATCGAGGGGGAGGTCGGTGCTGGCCGGCATTATCCTTCTGGAGCTTCTTGGCTCCTTCTTCTTCCATTCCCTTCCTCTTAAACCCGGAGGTAGACCCCTCCCAGTTGGGTTGTTGCTCGGCCTCTTCGGCCCGGATGTACTTTTCACTTCGAAGGAGGAGGTCGGAAAAGTTCTGTGGTGGCTTCTTGGCGAGGGAGGAGCGGAGGTTGGAATTGAGGACATTGGATTGAAATGCTACCATAGCGACCGACTGGTCGAGGGATGCTATGGATCTGGCTTCGGCCGTGAACCTCTTCACGTAGTCTCTCAATTTTTTCCCCTTCTTCTGGTGGAGGTGCAAAAGTGAGATGCTGGTCTTCTCAGCCCTACGGCTGCTTACGAAATGGGTGACGAAGAGGGTTTCGAACTGCTCGAAGGAAAATATTGAGGAGGGGGCGAGGCGAGAGTACCATTCTCGAGCTGGTCCTTTGAGAGTTGCGGGGAAGGTTTTGCAGAGGAGGGCATCGGAAGCTTGATGGAGGAGCATCAAAGTCTTAAAGCTTTCGATGTGATCAACTGGATCGGTCTCCCCAGTGTAAGTCTCAAATTGGGGAGGTTTGAAGCCGAACGGGACAGGTGCATCCACTATGGTTCGGGAGAAAGGGGGTCGGCTAGGACGTAGGGTCCTCCCCCTGAGCTCCTCTTCTCGGTTTATCTGACCCAGGCGCCTTTCTACTTCATGAAGACGGCGGTTCATGGTGTCATCTCTCCGACGGTAATCTGCCGAGCCACGAGACTCGTCTTCGTATGAAGGAGAGCGAGGGCTGCGACGATGGTAACTTCGGGAGCGACGAGGACTTGGGGTACGCCGGGAGTTGGTAGGAGCAGGACGAGGAGATGGGGACCGTCGGTGAGGGTTTCGGACTGGAGGAGGGGACGGGACTTCGGCTCATTAGGATTTTGACAGAGGTTGAGAGCCTGTAGGACGGTCGCTTGGAACTGCTGGAACTCGGCACGGGTGATTGGTGCCTCATTGTTCCTGGGCTGTTGCCGACCTGCGGGGGAGTGCCTTCTTCGGTAATGATCGGGGGACTCTTTCCTCCCTTTGCGGATGGGGGACCTGTGGTACCGGTGGCGAGGAGATCGCTCGCCCGGATGGTGTTGGCGACAGGCTCCCTCTCGGTCCCGCTTTTCATCCAGGTGGCGGCAGAGATCGTCATCTCTCTGGCGGTTGAGGGCGGTATTGTGGCAACCAGAGGCTCGGGGGTGATAGGAAGCCATGGAGTCAGTAGAGGCATTGTGGATGGAGACGTGCTCCTGGTGAAGAGGCTGTTTTTGAGGGTTAGGACCCTTCGGGGGTGTTTGATTAGGAGGAGGAAGGTCTTGTTGGGGCGGGTCTTCCGCCGTAGGGGAAGCTGCCCTTGTTGTTGAGCAGGATTGTTGGGGACTTCTTGCTGCTGATCAGGGTTGGGTCCTCGGTTGGACCCCCTTGACCTGACTTTCCGAGGTGGCATGGCTGGAGAAGACCTGTATTCGGGGAAGAGGAGAGGTCTCTATTCGTTAGTTTCCCACAGACGGCGCCAATCTGTTGTCGCTAATTTTGGTGTGGGGGCAAACAGATAGTATTTGTGGATTCTTAGGGAAACTGAATAGTAAACCTGTATACCTATTCCGTCGGGCTTTGATCGTCGTTCCCGCCTGTATACCTGCAAAAAGTGCGAGACACCGGGGTTGTTCCCGGCGACGCACCCTCCGACGCTCAAGTCAGTAATCTGGAGGATTATGAAAGAGCGCAAAAACTGGTGAAAGATTGATTACCTCTTAATGGAGATGGATGGGGGGTATTTATAGGCGTCTTAGGGAACAGATTAGGCATGTAATTCCTGTGTATATAGATAAGGAATGTAATCCCCAATCCCTAGTGAAGGGATAGATATGAATCAGGGCCGTTGATTGATATCAATCAGAAACCCTAATTCTATCTTGCTGGACCGGGTTTGTTGCGGGTTATTGGATCTGTGAGAAGGAGACCCAGTACCTGTTTCTGACCCGTTTGTGGGTGAAATTACTGTCTTACCCCCGGAGTTTAGGATTCGTGCCCAATTTGGACGGTCTCGATTAAACCCCTATTTTTAGCCATATCAGTTACCAATCCAGAGGTCAGTCCAAAGTTCAAGTTGTTTTAAAATGGCTTGTTTACAATGTACTGTTTAAATGAAAAATAAACTATTCCTTCGGAAAGTGAACTACTTTTCCAACATACGTACTGTTTATGTCTAAATCATACTATTATCGGTGGAAATGAAGCTCATGCTCAAGATACGCTGCTTCATCTTGAAGTTTACTACTTTTTCGATATTTATACTATTTGTTTCTAAAACTTACCATTTTGTGTAGAAAAGAATTATTGTATTTGAAAATGAGTTGTTTTTTTCAGAGATGAACTCCCTTTTGTTTTCACTTTTTTTTTCTTGTTTTCAACAACGTCTGTGAGATCTATATATCATAAGAGATATTTTCTTGTAAATAAGAAAGAGCAAACTACAATTTTCTTTAAAACATAGCTCCAATATTTACTAATGATATGTACAAATTGATGGGGGTAAAAGTCACGGCTAATCAAGACCGTGCGATCCTCGTACAGATCCCGGATATCCCGGAAGACAAAACGGTTTTATCACGACGACTACAAGCCCAACGCACGAGCATGGGCCGTCCTCAGGCCCATATCTAGAAATTGCAGCCCGATTAGGGAGGATTGACTAGCTATTTATGGTTGGCAATCAAACCCCCTAAAATCTGGGAGATAATTAACCGATTAGATCCTTAATCAAAGGAATTTTAAAAACTAGTTACGAGATTTTTCCCTAACTACTCCTCCATAGGCCCATTAATACAGGTCCCCCACCTCAGTTACGAGGTAATCAACTTTCGCCCATTAATTCCCGTTTTTCACTTCTGGTTACTGACTAGATCGTCGGAAGGTCTATCGCTAGGATGCATCCTGGTATCTTTGGCAGTCGTTGCAGGTTCCTGGAGGCCAACGACTAGCGCAATCACCACAACCTCCACCAAAAGTCCACAAATACTAGCCTTACATCTAGACCTGATCAATGGTTGAGATCAAAGCCTTCCACAAAAATACAATAACTCATTATTTGTTGCCCCCACAACGAAAAAAGCAACATTAGATTGACATCGTCTGTGGGAAAGGCTCAGATCCGCCTTACAATCAACCACCACAGTTAGAAACCTCCAACAGCCAAAAGCAAATAAGGGGGCAGTTGTAAGTCGTTAGGCGGACCCCCCTCCCCGCAACGACCACAATCTAAACGCAGGCATGGTCCTGACTCTACCACCTCTCGCTCGGGAGGTCGATCACCCTACAGGGTCGAACCATTGAAACCTCATTAATAATCGGTAGCAGGAAGAGGACCAATGCCACCTCATCGAGTTCAACCGCTCCTGGAATGAAGCCTCCTATTCGCATTGCCAATAGAGCCGCAATAGTCATTCCCCAGTAGGCAAGTAGAGTGAAGCCTCTCTCCCATTGATCGATGCGTCCCAAAGGCTGACCGGGAAGAAGGAGGCCTGGCAACCATAGCTGAGTTTTAGGATTTCAAGAAGGAGGTCATGCAAGCTCTCCGAGGGGGATCCAGGAACGACCACTATACGGACAATTTTCTCGTTGGTCCAGCCGATAATGAGGAGTCAAACAAGTTAACCCGGTTCGAGGGATGTGAAGATGCGGTCTTGAAGTGCCTCTAGGAAATTGAAGACCAACTTTCCTGCATAGGGGAAGATGGGAAACAATCGAACATGGGCTACCATCCGGTCCGGCCTCTCTTCTCCTCTTTCATATTTGAAGCCCCTGTCCCCGGAAGCTTCAAACTCACCGTATTCTAGACCTACAACGGGGAGTCCGACTTAGCTGATCACATCGAGAGTTTCAAAACTTCCATGATGATTCACAGCACCTCCTGCGCCCTCCTCTACAGAGCGTTCTGCGCTACGTTGTGAGGTTCCGCGAAAAAGTGGTACTGTAACCCCTGTTTCCGATTTTTCGAATTTTCTTCTATAACTCTTTTCCGTTTTCATTCTTGTAATTTGATCCTTGTATTTATTTTTATTATAGATTTTTGTTCATCTGCAACCAATTGTAATTATTCAACCTATTTTTATTTCTCATGCAGAACCCTGAGATTGTTTCTGTGCACTTTACTCTCATTTTATCTTTGTGTCTTGTGTATCCAAATTAGCACATTAATAAACTTATTTATTTATCTATTTGGAACCCAAACCCAAGCCCATCTCTTATTGAATCATAGCCCAAACCCAAACTCATCTCATACTGGATCCTAAACCCAAACCCACATACCCTAATTCCCACTAACAGCCAATCCCCAGACTACCTCCCCACGATCTCCAATTTCTGCTAACTACCCCCGTATCTCCTGATTCTTCTCTTACACTCTTTCTTATTCTCTCTCCTTCTTCTTAATCCACACAGCAAACCCCAACCCTTCACCTCCCTCTTCTACTGTGCAATCCCAGCCAAATCCCCACCTTCTCCATCTTCCTCATCCCCAACTCTCTTTCTCGGACCCACCATTACTCGCCGTCGACCCCTTGCCCCTTCTATTCCGCAACCACCATCATTGACCGCCCCCGTCCTCGCCTTGCGCCTCACCACTGCATTCCACAACCACCAATACCATCATCTCCACCGCCTGCACCCACTGTACCTCACGCCACGACAACCACCCTACCACTGTGACCACCTCGCACCTACGTCTCCATCCTTATCGCCCTCATCTTCCCTATTAAAGCCTTCTCGACTCTGCAACCACCCTTTCATCCTCAACAACCCCAGGAGCTCCGTCATCGCCAGCACGACCGCTACACCCTCATCCCCTATTCGACCCCGACTCTCTCTCTTCCTCTGAACCCATCACCCTGCACCTTTGTGCCGCCGTCTGCAACATCGCCGTTGCCAGCCTGCATGTCGACAGCGCCTCCTCCACCGCACCCATGTCCCTGAGCACCATCCTCGACCCCCTGCCGCCGCTTTCCCCGTTGTCGCCCTGCCTTCGCCGAGCCCCTCATGCCTTGGTGTCGACCACCACTGCAGCCGCCATCGACATTGTTGTTGTCGCCTTGCTGTTCTTGCTGATTGTTGCTTGCTGTTGTTATGTGTTCGTACTGTTGTTGCTGTTCTTATCGTTCGTCGTTGGTTGCACGTGCACTGTTGCCATCAGGATTCTCATCCCGTTATTCTTCCATATTCGGATAATCTTCGTATAAGGCAAGTGTAACACCCCAATTTTTATTTTTATTTTTAACTAAACCTCTAAATTCAATTTCTTCAATTTCTAGATCAATTTAAACATAAACTAAGATAGGTATATTTCAAATAAAATTTTCGCAGAGTCTCCCATGAAATTTCTGCCCCGAAACACAAAAGGCTTACGGAATTCTACTCTAAATTCCGTAGCTCACAACACAGGCACTATAATCATGGGCTCCCCAGGCCAAAATGAGCAGAATCACACAGGCAATATAAATATCGTGCTCTGGAGGCCAAAATCATAATATAATATCAATTATCAATTAAAAACCATAAATTTCCTTTGAAAACTTATATAAGTAATAGAAAAACTAAAGAAAAACTTTCCAAAAACCAATCACAGAACCCAATACTCCACAACGAGGTGGGTACGGGCTTTCTTACCTCATCACAGCACCATATCTATATATGTTCACTTTAATACAAAGTACTACATCAACTTTCCATTTTTCTTTATATACTAATCACATACATAATCTAGCATCTCAATAGAATATAATTTCTAACTCTACAACTACCTCACCGGGCTGCTAGCAAACCTGCAGGAGAGTTAGGGTTGTCCACCCTCAAGAAGGGACTCCCCTAACCCCCAGAAAACATTAGGGGTTAGCCATTTCTGGTGTGAGTATCATTATTAATCAAGTAAATAAATTAAATGTATAAAGAAAATAAGTTAAACTTACAAACATCAAGTTAAGAAGATGCAACCTGAAATCTGAACATAAAAACATCACCAATACGATTTTATATCAAAACACTCTTCAAATTTGCATCCAACTATATACATATCCATAACTTCACACATTTCACTATATACATTACCCTAACCGCATATACATCTTTATTTTACATTTGCATACGACAAGGTCACATACGATCCATTACTTTTCAATTTGAATTCCCTAACACAAATATTCACCTTTCCACAATTATCGACATAGCGGCATTTCACTATTTAAATGAATATAACCACGCGATGTTATTACACCTTTCTTTAATAACCATTTATATGAATACAAACTCATAACACAACGTACTTTTTTTAGTAACCATTTTCATAACCAATCTCATAATACGGGTATTTATTTTATTGTGTCGTAACAAGTATCACATCATAACATATGATTCTATTCTCATAATACCACCTTTCTTCATGTCTTATGACATAAATATAACATCTCATTGCCCATTGCAATTTACTCATATTTCATAACATCGTTAACACATCACTAATTAAAATACTTATACTCATTGCACCAAAAACATGTTTTATAGCTCATTCTCATCTCATTATACCACTTTAGTAATTTCTCATTCTTATAAGTAATATATCTTATTATCATTTTCACTTATAACACAAATTGCCATTAACTTCACATTCATTCTCATCACAATGTACTCCATATCCCCAAACACAATTTGGGCCACAACATATCACACCCCAATGCCGATAGCTTGGGTAATAATCACCGCACCCCAAACACATAGATGGGTAATATCACATCATATCTCAAGCCGATAGCTTGGTTATTAATTCACTTCAATTACTTTTCATCTTTACTTTACTTAATTCTTCATTTCCATTAATCATTACCACTGTCATGCCAACTCACCCTGTGAATTATGCCAAGGCAGGTAGTTCCCACCATTTCCACAGAAATAGCGGGCAGGTAGTTCCTTGACACAATTCCAAGGTGTAACAACTCATATCATACTGTATTTTACTTTAATCATTTACATAATATAATTACTTTATACTGTTCATAATAACATACGTCTCTTTTACTTTTTCATTTTAAAATTAACCACATACTGCATTTCATCCACAACCACTTTCTTTCACAATCACAATTCACTTTCTTTTCACAACCACTTCCTTTCACATTCACAATTCACTTTCTTTTCACAACCACTTTCTTTCACATTCACAATTCACTTTCTTTTCACATTTATTTACACTTAGTTATTTTATTAGTTTGTCGACCAGAGAGCCACAGTATCCCAATATACTGAAAGCCGACAGCCCAATAAAACACGCGGACCGATGCTTACATAGAGTCTTACTCGTCCGAGGCTACGTCTTCCTTCCAGCCTATGCCAGTGAGGGAACACCGCACCCCAGATAAACTGGGTACTTCCTCACAACGTCTGTCATCAAGGGAAAAACACCGAACCCCAGGTAAACTGGGTACTTCCTCGCGACGTCCGTCATCGAGGGAAAAACACCGCACCCCAGGTAATCTGGGTACTTCCTCCCAGCCGATATCCAGGAGGGGAAAACACCGCACCACAGGTAAACTGGGTACTTCCGCACGACAGCTGTCATCGAGGGAAACCGAGCCTCAAGCCGATAGCTTGGGCGATAAAACTCCGCACCCCAGATAAACTGGGTACTTCCTTCCAGCCGAAGCCAGGAGAGAAAAACACCGCACCCAAGCCGGTCCTTGGGTATTAGGAGGTCTAGCCCAAACCCCCAGGATTGCTGTAGGTACTGGTCAACAAAATCATCTGTTATTAGCATTAATCATTTCATTTTTTCAGCTTACTTTATTAACACAAGCATTTCACTTTTGATTTACAACGAGTCATGTCTTAGCTTTTAACCACGTGAATTAGTAACACATTTTATTAGCACTTACTATCTTATCTTTTATCTTACCATTTGATGCATACCCGATGCTCACGATATTAATCATCGTATCATTATACCACATTATGCCTACAACCTGTCATTCCACAATTAAAACCATCATATCATATTATTGCATGATATAAATGCGCCATGATATTTATTTTGTCATAACACCCCACATTAAGAATACCATATTATTCATTACCTCATTGTATCATATATAGGCATACGCCAAGTTATAACATTAATAAAAGAACTACATTATGCTATTCCAT
Organism: Hemerocallis citrina; assembly: GCA_017893485.1. Taxonomy (NCBI): domain Eukaryota; kingdom Viridiplantae; phylum Streptophyta; class Magnoliopsida; order Asparagales; family Asphodelaceae; genus Hemerocallis; species Hemerocallis citrina. Next base: position 203,500,136 of record CM030362.1, read on the forward strand.
ATCGTAAGAATATCAAAACGTATAATTCATCACATTATAATATCATACTATTGGTCATTAATTCACTTCGAACATAATTATAATATAAACATATACCCACTTACTAACTTCATCAATTATCACATCACGAGTCAATATCATAATATATATATCACAAACATACACCACACATGCGGGTTTCCAAGAAAAAAGGGCCAAAATTATTAATTTTCTCTAATTAAATCTCATCATATCCAATTATAGCATACTATTTCATACACCATATTCCATGTAAGTAAAATTACCTTTAAGGGCCTATATGCCCCAAAATAAACATAAAACATGTACTATATATACACGAGTCTCCAAAATATGACCACAATCACTAATTTCATCTAATTACGTCTCATAACATCTATCCATAGCATTCTAGCCTATACACAAGGCTCCACATATACCAAATTACCTATATCGGCCTATATGCCCAAAAACATGTACGAAACATGCACGAGGTAAAAATATGCATAAACCATTTAATATATTTAATTTTTATACTTCAACACGTCACATTAATCCATAATATGGTTTTATATACATAAAATAGTTAATTTCACCACATATCACAAAAACCCATTTTCGGGCCCCAAAAATCCGTATTTTCATTGAAAATCAATTTTTGCTATAACTTCTACAAAATATATCAAAAACCCACGAAATTTGGCCACAACATAAAATATTTATAAATACAACATACTCACCTGACGGATCGAGCAAACGATGCCCCACGTCCGCCCGGTAGCCAGTCGAAGTTCAACTTTTTCCACCTAATTGGAAAATTATAGAACCGATTAGCTTAAAACTCAAAACTTGACCTACGGACCTCCAAATTCAAATCCGTCTTCACCCACATGTCACAAATGACATAAGTAGGCGAGCTACATCGATGGATTTCAAATTCGAACCCCAATACAAGAACTCACATATTGATCGGAGGCTTTCCAATAGGAAATTTTCCTATCTCCTAATTTCTTTAATCTCTTCTTCCTAATCTCTCAAATTAGGATTAATAATAATAATAGGACTCAATTACACCTCTAAACCCAACAAATTCTCACCTAAATCTCGCTCGGGCATTTCTCCGAATACCCGGCGTGCACTTTTTACCTATAGTCCATTTCACTCAATTTAATTGAGCTTAAAGCCTATAAAAATTTCCAAAATTTCTCATTAATCCTCTTATAACATTTTTCACCCTCCAATAATTTTTCTATCATCAATGGAATCAATTTTCCTTTCCAAATTCACAAATCCTAATTTATTAACAACTTGCCAACTCTTTAATAAAATACTAATTTCTCACCTCTACTACTCCTATCATCTCCTAACCTCCCTACTATAATATTTTTACTCAATAAAACTAACCACACTTAATTTTATTCAAATAAATAAAATACGGTATACCTTTCCGGAGTTATTTCCCCAAATCGATGCTACCACGGTGTAGAGGACCCTTCAATTAGCCTGCCTTTTAAATTAATTTGGATTGACGGAGAATCCAAGTGGATTTGGGCGGGAGTGAGGGAGGCCGAAGGTGAGGGTTTTGATCGGAAGTAAGGATCGGGAAGGAAAACAAAGAAAGGAAGAAGGAAGGAAAATGGGGGGGGGGTGTTTAAATATATATATATATATATATATATATATATATATATATATATATATATATATATATATTAATAATAATAATAGTTAGGTATACTTACCTATAAGTCCTCCAAATCCAATATATTACGAATAAACCCCAACTCTTTTCTATAATCATACGAACAATACACAATACATATAATTATCTTATAATAATCCCCCAGAATGATAAAATAAAATAAACTATATCTATTCACATAAAATCTCAACTCATGGCTCCAATATAACAATAATACCCATCTACCACAAATATTCATACCAATATCAATATTGAAAATAAATAAAGTAAGATATCACTTAAAAATAATTTTCACCCCTACAAGACGTAAAAACGAATATTTTTTGGTATTTTAAAATCCGAGGTGTTACATTCTACACAGCTCAAAAGAAGCTCGTCCTCGAGCTATGGGGTTTAAGAAAACTCCTCGAACGATTTCAAGATACCTCCTCCACACCATTACCTAGGATTTCCAGGTACATTATCAACATCACTACTTCATTGCACCATTAACAACTGAACAACTCGTCGTCTGGCCCACCGTACTATCGTCCTACAACAACCACTAGTTTCATAGGATATCACATCCAATACCATATCCAGGTGGACTTTGATCTGCGGTGGCTCCATAACTTGAGATAGATCTCTCACACTTTCTCAACATAAAACAGGAAATACATCGAGAATGCCTAACATCTCTGAGGTAAGCTTCAAACAATATGCCACGATTCCAATTCTTTCTATAACTCTGAAGGGGCCAACAAACCCCAGGTCTAACTTTTCCCTGGTTCCTAAAACGGCGTACTCCATGAATAAAGGATACCTTTAAGAATACCCAAATCTTCAATTTCTAACTTCAAGAGGCTTTCGTCGCTGATCTGCATCACCTTTTCTTTTGTCGACTACACACCTCAAAAGAGGCTTATCTATGCTCACCTGATAATTAATGTTTTTTCTCGTTCCGGACCAATAAAATATTCTCCTAAAATTTTGATACATCTTCATGCCACCGTGATAGACAATATACTGAATATAATGAGAAATCTCTGTCACCTGCTACCACAAGCCATCCACATCAAGAACACCAAATCTACGATAATAACAAGAATTTCCCCCACTCCCTACTGACCAATCTATAGTAAATTCATTAATCCCATCCAAAATTAGACCATGCATCCTCTGTCACAAGCAAAAATTTTGAATTCAAGTTCAACCAATCCGCTGTAGGATAGACGTTGTACTGATAAACTGCCCACATCCACAGTCGTGTCGCCTTCTGCCACTGAAATAAAATCACTTTGATCCAATAGTTTTTAACACCGTCCACTCCTGGGACGTAATAAAAGCCAAAATCCTCTTGTCCATTTAAAACACCCGTCATCCTATTGCTGTCCCGGGTGATATTTCATTTCCACACCCAAGCTACTAATAAACTCGAGTCACCTCTGTTGCCTCAGGCTAAGCTCCTATTACAAAAAAAGTACTTCAAACTCTTCTAATCTGTTCAAAACTGAACTGCTCTCCAACAAAGAATATTTCCACATCTTCATTGCTTACACTACTCACTCTATATAACTACAACGGCCTAAATGCATAGGCCATAAGCCTTCCCTCATGCATCAAACTGCACCTGCCTGTATCACATGCATCCCATATACTCGGAGAGACATTCCCTTCACGGGGTAATCAAAACACAAGCTATCGTTAATTCTTCCTTTAACTCTTGAAAATGTCCTTTCACACTACTCGGGCCGTACAAACGGCACATTCTTCTAGGTAAGTTGTGACATCACTGAAAAATCAATACAAATTGAGGAATAATCTTCGGTACTAACTACCCAAGTCCAAGAAATGCTGAATCTTTGCCACATTCGAGGGTTGTTCCCCATCTTTTCACCATCGAAATTTTCTTTGGATCTACAAATATGCCTTCAACAGACACAATGTTCCCCAAAAATCACACTTCTCACTCCCAAAAATGACAATTTACAGACATATCATACCTCTTCTAGTCCCAACGAGTATACAACTCAGCTCTGAGGTGCCATCTATGCCCCTCCATACTGCGAAAATACACCAAATATCATCTACAATTACAATCACACCTTCTTAATATGAGGGTGAAAGGTCCAATTCGTTAAATTTATGAAAACTGCAGGGACATTCACCAGCCCAACAAACATAACTAAGAACTCATACAATTCATACGAGTACGAAAAATAATTCCTGAGATATATTCCCTCTTCAAGGATTATCTGAAAGTACTCGGTGTGCAACTCTAGCCGTGAAGTTAGTAGCACTTCCCGCAACTAATCCAACAAATTATCTATTCTTTACAACAAATACTTAATAGTCACCTTACTCAGTACACCTTCTCGGTGAACTACCTTCTTTGTTACAAAACTGCCGAAGCGCCCTACGGCGTATCACTTGAACCGATAACCTTTCCAAAACATCATCTCAAATTCTCTTTCATCTCTTCCTATTCCTAAAGTGCTATACCACAAGCTGATTAGAAATAGGAGTCATACCAAATATCAAATCGATCTTGAACTTCAGAGTTTACCAAGGTGGGGGACCAAAAACCTCTTCGAATATATCAGAGACTTTGCAACCCACATCAACAATCTCAATCTTCGCCTTAGATATTTCCACCGAACCCAACGGGCATAATTTCATCGTCCAAGGCATTACATACAATCAAAAACTGGGTTTCATCGGGCTGTCTCACCCAACTCCTCCCTGCATCATACCCCAACTATGCATATGACTGCATAACCCTTCACAAACAATCAATCTCCCCAAATATGGGATAGAAAACCATAACCACACATCACTCCTCAGTCTAGAAAATATACACCTATAGGACATACGCCCATAGGACCTACACAAGATCGCCAGGGAATCGCCCTTTACGGCACACAGCAATCAATACACTAGAATACTCCAATAGTATACAAAGTCACACCGGGATTTCTACAGAGGTCAACCCATATGCAGGGCCACAAAAGGTAATGCTGACTCAAGGTCAGAAAAAGTCTATTGAGGATCGCCCCTTTCCATGATATAATCTATACTTAACAAAACACCCATATAAAATACACTCTCTATCTCCGACTAAGCAATAATGAACCTATACTCACATGGCAAGATCACTAGGATTAACAAAATTCCTAGTTAACCTAAGCTCTGATACCAAACTGTAACACCCCAAAAAAATTTTTTTTAACTAAACCTCTAAATTCAATTTCTTCAATTTCTAGATCAATTTAAACATAAACTAAGATAGGTATATTTCAAATAAAATTTTGGCAGTCTCCCCTGAAATTTCTGCCCCGAAACACAAAAGGCTTACGGAATTCTGCTCTAAATTCCGTAGCTCACAACACAGGCACTATAATCATGGGCTCCCCAGGCCAAAATGAGCAGAATCACACAGGCAATATAAATATCGTGCTCTGGGGACCAAACTCATAACATAATATCAATTATCAATTAATAACCAAAAATTTCCTTTGAAAACTTATATAAGTAATAGAAAAACTAAAGAAAAACATTCCAAAAACCAATCACAGAACCCAATACTCCACAACGAGGTGGGTACGGGCTTTCTTACCTCATCACAGCACTATATCTATATATGTTCACTTTAATACAAAGTACTACATCAACTTTCCATTTTTTTTATATAATAATTACATACATAATCTAGCATCTCAATAGAATATAATTTCTAACTCTACAACTACCTCACCGGGCTGCTAGCAAACCTGCAGGAGAGTTAGGGTTGTCCACCCTCAAGGAGGACTCCCCTAACCCCCAGAAAACATCAGGGATTAGCCATTTCTGGTGTGAGTATCATTATTAATCAAGTAAATAAATTAAATGTATAAAGAAAATAAATTAAACTTACAAACATCAAGTTAAGAAGATGCAACCTGAAATCTGAACATAAAAACATCACCAATACGATTTTATATCAAAATACTCTTCAAATCTGCATCCAACTATATACATATCCATAACTTCACACATTTCACTATATACATTACCCTAACCGCATATACATCTTTATTTTACATTTGCATACGACAAGGTCACATACGATCCATTACTTTTCAATTTGAATTCCCTAACACAAATATTCACCTTTCCACAATTATCGACATAGTGGCATTTCACTATTTAAATGAATATAACCACGCGATGTTATTACACCTTTCTTTAATAACCATTTATATGAATACAAACTCATAACACAACGTACTTTCTTTAGTAACCATTTTCATAACCAATCTCATAATACGGGTATTTATTTTATTGTGTCGTAACAAGTATCACATCATAACATATGCATTTATTCTCATAATACCACCTTCCTTCATGTCTTATGACATAAATATAACATCTCATTGCCCATTACAATTTACTCATATTTCATAACATCGTTAACACATCACTAATTAAAATACTTATACTCATTGCATCAAAAACATGTTTTATAGCTCATTCTCATCTCATTATACCACTTTAGTAATTTCTCATTCTTATAAGTAATATATCTTATTATTATTTTCACTTATAACACAAATTGCCATTAACTTCACTTTCATTCTCATCACAATGTACTCCATATCCCCAAACACAATTTGGGCCACAACATATCACACCCCAATGCCGATAGCTTGGGTAATAATCACCGCACCCCAAACACATAGATGGGTAATATCACATCACATCTCAAGCCGATAGCTTGGTTATTAATTCACTTCAATTACTTTTCATCTTTACTTTACTTAATTCTTAATTTCCATTAATCATTACCACTGTCATGCCAACTCACCCTGTGAATTATGCCGAGATAGGTAGTTCCCACCATTTCCACAGAAATAGCGGGCAGGTTGTTCCTTGACACAATTCCAATGTGTAACAACTCATATCATACTGTATTTTACTTTAATCATTTACATAATATAATGACTTCATACTGTTCATAATAACATACGTCTCTTTTACTTTTTCATTTTAATATTAACCACATACTGCATTTCATCCACAACCACTTTCTTTCACAATCACAATTCACTTTCTTTTCACAACCACTTTCTTTCACATTCACAATTCACTTTCTTTTCACAACCACTTTCTTTCACATTCACAATTCACTTTCTTTTCACATTTATTTACACTTAGTTATTTTATTAGTTTGTCGACCAGTGAGCCACAGTATCCCAATATACTGAAAGCCGACAGCCCAATAAAACACGCGGACCGATGCTTACACAGAGTCTTACTCGTCCGAGGCTACGTCTTCCTCCCAGCCTATGCCAGCGAGGGAACACCGCACCCCAGATAAACTGGGTACTTCCTCGCGACATCTGTCATCGAGGGACAAACACCACACCCCAGGTAAACTGGGTACTTCCTCGCGACGTCTGTCATCGAGGAAAAAACACCGCACCCCAGGTAAACTGGGTACTTCCTCGCGACAGCTGTCATCGAGGGAAACCGGGCCTCAAGCCGATAGCTTGGGCGATAAAACTCCGCACCCTAGATAAACTGGGTACTTCCTCCCAGCCGAAGCCAGGAGGAAAAAACACTGCACCCCAAGCCGGTCCATGGGTATTAGGAGGTCTAGCCCAAACCCCCAGGATTGCTGTAGGTACTGGTCAACAAAATCATCTGTTATTAGCATTAATCATTTCATCTTTTCAGCTTACTTTATTAACACAAGCATTTCACTTTTGATTTACAACGAGTCATGTCTTAGCTTTTAACCACGTGAATTAATAACACATTTTATTAGCACTTACCATCTTATCTTTTATCTTACCATTTGATGCATACCCGATGCTCACGATATTAATCATCGTATCATTATACCACATTATGCCTACAACCTGTCATTCCACAATTAAAACCATCATATCATATTATTGCATGATATAAATGCGCCATGATATTTATTTTGTCATAACACCCCACATTAAGAATACCATATTATTCATTACCTCATTGTATCATATATAGGCATACGCCAAGTTATAACATTAATAAAAGAACTACATTATGCTATTCCATATCATAAGAATATCAAAACGTATAATTCATCACATTATAATATCATACTATTGGTCATTAATTCACTTCGAACATAATTATAATATAAACATATACCCACTTAATAACTTCATCAATTATCACATCAGGAGTCAATATCATAATATATATATCACAAACATACATCACACATGCGGGTTTCCAAGAAAAAGGGGCCAAAATCATTTATTTTCTCTAATTAAATCTCATAATATCCAATTATAGCATACTAGTTCATACACCATATTCCATGTAAGTAAAATTACCTATAAGGGCCTATATGCCCCAAAATAAACACAAAACATGTACTATATATACACGAGTCTCCAAAATATGACCACAATCACTAATTTCATCTAATTACGTCTCATAACATCTATCCATAGCATGCTAGCCTATACACAAGGCCCCACATATACCAAATTACCTAAATCGGCCTATATACCCAAAAACATGCACGAAACACGCACGAGGTAAAAATATGCATAAACCATTTAATATATTTAATTTTTATACTTCAACACGTCATATTAATCCATAATATAGGTTTTATATACTTAAAATAGTTAATTTCAACACATCACAAAAACCCATTTTCGAGCACCAAAAATCCGCATTTTCATTGAAAATCAATTTTTTCTATAACTTCTACAAAATATATCAAAAACCCATGAAATTTGGCCACAATATAAAATATTTATAAATACAACATACTCATCTGACGGATCGAGCAAACGATTTCCCACGTCCACCCGGTAGCCAGTCAAAGTTCAACTTTTTCCACCTAATTGGAAAATTATAGAACCGATTAGCTTAAAACTCAAAACTCGACCTACGGACCTCCAAATTCAAATCCGTCTTCACCCACATGTCACAAATGACATAAGTAGGCGAGCTACATCGACGAATTTCAAATTCGAACCCCAATACAAGAACTCACATATATATCGGAGGCTTTCTAATAGGAAATTTTCCTATCTCCTAATTTCTTTAATCTCTTCTTCCTAATCTCTCAAATTAGGATTAATAATAATAATAGGACTCAATTACACCTCCAAACCCAACAAATTCTGACTTAAATCTCGCTCGGACATTTCACCGAATACCCGGCGTGCACTTTTTACCTAAAGTCCATTTCACTCAATTTAATTGAGCTTAAAGCCTATAAAAATTTCCAAAATTTCTCATTAATCCTCTTATAATATTTTTCACCCTCCAATAATTTTTCTATCATCAATGGAATCAATTTTCCTTTCCAAATTCACAAATCCTAATTTATTAACAACTTGCCAACTCTTTAATAAAATACTAATTTCTCACCTCTACTACTCCTACCATTTCCTAACCTCCCTACTATAATATTTTTACTCAATAAAACTAACCACACTTAATTTTATTCAAATAAATAAAATACGGTATACCTTTTCGGAATTATTTCCCCAAATCGATGCTACCACGATGTAGAGGACCCTTCAATTAGCCTGCCTTTTAAATTAATTTGGATTGACGGAGAATCCAAGTGGGTTTGGGCGGGAGTACGGGAGGCCGAAGGTGAGGGTTTTGATCGGAAGTAAGGATCGGGAAGGAAAACAAAGAAAGGAAGAAGGAAGGAGAATGGGGGGGGGGTGTTTAAAAATATATATAGATATATATATATATATATATTAATAATAATAATAGTTAGGTATAATTAACTATAAGTCCTCCAAATCCAATATATTACGAATAAACCCCAACTCTTTTCTATAATCATACGAACAATACACAATACATATAATTATCTTATAATAATCCTCCAGAATGATAAAATAAAATAAACTATATCTATTCACATAAAATCTCAACTCATGGCTCCAATATAACAATAATACCCATCTACCACAAATATTCATACCAATATCAATATTGAAAATAAATAAAGTAAGATATCACTTAAAAATAATTCTCACCCCTACAAGACGTAAAAACGAATATTTTTTGGTATTTTAAAATCCGAGGTGTTACAACAAGTATCCTTGAACACTATTATTATTCTAGTTCAAGAATCATTGCTCTCTGCAAATAGTTCGTATTTTGATTATCGTAATAAATTGCTTTGATACCCTTCTATGGGACTACTAAGGATTCATCGGCGAAACCAAATGGTAGTTCCCTTTTCGTGCCATGCTATTGCATCAATCTCAAGTTTTGTTATTCCTATATGCATGCACTACACGCACACAAACTAGAAATGTTCATATATAGGTGATACAATGATTGAATGTATATCGATTGAATATGATATTGCAACTTGATTTATGGTAGTGTTGATTTGTCGGGTGGATCGTAGGAATCCATCTTAATTTTTAATATCGATGGTAGTTCAATTCATGCAATAGATTTATGCGGGTTGAGTATTTTGTTGACCACATATGAATTGGGTTTTCCACTATTCAGCCAGTTGTTCCAGTTTGGATTAAGATTTTGGCCATGTTGCTGTTAAAATCAATGAGAACTATATAAAAATAAATTGTATCTTTATGAGTCTAGTTTCCAGAGTAATTTACAGATCTAAATTCCGACTTATAACCTGTAAGTTATTGCACTTTTGGTACTGCTGACTTTTGATTTCCAGACCTGCTCTTTAATGTTACACCAACATGATTTCTAATTAATATATAACGTTAACAGTAGAATTTATGCTTGAATTTTCTCTGAGAGTTGATATACATGTTTAGGTTTCATCCTACCATTTTTTATAAGATTTTATTTGAATTTATATGCATGCAAAAGGTTAACATTAGGTTACTGCCAGAATACTTAACCTGTAAAGAATAGACTAATTGACCTAGCTGTGGTTAGAATCACCTAGAACTTGCTGAATATAAGTTATAGCTATGTGAATCTAAGATGTATATCATCTTTCAATTTTGTGATCTGACTCTCGGATTGCAAGATACTCAATTTTACTATTGTACTGTCATGATTTCAGATTCACTATTTTGTAAGGACGTCATCGTGTTTAACTAATTGAAATGGTAAGATAAATTATAAACAAGGGTCCAATAAATTCAGGAATACTAATGAACAACTCCAAGAAGTAGAATGTAATTTTTAAAGAATTTTGGCCTAGTTTTAATCAACTTACACCTACAACAATTCTTGCTTTGAGTTGCTGACTGAACAGTATACCCATAAAGAACTAGCTGGTAGACTGTATTCCTGTGGTTGTAATATATTGTGTAAATATGCGTTGGAACTGGCAGGGAGTCTAGTTTTACCCTGACGGAACCTGGTTTGCTTTCCTGTAGCAACGAAAAAACTAATTTTTGTACAGCAACATCTTGTTGTCCAGAATGTGTGTATTGTGTTTTAAGCATATTCATGTTTGATTTTTACATCTAGGGGATGGAACTAGTTATGCCATGCATTGCATTGCCTAGACACCTTTTGACATCGCCTCATTGCTCCTATACTCATTGCATGTTCACATTGAATATAATAAAATAATAACAAGTCGGGGTAATAAGGGTTGACTTAGTAGTGGACATCATCAGAGACTGTACTCGGAGAAGGGTCCATTATCTCGTTATTGTTTATCGTTATGGATTGTAGGTTATTGATTGTGGATTGTGGAATATTGATTGTTAATTATTATTTGTTGTGCCAAGTACACGATCTGTATGGTTCACCACTATAATATAAACGATCACTGTTTGCATGCACTGAATATGTGGTATGGGACACTGTATTACGTGCATTAGATAGGATAATAAAAGTCTAAACACCTAGAATCGATACTTGCTTTTTCTGATCTTGATTATTGTCATTGGCATTGATTATCACTCGTAATTGTTGATTATTGTTGCAACTATTGATTATTGCTCGATAACTCTAGACCCTTGAGCTCATCATTTAATTCTTGTTATTGCTTTTGACTTTGTTCTAGTTCATGTTTATCTTGATATACCATGCTTTTCTTGTTCTTTGCTTTTCAATACTTGCTGCCCGTGACTTACTCTAACGTACAATTTTCCCCCTCTTTAGTTGATGAGTTCACAGGATCCCGAGGTGAGCTTAACGAATAATTAGGGTGAGCAAACATTCTAGTGGATGAAGCCGCTTAGTAGTCTACAGTAAATATTTGATTCATATTTCTTTATTTCTTACATTGTTATTTCCCGTACTTTGTATTCTGGGCTTTGTTGAGCCGAAGTTTGTTTTTCCCAGATGTTGGATATTACTTTAATGGATTATTTCATGTTATTGAAATTTACTTGTTGTCTATGTGATTGTTTATCCATTCGTGGTTGTGTTATTTTCTTCATATTGTTGAGTTAAACTGGTACAACTTATGGATGATGTTTAAATCATTCGCTGGGCCTCGATTACATGCTCGTATTCCTGTACTTTGGGAAGCGGGGCGTGACAGGTACTCCTGACTAGCCCCTGGTTCCATCTACTCCTTCGACCAGCTCGAGGAGGGTTTCCTAATCCATTTCCTGACTAGCTACGAAGCTGAGAAGACAAGTGCCTGGATTCGAAATAGAAAGACAGAGAGGTGCTCCAGGACTTGGTCCAAAGGTTTACAAAGAAGGCTCGGTCTATCCCCTCCCTTGATGTAGAGGTCACGACAGTTGCCTTAAGGAACAATGTCCGGCATGACCTCCGAAAGAAATCTCTGGCTAAGAAGCCTCCCTTGGACTTTTCAGACCTCCTTCTCCGAAGCGAGAAGTATATACGGGCCGAGGAGGCTCTACATCCTGGGGGACATAAGGAATCCCTGCCGAAGGGTAAGAGGAAGATGCATAGCACTGAGGCCCCCAAGAAGTCTCAGAAGGACACCTTAGGTCGGAGGCGCCGTCCCCCTCCTCCTTAGTTCTAAAAGTTCACCCTTCTCAATGCGAGTGTCTTCACAATACTAATAGAAGTGGAGAAACATGGCCTGATCAAGAAGAGGGATAAAAGGTTCTGGGGTCATTTTCACCGAGACCACGACCACAAGACCAATGATTTTTGGGCCCTGAAGGACGAGATGGAAGCTCTAATCAGGAGGGGATACTTGGCTAAGTGTACTCGGAAAGACCAAAGGGTCTCGCCCCCTTCGCGATGGCCCAATAAGTCAGGGCAAGGATTTTGAACCTTATGAGTTCGAAGGAATGGTCGTCCTCCACTCGATATATAGGGGACCGATGAAGGGAGACTCTAACTCCTCCTGGAAGGCATTTGTACGGGAGATCAACTCAGTACACAATTTCCCTCCCCCCAAAGGCCCAGGATTTCCAGTCTTATTCGTACTCCTCACTGCGATGCTTTGGTGATTATTCTCGGATTGGCGAACCATGAGGTTTGTCGTATCCTCATTGATAGTGGTAGTTCTATCAACATCTTATTCCTAGTAGCATTTGAGGGGTTGAATCTTTTCCAAGATAGGCTTAAGCCTGCTGGTTACACACTTCATGGTTTCTCTGGATTCTTGGTCCAGATCGAAGGGATCATCATCCTCGACGTAACTGTAAGTAAGTCCCCCGCCACTCGTACCCAACCACTAAACTTTATGTTGGTTAACGTCAAGGCCTCCTCCATGAAAATGAAGTTGTGGCCTCGTCATATCACATGAAAATGAAGTTCCCCAAAAGGTCTAGGGTCGGAGTCATCGAAGGCAACCAGGTGGCAGTCGGGGCGTGCTATACTGCAACAGTAAGAGGTTCTGTCCTACCCCTTGATGTGGTCGAACTCCCCTCGGATAGAAGCTCGATTAGCTCTGAGGCAGCCGTTGAGCTAAATGAGGTCCCCTTCTCGGAGGAAGAATCAATCAAGAGGTTCCTGATAAGTAAGACTCTTTCCCCTGGGCTCAACGAAAGGATTATTGCCTACATCTAAAGGACCTGGGATAGGTTTGCTTGGACAACCTCGGATATGCCAGGAATTTTCAAAGATCTGATAATGCATAAGCTAAATATCGATCCGAAGGTGAAACCCATTCAACAGAAGTGCCGAAAGTTCACCCCGGATAGGCAACAAGAACTGAAAGAGGAAGTCGATAAGATACTCGCCGCCCATTTCATCCAAGAGGTCAACTACCCCGAGTGGTTGACAAATGTCGTGAGGAAAAAGAAGACGAACAGCAAGTAGAGGATCTTCATTGACTTCATTGACCTCATAAGGCATGCCCAAAGGATCCTTCCCCCTCCCTAGTATCGACGATTTGATAGATGCTACGTCTGGACATGAACTCCTAAGTTTCATGGATGTTTTATCTGGGTATAATCAAATATGTATGTTCCCTCTGGTTATTATGAAGACTTCATTTACTGATCAGGGACTCTACTGCTACTGGGTTATGTCGTTCAGATTTAAGAATGCATGTGCTAGCAATCAACGACTGGTGAACAAAGTCTTCAAAGAGTAGATTAGTCAAAATATGGAAGTATATGTGGACGACATGCACGTCAAAATCCGTGCAAGGGAAGACCACGTTAGGGACTTTGAGGAATCTTTCTATGTCTTGAGGAAGAACAACATGAGGTCCTATCCAAATGCGCTTTCGGTCTCCTCAGGAAAATTCCTCGGGTTCATGGTCAACCAAAGGTGGATATAGGCGAACGTAGAGAAGATTCAGACTATCCTTGATATGACTCCTCTGATGAGCATCAAAGAAGTTCTAAGGCTCATAGGTCGACTAGCGGCTATTGGACACTTCCTCTCAATATCCGGGGAGAAGTCCTCCCCTTCTTTAAAGCCCTCCGAGGGACGAAGAACTTTTAGTGGGGGGAACCTCAACAATAGGTTTTCATCCAACTGAAGGAATACCTCGCCAATCCCCCCTGCTAAGCAAACCCCAGCCGGGCGATGTCCTCTACCTCTACCTAGTGGCATCCGAGCATACCCTGAGCGTAGTCCTAGTCTGAGAAAAAAATGGGGCTCAGAAACTCATTTACTATGTGAGCAAAGTGCTCCATGACACCGAGCTTCGGTACGCTAAAATGGAGAAAATAGCCTATCCTCTAGTTATGGTGGCATAGAAGCTTCGCCCTTACTTCCAAGCCTGCTCTGTCCAAGTCCACACCGATCAGACCCTGAAGCAAGTTGTCATGCCTCGCTTCCCAAAAAGGAGATACATAATACAGATACGTGACTAAGTCCAGCGAATGGCTTGCACCATTCATAAGCTATCAGGATCTTTACAACAAGCACAAGTATAAACAAGAGATATACATGAGAAATAGTCAACCACGCATGCATAACTGAATTAATATAGTCAACAAGATTACTTGAAACAAGAAGCAAGAATATTGAATTTCGGGTAATTAAGTCCTGAACAAAACAAAAGTCTGAGATAAAAAGCCCAATACAAATATCCATTAAACATATTACAATTATTCAAGATAAGCAACAAGAGATAAATAGATATAGCAAGAACTTCAGCCAACTAGAATCTTTGATCACCTACTCCATCGGGCAACTGGTCACCATAATCTGCAATTTAACAAATTGCAGGAAAAAGGAAAGAGAAACAAAATGCCCATCAATACAAGTTACGGGCCACTTGTAGTGTAGACAACAAGTACAGTAAAGACAAATAGACAAGTGTAGAGTGACAGCAGAAGCAAGTATAGCATGGAAAGGATGTAACAGCAAAATAGAGCAACTAACTCTAAGTCAAGAATAGAAACAACTAGTATGGCAAGATGAACGGATGCAAGTGGCATGTAACAAGTGTCAAGTAAACAAGTATCATGCAACGAGTAACGAGTAACAAGTGTCAAGTATCATGTACAAGTAGTAAGTAGCAAGTATCAAGTAATCATGTTTAAGTCTTGTGTCTAATCCTATCTAGGTAGCACTTCATGCGTCCCAAATTTTTACCACATGGTTGCTACATTCAAACAATTTACATTTTAGATTTCATAGTGGATCATAGAGGGTAGTATCAAGTATCAAGTATCAAGTATCAAGTATCAAGCTTCAAGTACCAAGTATCATGTGTCAAGTGTGCAAGTATCAAGTAATCATGTGTCAAGCTTCAAGAATCAAGTATCAAGTAATCACGTATGATCTATAAATCCCCTTTCGAATACACGTTTCTGTATTTTCCACTATTAGATCTTTCCCTTTAAACCCCGGCTTAGTTTCTTGTTATTATTATTCAAGCAAGTATGGACGTGCACAAACAAGTAAGAATCAGGGAGAGATAACAAGGGACAAGTACAAGTTGAATAAAGGACATGAACGGATCACGAATGACTCAAGATAGACTAAGACAACGAAAATTCTAGTTCTGGACAGCAAGATAATATTGCACCAAATCTGGGATTCCCGTTGCAACGGACATGTAAATCTGGATCCGTCAGAAAATTTAAAAAATAGACTCTCGTTCAAATCTAGCAAATATATATAAGTCATATAATAATCACAGAAGCAGGGCTCAAAACAGAATTATATACAGAAAACATGTTCAGCCAGAAATCAGAAGTTCGTATTCATCAACAGGAAAACGGCATAAAAACTTACTGATTAAATCCAAGAAAAATCTGGGGTATTTCCTAGTATGTCTAGTATCAGCAAATATAATTTTATAATTTTCCAACATAGCTAGTATAGTAAAATAAAATCAGAAAACAGTAAGATAATGCAAATTCACAAATCTGAAACTCTGACACAGCAGTACTAAAATAGCAATAGATTACAAATTATAAATCGAAATCCAGATGCGTCAAAAGAGTGGTAAAGTAGATACAGCAGGCTACATTTTATGTTGACAAAGTTTTTATCAACAGCAAGTAGAATCAGGTTGAAATTATGGTTCTTTATTGAACAGCATGAAAATTCTGCAAGTATATAATAGTTTATAAAAGTCATCAATTAAATCCACAAAAATTTGGGGTTAATCCCAATCAAGTCTAGTTGTACTCAGCAAAATATTAGATCAAAATATTATCTTTAACATCAGCATAAATTTGAATAACCATATAGAATTCGTATAAAACAGAATATGGAATTTTCTACACATCTGTAGTAAAACAACAATAACTTGCAACTCACAAATCGAAACTGAGATCTGTCAGAAATTTTGGAAAGTAGACAGAAATCTCTATGATTCATATTCACAAATAATTTTCATATACTGACCTTAATAGGGTCTAAAATACTGAACAAAAATAGGGTAAAAGCAAAAAACAGAAATCTTCTTTTATGCATAAAATCAACTAATTCATATGTAACACATCTCAATCATAAAAAAAAGCAAAATATGGTATACTAGATGTCCAAGCAACATGGTATAGAATTTTTAACAAGTCTACAATAAGTTATTCTACTACTAACACATCAAGCATACAAGATCACACGACACCTCATAAATCACGAACAACATGCATGTATACATCGATCAACAAGTAAAGAAAAGATCTAACAAGGAATTTGCACAAGGACGAATCTAGAGACGAAAGCTACACTACATGCGGTATTTAGTACTTGTATTATACAACAAAAAGAAATACAAATTACTTGTCTTGGGGGTGTAGACGACAAAAACGATGAGGAGACGAGAATAACGGGAACGGACTCCCGAGCACGAACACAATACCAATGAACGGATAACCACGAACAACCGATCACGAACACAACAGATCTTGACGAGACGAACACAATCAGGGCACAGATCTCAATGACGATCAAAATCAAGGGAATCGACGACAGAGATCCGAGAGTGATGATCAAGATCAGATCATATCAGATCGGACGGCTCTGATCTAGGGCTGGATGGTGATAATGATGATGTGATGATCAAGATCATCAAGGCGATCGGACGGTTCTGAATCAAAGTGATCAAGATCTGATGATGGTGGAGATGATGATTATGATGATCAGGATGATCAAGTCGATCGGATGGCCCAAGTTCACTTGATCACAAAAACAGAGCAATGGTGGGCTTGCTGGCTTCGACGACGGCTGCGATGGCTGGCCTAGTGGCGAGGAGCGCTGGGGTGGTGACTGTGGTAAGCACGGCTCGATGGTCGACGGTAGTCGGCGTGATGGTGGCAGCAGGTAGGCGAGCGGGGCAGGTGCGCTACTCTATTTTTAGAAGGAAAATAGAGTAGGGCGGCTGAGCGATGGTGAAAGGCAGCCAGGGGGCTGCGGAGCATAGTGCTCGGGGGTCTGCCGAGGGGACGCACTGTAGGAGCTCACGACGTCGATGAGGAGGATGGAGGGTGGCTGGCGTGTGGGTGCAGGGCTTCGGAATAGCAAGTTGGTGATGTGAATGCTGATGGAAGAGCGGGAGTTGCTCAGGGTGGTCGGAGCACAGGGCAGAGGAGCGACATAGAACAGGGTGCACAGGGCGGTGAAGTGCAGACGGGAGAGAGATGAGTGGGAGAGATGGTGGACAGTAGGAAAGAAAAATATTGCGGCTGGGGTTACACATGAATATAGGGTTAGGGTAGATTAGGAGATGATTAGTATTTATAGGGTATTAGAATTAGGATTAGGGTGATATTGGGTTGCGGGTATTTGGGTTTAAAAATCCAATAGGAAGTGACCTATAGGGTATTGGGTTTTGGGTTTTAGATCCAATAGGGGATAGGAAAACCAAATAAAACAGGATTTTATAACAAAATATAATTTGTATTACCATGTAGAATTTATTTTGAAATGACTACAAATGCAATTAACACATAGAAATGGATTTTTAATAAACAGTCAAAATTAATAATAATAATAATAATAATAATAATAGCAATAACAACAATTATCATAAACACAATAATAATAATAATAATAATAATAATAATAATAATAATAATAATAATAATAATAATAATAATAATAAGAGTAATAGTAATAGTACTAATAATAATAGTGACAACAACAATTATAATGATAATAATAACAATAATACTAATGATAATAGTAATAATAAGAAAAACGGTAGAATTAATAATAGTAAAAATAATAACAGTAATAGCAAAAATATAAATATCAAGATAGGATTTGAGTTTAACAAAATCATTAAAATCCAAATAGTAATAATATAATTGGTTTGGGCTAAAATATAAATAGTCGATCAATTAGGAATATAAAATAAAATTAAAATACACCGTTATTTGAAATAGATATAATTTTCTAATAATAAAATGAAATAGAAAATTTCTTAGAAACCAGAGTAATATTTTGTTAAAATTCGATTAATTTAAAATGTAATTGTTGGAAAAAGAATTTAAAAGCGAGAAGAAAGTTATAAAACTTTTAAATACAGTAAATACATGGAAAAATGCATATATACAGGAACAGGGGTTACACAAGTCCTTCACAAGTCGAAGAACTTCTGACGGCTAATCAAGTGGTCGATCGAGCTGAGTCAACACGACATCAGTTTCAAGCCGAGGACTGCTATTAAGGGCCAGGCTCTAGTTGAGTTCATCACAGAGTCCACTATCCCGGAGCCATCTGATGTTCAGGAGGAGTTGCCTTCCTAGATGCTTTACAGAGATGGCCCTTCTGTAAAGAAGGAAGCGGAGTAAGTGTGATACTGTTGGGTCAGGATGAGTTATTCTTCAGTACTGTCTATGCCTTGGCTTCTGAGCCTCTAATGACGAGGCTGAGTATGAGGTGACAATCGCCAGACTACTCTTGGCATGAAAAGCTGGGGCACGATGGGTGCGAGCATTCAGTGATTTTCAACTTGTGGTAAATTAGATCCCCGGGGAATATGATGCTAGAGACGCCCGCATGATTCAATACCTCGCCCATGTTAAAGGGCTTAGCATACTTCGAAGAGGCCTTAGTCACCCGTACCCGTCGAGAAGAGAACGGCAAGGTGGATGCCCTATCTAAGCTGGCATCGTCCTCTTTCAAAGGCCTTGATCTCATCGTGCTTATAGAAGTCCTTGTCCGACTGAGTACTGACAATGAGAATGTTGAAGTCCTTTGCATCAGACCCAGACCATGGTCGGCAACATGGATGGACACAATTATAGATTTTATTGAAAAGGGAATCATACCAAAAGGAACCAACCGGAACACGGAAAATACGAGTCATAACAGAAAGATAAATGCTCATCGAGGGCGTATTGTTCAAATGATCGTACACCATGATCATCAGACAACCCTACCTCCGATGACTGGCTCCCGAAGAAGCCTAATATGCCCTTGGGGATATGCATGGAAAGTCGGCAGCTGCCACATAGGGGGCGAGATCGCTCGCAAGAAAGATCATGAATCATGGATAATACTGGTTGACTCTATTGTAGGACGCTTAGGAACTCATCCAAACATGTGGCCCCTGTCAAAGGTTCTCATCCATCAAGCACACCCCCCAAGCTGAGCTTACATCACTGGCGTGTTCGTCTCCCTTTGCCATGTGGGGGATGAACCTAGTCGGGCCATTCCCTAAGGCAATGTTGCCAAAGACTATACGAAGTGGGTCGAGATCGAGCCCCTTGCCTCCATAGCCAAGTATCAAGCTCAGCAGTTCTTTTAGAATCACATTGTGTGTAGATTCAAAATTCTCAAAATTCTAATCGCCGACAATGGTACTCAGTTCACTGGCAAGGGATTCTATAAGTTCTGCAAGGACCTGAGGATCCAACAAAGGTTCTCGTCTATCTCGCACCCCCAGTCCAGTGGTTAGGCTGAGAATGCTAATTTCCAGATTCTAGACAGCCTCAAGAAGGGACCGGGTGAGTCTTCCAAGGGATTGTGGGACAAAAAACTTCCAAGTGTGCTCTGGTCGTATAGAATGAACACAAAATTCCGAAAGAAGAAGCATCTACCAACAAAGAATAGAGCGGTTCCATAATAAAATAGTTCAACTAGTAAATATCAAGGAGGGTGACTTAGTCCTAAGGAAGATCAAAATTTATGAGCCTTTACTAAAAGGGGAAACCTGCTCCGAACTGGGAAGGCCGTTACAAGGTCTTAAAAGTGGTTCTTCCTGGGACCTACTGACTTGAAAACTTGGGGGCAGGATGATCAAGCGAACCTGGAACCACGGAACATCTAATGAAATTTAGGGAGGGTACCCCCCCCCCCCCTCGGGAAAGTTGTAATCAACCTATTAAGGCTAGTGCCTGTAACAAACGCTCACCGAAAGGCATCTACTCTAGTTTATCAATGATAAATGAAGCTGTTAGGTTTCGAAGGCAATCATAGATTAAATACAAAGTGGAAAACTTACAAAATTATCGAAATCTAGCCATGGATCCATGTGAAAACCATAATCGTGTTTAGGAGTTATACTTTAAAGATGGATCTTGTAACATCCCACCCCAATACTCAGACAATTTTTATTATTTTTAGAAGACAAATTAATACTTATAGTACAACTGCCTACCACAGGCATCCTCTCAAAAGGTGGTTAACCAATTAGGTGACTCTTGATTATAGGTAATTATATTTATATTATTTAATTTATTGTACACTCCCGATATGGGATTATCTTAATCAATTCCTTCTCTCCTTTGCCAGTGTACACATAGCCCCCATAGGGCCCCCCTGTGTCCACGTCATCCAAGAGCACAAACACAACTCACACTGTCTCTATAAACAAGTGGGCCCTTCCCGCTGACGTCATGAGGCAACAGCAGCCTCCTCTGCAATTTTTTTCACAGCACGTGGGCCCCCCTCATATATCTCATAATTTACCAAACTGCCCCTCTCTTATTTTTGTATACATATATATTATATATTTCTTTTTAGAAATTACGGGGTATTATATACACCCCACCTTAGAAATCAGCGTCCCCGCTGAGTACAGGACATGCCATCTAGCGCAGGATCCTTCTTTCTAACCGACGTGGTATCGTCCTCGATCCCGGAGATCAGTGACTCAACACCGCAGATCATACCCGTTCCCGAAGATCAGTGACTCTCAACACTGCAGATCATACTGATGCCCACTTCCACACCAGGTGTCGAAAGTCGGTTCTAACACCATTTGTAACGCCCTGCCCCAATACTCAGACAATTTTTACTATTTTTAGAAGACAAATTAATACTTATAGTACAACTACCCACCACAGGCTGCCTCTCAAAAGGTGGTTAACCAATTAGGTGACTCTTGATCATAGGCAATTATATTTATATTATTTAATTTATTGTACACTCACGATATGGGATTATCTTAATCAATTCCTTCTTTCCTCTGCGAGTGTACACATAGCCCCCGTAGGGCCCCCCTGTGTCCACGTCATCCAAGAGCACAGACACAGCTCACGATATCTCTCCAAACAAGTGGGCCCTTCCCGCTGACGTCATGAGGCAACAGCAGCCTCCTCTGCCATTTTTTTCACAGCACGTGGGGCCCCCTCCTATATCTCATAATTTACCAAACTGGCCCCTCTCTTATTTTTGTATATATATATTATATATTTCATTTTAGAAATTACGGGATATTACAGATATGTTTTCTCCACAGTATGTCGATCATAGCAATGCAATATTGCGGTGCCTCTATGGTATCCACACGAACGGATCGAAAAATGGCTCCCCCTCAGACTGCGGTGCTAGCTGCGGGAAGGAGATGTTCCTCCTCATGATCTCTACCTCTCTCTCTCTCTCTCTCTCTCTCTCTCACACTTTCTGTGACGGCTAGTGTTTTTCATGTATGTCTTTTACACAGTTACATATCATATATATAGATGGAGAAAACCAACCCTAAGAGGGTAATGAGGTTGTTGGACTTATAATCTGACCTGGGTCAGATTCCTGTATGGGCCTTTAAACTTTAGCCGGCTCATTTAATCTAATTAAAGGTCCAACCAATGTCAGGAGTCCAAATCTTACTTGGATCCCTAATTAAATTCATCTTATGAATTTAAATCCCAATTTCAATCCATTCTAAGTGTGTGACCCTGTAGGTTCCCATTACATTGATAGTAACACTAAAATCGTATTCAAGTATTATAAACAGTGAGCGATATCTAGCAATACATCACTGCTACTCAAGTAACGAGAATGTCAGTAACTTGACATAACCTATCCGTGACCAATGTTACCATGTAGTCTAGTCCATTTGTCCAAATATCTTAATAGAGCATGTTACCCTTGTATAGTTCAATCTTTGGTTTCTTGATGTTTGAGTAGACTTACTAAAACAAATGAGATCAATATCTCATATTGACTCATTTGAGCATGGCCATGCATTTTGTAGTCTCACTCAATCAAGGGGCCCGTAGATATCACTCATGTTATGTAAGATGGACAAATCCTATCTAAGTCACTCACATCCATCTGCATGATTTGTAGTAAATCCAATATTCGACTTTATAATCACTTTATTACAGGCAACGTTTAACGATATTAAAATATATAACTTCTCATGTAGAGAACCGTAGTGACTTCAAGTCAAAGGACTACGTCCACCATGGTCACTGTGAGAACCACTTATGACACTCCCGTAATGATCCATGTAGCGTTCTCATGGTGGGTCAGTCCAGTACATTATTATTACTCTAATATGTACCCATGTAAAGACTTGATATCTCATATCCATGACCCGTGAGAATGGTCATCAGTCTACGCACACACTAGTCTCTATGTATATCGTTGTCCTAACTCACAATAATTGACTAGGGACATTTAAGAACAGTATTCTGATTTCAGCTAATAGGATCTCACAATCAAGTCATGCACTTGATATCCCATGACATCGAACTTATTATTCTAAGGACTTTATTATCTATATAATAAAACACAAAGAAAACTATTAAGTGGCTCTCCTTCAATCCCCTAACAATCAAAGGCACGGATCTAACCTCACAAAACACATTCCTCCCCCCCCCCCACCCCACACCCCCCCCCCCACCCCCGGCCCCAAAAGTTTTTCCCCAAAACACAAATTCAAATTTCCCCACCCAAAACAACTTCTTTATTTATTTAATTATTTCTCTCTCTCCTTCTCTCTCCTATTCAAAATATTAAGAATATAAAATTTAAAAATTATTTAAAAATTATTTAAAAATTTTAAAAAATTATAAAATTAATAAAATTTAAAAAAAATTAAAACTTTTAAAACTTTTAAAATAATTCAAAAAATAAAAAATTTTAAAAAATATTTTTAAAATTAAAAAATAAAAATAAATTAATAAATTTAAAATTTAAAGAAACTTTAAAGTTTTTAAAAAATTTAAAAAAAATTAAAAAAATAAAATTTTAAATAGAAATCCACTTTTAAATTTTTTTAAAAAATTTTAAAAAAACAAAAAATAAAAAAAAGTTTAAAATTTAAAATTTTAAAATTTTAAAATTTTTGGAAATTTGAAAATTTTGAAAACTTGAAAGTCTCAAAGCAAATCCAAATCCAATGTCCACCCCAATCAAGAGGTCGTCACCGATATCTGATCCACTGCTAATTTCGTATTGGTGACCCCCCTCCACCAAATCGAGCGCGAATATCAAACGACTCCGTATCGACTACTCCCCTCCACCAAATCGAGAGTCTCTATATGCGATACGACGACTATAGTTTCATCTCATTAACCGAATTCTCATTCTAATTTTTAATTTTGTGTGTGCAGGGGATTACTCAGTTTTTTTTGCTGACTCGAATTTTGTGTGTGCATGAGATCTAAGTTCAAAGAGGTATAATTATTTTATTTTTTGGTTTAAAAAATTTTAATTTGGTGATTTATTTGATGAGTTTTTTATTGGTTTTGATTTAAGGTGTACGCAAGTGAGAGATGGATTATTTGGTGGCCTCAATTTGGGCTTCCAAACCATAGCAAGACAGGTAAGCTGACCAACAACCTAAAATAACTTGGCAAATATGCAACATTAATTTCTTTACTATAAGAGAAAATACTATCTTGAAGTGTTTCCTTTACTGGTTATTAGAAACCATGGATAACATAACATATAAGAACTTTTAGTGTATGTTTGGATATATAGGATTGGGATGACTGGAGTTTACCAGTGAAGAATGCAAACTCTCCACTCAAGAAAAATAGCTAAAGTAAATTTGTTATTTATCCACTTTGATTTTTTTTATAAAGGTGCAATGGGGAGACAAAGTGGAGATAAAAGAAATGATTAGCTTGGTTTAGAGTTTTGAAAACTTCATGTATTTTATTTTGGTTGAAATAATAATAAGTGGTATTTTGATTGCAAACTGAGTCTCAGACAAACAAATGTTCAGATTATTGGTATTGTAGATACCTTCACACCTGCACTTGCGTTATCATTGTATTTAGACATGCTCATAGTGGTTATGGGATTAGAGTAAGCTCTATAAAACCTATATGATAATGCCCTTGCATAACTATTACAAGTATCTAAAAGTGATGCTGAAGTTAAAAAAAACTTTATGCAGCGTTTCTAACAAACTATATGCATTCCAGGTAAGTTCAAGCTAATAATCAAGAAGGCGATGGTTGAGTTTAAAGGTAGATATACTGCTTCCTCATATAATATGTTTGCTACTTCAATTAATTTGCTGGACTTCCAAAACTATTTTATATAATCAAACCAGGTACACCGTTCCGAAGACGTGTCATAGGCACGTGTCAATGGGCAAACCTAGTGTTCATTTAATTCACAATAAATAACACAATAAATGAAATTTCTAAATATAAAGTAAATGTCATGATACAATGTAAACTAGTAATGTCAATACACACAACTGACCTCTAGGGCATACACTAACCGAAGATTCATAAAATTTCAGGCTAATTCAACCATTATCATACTACCCTCGGCAAAAAGAACCAAACAAGTTCGGATTTCCCAATCTCGACCCTTAGATTGTCAGTCGAGGTGCACTCATCCCTCGCCCCTCGACATGGTAATCCGGCTCACTCGCAAATTTCTCCTGCAAATTCACTTGGCTCGTCCTTCTCCCCTCGGCAAAGTACTCCGGGTCACTCGCGAATTTCTCAAACAAATTCGCTTGGCTCATGGAAGGTCGGCACAACGAAGCACCTCAAATGCCCGTCCCTCAGATTATCATTCGCATATCAGGGCAAACAAATGGTCAAGCAAAGGATCAAAGAAAGAACTCGTATAAAAAATAAGAAATAAGTACAAGATGAGCAATGGCTGGTTAGGCATAAACACAAACAAAGAAAATTTTCAAAAATCTATTGCCTGGGAGAAGGAAGTCCTTCTACATCCACAGCATTGGTGGCAGCGGACTCACCTCGAATAGCAGGGCCGTCAGGACCAGGAGTGTAACGCCCCGAATTCCAAACAAATGTAATTCATAGCACAACAGGATCTTTTACTTCAAATTCGTACAATTTTACAAGGAATCTAAAAAAAATCATTATACATTGTCTGTTACAATTACACAACGGAAGTAAATATACAACTTTAACATTGAAACAACTTTAATATGGAAGTAATCATCAGTTTCAACTCATCTTTATATTTTTTGCTGACCAAGTCATGCACTTGAAAACTGTGGGCACGTCAGTTGCATATAACTGACGCATTTCTATAATACAGCGATTCTCTTACTTTAGCAAACACAAAATTGAATGCAAACAGAAAAATTGACTACCATAGTAGTGTCAGTGTATGATATGACTTAATGCCTAGTGCAGATATTTACACTACGATGACACTAATGCATAGTTATTTGGATTCTATGCATCCCATACTACATAGGTCCGAGGGCAAGCCCTTATCGTACTCCACATTATATGGTTTAATCCCTCGTCATAAAATTTCTACTACGGTAACAAAAGCAAGGTTTAGACATCCCACGAGTATGGACTCCAGTCCTGGAATCCACCGTCAGACTATACGGAAATCCTCATCGTGCAAACATCCCACAAGTGCCGTTCTAGCCCCAGTATATACATATATATTGGTGATCTGCCTCCCATCTGCCTAACTTTTCATGATACAGGAATCCATCGTCAGATCAATCGTAGTCCCGGATTTAATTGAGGCTCGTCTCACCCCACAAGCAAACATAGTCCAGGAATCCACCATCTGACTGGTCTATAGTCCAAGAATCCACCGTCAGACTATATAGAAGCGCCCCACTTACGTTTTCCCAGGTCTCGTCACATATTCTCCTAGTGTCTATCCTTAAATTTAAACATGAATAATAATATCACCTAAAGTTAGCTTACCCTCCCACCGGTCTTAAATAAAATACCGAGAACGATAGCCCATATTGTCCATTTCTCAAAATCAATTATCACTTTCATCACTTTGTTGGTACTTTGGGTCTCACTTAGCCTCTAGGCTCCAACAATCTCAACATAGAGATCAATTAGGTTACATCTAGCCTCAAAATAACCATTTCATTCATTATTCATGATCTCTTCTTTATCCACTTTCCTTATATTTATAGATTATGAAGTATTCAACTTCTTATAACGACATTCAATAACGATCTGTCAAATCAAATTCTTATAGACAATTTCTCAGTTAACAAACAAAACTATTCACTTTAATAATATTCAATACCCTTTTAGTTAATAGGGCCTATAACACACCGTAAAAATGATTTATTTTGCATTATTAAATAATATTAAATTGATAAAGTTGACTATTTTGATTGTTTTCTTGAAATTGCAATTTTGCACGTGCAACACACTTGCAAAGTTAGAAATTTTTGATTCCTCAAAAGTTTGTTGGCAATAATTAATTTCCCTCATTTAAGTATGGTAGATTTTATTTTTCAGATTTATTTGATTAAAGAAACTCATCTTTAGACTTTATGTTGATATAATTGATTTTAATGAAAGAATTGCATTTCCGGCTGTAAAGAGTTAAAAATTAAACCAAAAGTATTTAATATGAATGATATATTATTTTTAATTAATAAATAATTTTAAATTAGATTTTTATGGTTAATTAGGCTACTTTATGGAATTGTCGTTTTGCCTGTGCAAAACACGTTCACATATCTTTGGACTGCAAATTCATAAATTTTATGTTGGAAAATTATTCCTTTACTTATAATTAATAATTTTATTTTCTGGAATTTTTGGAGGAAGAAAAACCATAGTTGCAAATACTTAGAAAGAGAGGGGCTTTTATGTAAAAAAACCGATTGGATCTCAAACAAATAATAAAAATTTGTTTTTGCTACTTTTTAGGCTGGAAAAGATCAGTATTAAAGATAAAAATTATTTTAAAATTATTTAGATTTGATTTGGTAAAGATTTAAACAAATATGGTATTTTTGCAAATATGGAATTTGAGTTGGACTTTGTGCAAATAGTTTTCTGGGAAAGTAAAAGTCAGAAAATTTTATTTAGAAAATCTAAATTTTATTAGTTGATAATAATCCTAATTTTCTGAATTTTTATAAATTATTTTGGGTGTTTTTGCAAATATTGCTAAAAGAAGGATCTTTTCGCAAAAGTGTCACTTAGAGGCAAAATTGAAAAATGGATTATAAAGGGTAATGCTACACCTATTACCAAATCTACTAGCTTTTTCTTTACTACCTTAGGTGGCACACTACTATTGGATATTTCTACCACCTACTCTACAACAACCTCCACTAATAGTATGCCACCTAAGGTAGTAAAGAGAAAGGTAGTAGATTTGGTAGTAGGTGTAGCATTACCCTAAATGGGCTGCAATTATGGCTGGCCAGAATTGGAGGATTTTGGGGGATTTAAGTCTTACCCTATTTTGTTTATCTAACTACCAAATATGAAAAGTCTAATTATGTAAAGATATTTTTTTAAAAGGGGTTTTTTTTTTACAAAATCTTCTCAAAACCCTAAAATGAGTAATCCCGTTCTATTAAAATTGACGGTAGTAGCTCTTCTATTAAAATTGACGGCAGTAGCTCCCCCATTGTGTGAACCTGAAAACCTACTTTACATTTTATTTTTGGTGTTGGATCTTGAAGTTTTGCAAAAGAGAGGAGGAGAATGCTTTCTTGTTGCTTTGTTTTCTTCAAAATTCAATCTTCTTTCAAAAGGTGAGTGATGTTTTGCCCATTATTCATTGAATATAATGACTTGTCTAGTAGGATGCATGCTAGAGGGTGTTTTTATGGTTGATGCAATGAATGGTTGTGATGGGTAACGGAAAATTCTTAAATTGATTATCTATATAATGAGTTGATCGTATGATTGTGAAAATGAGATAATAAATTGAATAGATTGCATGTTGAGATTTTTATTGGATTATAAACATATGGATCTAAGTGAATTAATAATTAAAAAAACATCATCACGAAGAAAACCCAGAATTTATGTGTGATCCATTAGGTATGGTTGGCCGAAATTCATTTTTTTTGCACAAATCCAAATTTTATATCATGCTTGATTATTCATGTATGAATCGATGTGGGATGTGTGTAAGACTTGTAGATTTCGACATCTAGTTGATAAAGATCAATTTTTACTTGTATGAGAAGTGGTTGACCTAAATTGTCAAATTAATGTTATGTGTGACTAGTGTGCAAATCCAATAATGGTTTCTTTTATGCATATGGGAGAAATTTGAACAATTAGTTGTTGTTTTCCCTCTTTTATTCGCCGATTTGATTGGGATGAGGGGGTGAGTTATTGCTTGGGTTGCATCTAGTGAGAAAAGTGAAAGAGTATTTTGAATGGAGATTTGAAATAATTGTTAATAAATGTCCACTTCTTATTGAATCTCAGTTTCGTTGCGTATATGTATCCACTTTTCTGTAAAAGAAGTGATTGTGATTGTGTTTATTGTAGATCAAGTGATTTCATGAAAATTGTACTTCAAAGCCTTTAATAAAATCTATAGTTTCAGAAATTTTGTGGATTTTGTGAAGTTATGAAAGAATTTGATTTGGTATAAGAACTGAGTTAGTTTTGGCTAAAATTGTGCCCACTATATTATAGATTTCATCATATAAAATCCATGTATCTTTATACATATATATATGAGTGGGTTGATCAAATTTTGATGAGATTTTAAAGACAATGTATGGTCTGGACTGTCGTCTATTTCAGTTTGGAACGAGATTTCAGCCTAGTTGCTGATGGAATTATCAAAAACTTATAAAATAGAAATTGTAGCTTACTGTGTCTAGTTTGCAGAACATCTGACGGATCCTAAATCCGAATTATAGATAGTAAGATATGAAATTTCTACCACTGTACTGTCGTAATTCCAGTTTTTTAAAATAATTGTTAGTTTTCAGAATTTATCAAATATGAACCCTTTAAACTAATTTATTTGATTCCAGATTTTTATGGTGAATTCCTTGATATGTGCTGGATTTAAGTGAATTTTTCCAGAATTTAATATTGATTTTAGAGTGTACTCTTTTGAGTAACGAAATCGTATAATTTTCATATTTTGTAAAAATTTATATTTTTATGGATAAAAAGTGCTTCCTACATATAAATGAATTCTCGTGGTAATATTGGTTGATTAAAAGGGATGTGAATAATGAAGAGTATTTTTGTATAACAAAAACCAAGATGGGTTTAATTGAGATTTAGGGTTATGATGTGCTCTAGAAAGACTATTAATGATACTTTGAGTTGTGAGATTCTAGAGGTTGAGTGGGACCCTAACATACCGGCAATTGAGATTTTGTGGATATTTAGCCAGTAGGGCCTTGTTGTTGATTTAGTTGAGCCCGGTAGGGTACACAAACTTTAGGGAGGCTGTGTTTTAATTAATAAAAATAACCAACCTAAGGACAGGCACTAGTGGAGATGTGATAGAGCTTGGAAAACGTAAGTAGGGGGACCCTATATAGTGGACGGATGAGAATCGGGACTATAGTCGTGGTTGGGCGATTTGATTCCGAAGGCTACGATTATCATTGCCATCACCCGAGTTCGCATGTTGAGGGTTTTTTACAGTTGGACGGTTTTATTCCGGAGGTTGGGACCTATTCGTGGAATTTCGTCATGGAATGTTCAGGGCGACGCTTACATGATTGCTTGCACGTTAAGGGTGCTAGTCTGATGGGTAGATACCGGGACGTAGGCCTATTCGCAGAGTATTCAAGATCTTATTTCTATCACAGTAGTAGGATTAGTTGCATACGAGACATTAAACCCTATAAAGTGGAGAACAATAAGGGTTTGCACCGGACCTATGTATTGTGGGATGCATAGAATCCATCAAGTATGCATTAGAAGTCAGCATATGCATTGTGTTTTCTTGACTTGGTTTCATGTATGTTTGTTTTCTGTTTTCTTACACTTGACACTTAGTCTAGTTTCACTTGATAATTTATGTATCATTTATAGTTATTTCATGTTCCATCGATATTTACTGTGTTAATATGTTTCATCTGTTGGCCTATGATTTTATTTTTTATGTTCCTATTTAAATTTGTATTTCCTTTGAATATCACTCACACCGTTATGGCTGACCACTGTAGTTTTGGGGGTTAGCGTTATCTCTAGCCCCATGTTTCACAAGTAGGTGCCATTAGCATGAGGGAGCATGTTGTAAAATGTTTAATGATTTTGCATATGTTGTAAAAAGATTGATCGTAAAGAGAAAATTTGCATTTATGGTGCTGTGTTGTAAAAAGAATTGTAATTCAAGGTGTTTAAATTCCGCTGTGCTTTGTAAAAGAGTTGATGTAATAAAAAGTTTTAAATTTTCTGTATTTGGTTTCCTGTGTGTATGATTACAATTGAAGGCGATTCTGGAATTTGTGCCAAGTATTTCTAATTTTATTTATTGAAAAATCGAGGCACTACATGGCCTTTCCATGCTTTTCTATACTTGAAGTATATTTCTTAATACAAAAAATTCTTTAAGATTAATCGATATTTCTTAATACAAAAATTCTTTAAGATTAATCACTAGAAACTCCTTATTTCCATCTCATTATTATGCTTTGATTTTATTATAAACCATCTCAACCATTTCTTTAATTCAATGGAATAACATCCATGTAATTTTTCACGAAAATGAGTTCTAAATTTGTATTCTACAACCAACTCTTAAATATTTTTAATCATGTACAATTTTCTTTGAATTTGAATTCAAAAACTCATCTAATACACTATTTAATATGAATATGACCTTTAATTCCTAAAATATATCTTAGAATAGTGTGAAATTATTTCCAAGGGTTCTAATAACATTCTAAAATATTTCTATAAAATTTTCCTAATTTTAAAACTTGAAAATCTCTAAAAACAAAATTGAAAGCACATTTCTGTGCAAAGCCGGGATCGAACCCAAGGTCAGCAGCCAACCAACCGCAAGCCCAACCAGTGAGCCAACTCACTTTGGTGATACAAACCACCCCGAGTTTCTTTTATAACCCAGAATACGCTAATTCATTAATTTCCAAAAAAAAATCACAAAGGGAAAAGCCTCTCAGGATTCGAACCCGCAACCAAGAAGCCCCCAAAAGCACCGCGCTAACCATTAAGTCCATGCCACTATCTGATAATATAGGAGTTCGAAACCTTTTAACTCGACTCTCTGTTTCCCCTTATCTTTTAACTCATTCATCTATTTTGATTTCTATCGTTTTCTCTCAAAATATTTGTTCATAAAATACACTCCTAGATTTCCAGAAATGATTTCTCACTGTTTTTATCTATATTTGAGTGAAGTTATACAAAAAATAATTTAAATAATAATTTTAAGAACTTTTATACACATATGATGTTATTAATCAACAAGACTACTTTTTATAACAACTAACATGAATATATTTTTCTTTTAGCAATTTTTCTGAGTTTATGGAGAATTCTCATCTCTCTATTGAATTATAATCCACCCCAATATTTACACAATTTTTAGGCATAAGTTAACAACTTTATGTATACATACATTTCATATAATCTAATCATGGCACACCACAATACACATGACACCACTACAAAATTACCCTAATAATATTTTTAGTTTGACTACATGACAATTTTACATTGAAGTTTCTAACTAGCAAGCATTAACGTCTCATATCCATCTACTATTAAAAACTCTAGATGGCAGTACAACATGCATCAATAAAAAATTAGAAACTAAAGAACCCATACCAATTTTCTATTTCAAGCACATTTTATCTAAGCATGCATTTTACAAACAATTAGAAAGTAAAAGAAGCACTCACCTCTTTCTTGATGCAATAAATAAGAACTCCTAGAAAAATGCTTCAAAGCTCCCCCAAAGTTTGGCCTCCTCTTCCACTAGCAAAACCGAAACCTTTTTTTATTTTTATTTATTTTTATTTTTTTAAATTTTGATCTTAGTGTTGTTCATGGTAAAGGAGGAGGCTATTTATAGGAATAATGAGTGGTTGAGAATACTCCTCACTACCTAAAATAACTCCCCACTACCACACAACTCACCCCACTCTCTCCTTACTCTCAACTATGGCCGACCAACCTTTCAAGTGTGCACAAACATGTGCACGTGTATCAAATGTGCACACTACCTCTCATACAAATTAAATTTTTTTATTAGTTTATTATTAAGCTAGGTGTAACAACACATGACAAGTGTACTAGATTTCAAATGTTCATTTAAGTGCAAGAATAATCATGGACCTCAATTTGTAGTTAATTTTTAGTGGGATACAAAATGGGTTTAGGCCTAATGGGTTTAATTAAAATAAATCATACAAGGTGACAAAAAAATGAGAAGAAAAATGTGCATGACTCTAGATTATTTTAGGAACCAAAGTGCACAAAATTTTACGTGCAATGCACGTGCAAAGGAATAAATTTTTTTTTTTTCCTCTGGGATGTTACAAGGAGACATCACATGCTTTTCCCCCGAGGGCTCTTCCCCAGAAGTCTGGGACTGGTCGTCCAGTTTCATCTCGAACGAAATACTTTTGAGGTTGAACCCCTGATACTTGAGCCTAACATGCTCAAGGGCGCGATTGTAATCCTCGTCCTGGGCGAGAATGACACGATCGATGGCATCATCCCGATCATCCACCAGCTCTCTCTCCTTTTTCTGCCACGCTAGCTTCTCCTCTGCCAACTCCTTTTTCTCCTTTAATAGCTCCTTCCGAGCCTACTTCTCCGTCTCGAGTTCCGCCTTCAGGTCCTTCTCCCTTTGACCCGCTTTGTCCAACTTTGCCTGCCGAAAAAGTGCATCATGCCTCAGCTTTAGCTCGGCCCAGTTAAGGGCGCCAACAAGAAAGAAAAATGAACTTCAGTAAAAATTACGACTACGGAGTACCGGCAAAAAGAACTCCCGTACCAGAATGGTAACTTACACACACCGGATGTAAACATCCTCGTCTGAATCCTTCTTCAGAACCATCATGTTGTGGGGAGTAGCGAGGTGCTTACCTGCGACGCGTGAAGACGCTCTGCTAGACAGTCTGCCTCGGTGGCAGTAGTCTTCAGTGACGAAGTTGAAGGCTTCGGCGCCGCCCGCTTCTCCGATGGCTCTGGCATTCACAATGCCCGACGGTTTCTTCATTTTTGAGGAAGCCATATCAGACTGCGAAGGAGGTGGACGCTTCTTTGCCTTCAGCTCTACCTGTCGCTCCTGTATCAACTCGTCAGTCAACGTTCCTTGGGATACAAAGAAGGAAACGTGGGGGAACAAAGGTGAGGTTGGAGATATATATAAGAAGAAGCTGACACTTCGTTTACTGCAACCAACACGTGGCCCAATTACAGCCCTCCATGCACAGGAATCCCAGGAGACAACACGTGAGATGCACATGAAAAGGATGCACGGACTGACAACCTTTCAAGTGGTTGGGGGGGGTTCGGATCCCTCCGAAAATTCCTTCAAAAAATTTGCTTGGCTTTCGGATCCACCCCCGAAGCACCCCAAAGTCCTAAGGTTCGGATTCTCTCCTACCGATGATCTTGGATGGTCATCCGAGGCACTCACAAAGTGGCATAAGCTGCCCCAACAACAATCTCGAGCGAAATGACCAATTGGACAAAAATATTTTCATTGCCACAACAAGAGAGTTACTTATCGAAATTACAAGTTCGAAAGTGCATAACAAGTTACAAGTTCAAGGCGAAAGGGGCCGACCCTAGGAATCTCTCTCGTTGCCTCCCGGAATTAGGTTTGCGACGTCAATACCTGCAAAGCGAGTGCCTACCCTTGACAAATCATGGCCCTCTCGAATGCTAGCCATGCTAGACGATCTGGCAACTCCGCTCTAAGCATCATCGGTGGCTCTTAATCCGGAGCGAATCCCTATGAAAGGATCTCGCCTCGAGAACGGGCTCCACAAGGGAGTCGACAAATTCGATGCCCTGAACTTGGTCCTCAAGTGGTATATTTCCAAGTCTCTCTCCACGAGCATCCGCTTAAGGATTGATTCCAAGGATCGCTCTCCTATCGAAACAAATAAGGTTTCCCCTTTGGCCTGGATTAGAGCTAAGCTTATATCGGACACCACCTCCTTCAGGCGTGAGGGTTCTTGCGTGACGCTTTGCGATCTCTGTATGTGATAATTGATTGCCCCCCTCCCAACCTCTAGCCTCTTTCTGAGACTGAGTTATGATACTCTCTTCCTATCGCAACTTGCCTAGGAGAGATTGGATCTCTTCCTCCCGAGGTTCTACCTCCCGAGGCTCGTATCTCACAATCTAGGTCAATAAAATGATTTAAGTCTTAAGGGTCGAACAAAGATGTGAAATGATAAACAAACAACAAGTCTTAAATGCCCAAAAATCCTCATTTAAAAGTGAGAACGGTACAAAGGGGAGGTGGCCCGTCCGCATTCGGCATTGATAAGAAACAAAATAAAATACAAGGGCCTACGACTTAGGAGAGGGAGTCACATCTTGAGAAGAGACTTGGATAACCTTGGCGCCTACCGTTTGATGTCCGATATGTGATAAGAGAACATCTTCTTCCCTAACAGCTCTTCCCGGGCTTCGGGGGAGTACCATTAACCCCCATGTTGAAGGAGAGGCCTTCAAGATTGAGGTCGAGATACCTCTGTCTGACATGATGAAAAGCTTGTTCAAACCTCTGGTCTTGTGCCCCGATGACCATGTCCATGGTCTTCTCTCGATCCCCAACTAGCTCCCTCTCCCTCGCCTTCCATGCCGCCTACTCCTTCTACAGACCCTCTCAGTCCGAGGCCATGGACGGAAGCTCTGCCTCCAAAGCCTTCTCCCACTTCTCGAGGTCCTCGTTCTGGAGCTGGACCTCCTTGTACTCCTTCTCCACCCGAGCCACTCTCCAGTTGGCGCACTTGAGTTCATGCTCGTACTGCCGCTTCATCTCCGCCCCCTAGAGAATCGCCTGCAAAAGTAGGGTAAAACACTTGAAAAATTCAAAACTAAGATTGAGGGAATGCGACTCATTGAGGTCGAGTCCATACCACGACGGAGGCTAGAGCGAACTTGAGGTAGCTCGATTCGAAGGTTTCGTAGGCGAGGCTCTTCCTGTCCCTCGACAAAGCGAGTTGGTTCACAACCTCAAGAGCCACCGGGCCCTCCATTATGGAGTCGGCCTCCTTCACGACCCAATTAGGCCTGAAAGTTTCCTCGATCTTCTCTTCGAGGACACTCTTCACCAACAGGTGGATATGAGGAAGCGAAGACCTAGCCAACTCGATGACCTTGAGTGTTTCTTTGCTCGGCGGGGCCGTTGGGGACTATTGTGGGTTAGCGATGATGAAGGCCTTCGACCTTTTTGCCCTGTCATAACGTCCCTCCGACGACCTATCAAAGGCCAAGGCAGAAGGCCTCTTTTTCACCTTCGGCTCCTCGGTGGCTTTTTTCTTCGTCGGTTCGGCCCGACGAGCTGCCATAGCATTGTCGTCAAGCATGACTGCAAAGAAAAACGTAGTAATGTTAAAACGAGGCAAAATAGTTGGCGACAAAAAAGAAACTAAGAACCTACAAAGCATGGCCTGACTCACAGGCCACACTCCGCCAGGCTCATCTCGGTCACCCTCTCCCAGTCTATATTTTCCCCTTTGAATATTTTCTTAAACTTCTTCTCTTCCTCCAAAGTGAAATCCCTCGGTCTCGGGGCCTTGATCTTCGGAATGTTGTACACCCATCGAGGTGAGAATGTCCCAAGGTTCGGGGATATAAATGATGAAATACTCTTCATTAAGTCCGGGTGACTGTATTTTCGCTCATTAAACCCCCATTTTTCACTTTTGGTTACTGACTTGATCGTTGGAGGATCTGTCGCCGAAATCCATCCTAGTGTGTCAGACTGTCCTTGCATATTTCTGGTGTCCAGCGACTAGCCCAGTCACCACAACCTCCATCAAAAGTCCAAAAATACTAGCTTCACATCTGGATCTGATCAAGGGTTGAGACTTAGGCCTTCACAAAAATACAAGAACTCATTATCTGTTGTTCCCACACCGAAAAAAGCAACATCACAAATGTATCTAGATACTTAATGAATTTTTTTCACATATTGAAGGATTAAGGAGTAGTTTAAAAAGTCGAAAAGGTTAAACTTAAAACGGAGAACTTTTTCTGGCTAATAAAATGAATTTAGCCCAACAAAAAAAAAAAAAAAAAAAAAAAAAAAAATGATCAAGTTATCAGGTTTGGGTTAACGGGTTGTATTACCACCGCCATTAATGACCTCAACCAAAACCCATGGCCATGCTATTATTTATATATAAGCTTCCAAGCCCAACAAAATTAGACGACAAAAATTCTAGGTAAACTCTCCGGGAAAAACTCCGAGTACAAAAATTAATTCCGATCCCAATAACAATTAACGACAATGTAAACATCTTTTAAGTGCATATCACTTTTTATACAGCTTTAATTTCTGAAATTGCAATTCTCCCTCTAATCAAATATATCAGTAATAATTGTGGACTAACTTATCTTAATTTCTTGACTATAATTTGGTTGAAAAACAAAAGGAGGGCTTCCATCAATCGGCCTCCGACCCCCGACGCCGAAGAGGAGCCCGATCGGGAGCCGACACTCCAAGAACTCATCAACATCAAGGTACCAATCCAAACCCTAGATTTTATTTATTTATTTATTTTAATTTAAAAAATTAGTATTAATTTTAATTTATTTTGGTTTTAATAATTAGTTAGGGTTTTGATTATAATTTGAGGGTTTTGTTAGAAGTAAATTTGTGTGTTTTTTGTAATGAAGATGATAGAGAGTGGGGAGAAGGAGAAACTGATGGAGCTTTTAAGGGAACGGCTCATAGAATGTGGATGGCGGGATGAAATGAAAGCCCTTTGCAGGTTTGCTCTTCTTTATATTTTTTCTCCATTTTGGGGTTTTCTTCTTTTTTTCTTTTTTTCTTTTTTTTGTTAATTAAATTTTTTTGGTTATAGAGGCATTAATCTATAAGCTTTTACATCATGTTGTGACAAAATTCTAGTCGAGTTGTTAATAATACTTTCGGACAAAACGAAGCTAAGGTAGGTTTAGTTAAGATGATTTGCTCAAGTAGACTTCAGTTTCTTATTATCATGGTAGTATTGAGATTCTTATTCGGTTGCTTACATTTATATATTTTTGTGTACTTATGATAGGATGTGAAATAAAAAGATTCCTAGTTAAGTTTAGATTTGAATTTGAACGAGGTTTTCAAATCTAACTGGTGTTCTTCTAATTAGATTTGTGATTATAATTTGGTACAATTGTTTTTTTTTACTTAGAGTAGATTCTAATTTATTGTTTATTTATTTTACTTTTAGTGAAAAAGGCAATAAGGACCATGAGGTGGGGCGTGCAAAATATCGAAACTTCAGTTTTACAAAAGATTTAATTAAATACTATTTCTAAGACTCTGGTTCTAAATAAGATACATATCATATATAGAGGATATTTTGCTGTTATATGGTAACTATGGGCTGTTATATTCGACGAAAATGTAGATCGTAAATGTGGTTTGAAATCGTTACATTATACAATTATGACCCAAATATATAATCGACTGCATCCGATCATTTTAAATATTAAAGATGAAACATAGTAAACTAAATAACAAGCAAGTTTATCTATTACAGGAATGCTTATAATTAAAACAAAACAAATGTATGGAGTTGTTTTTGTGTTACATTGAAGCCAAAATATTCCCATAATCTATACTAAAATAAACAATTGTTTTAAATATCAGCGAGTATCTCCCATAAATCGTACACATATAGATAAGCCTCTCACTTTGACACTAAAATTACTCTCATGTTCAACCATATAACAAAGAAGTAACTTGCCAAAAGGATTTTTCTTTTACGAAATCTAGCCGATCATCTGAAATAAGTATCTTCACAACAATTTTGATCTCCCTCTTACCATATTTCTTTTCTGTTTCTGCTTTGGTATGTGATCTTTACCTTGTATGAGGAAGAGTGAGGTTTGCATTAGTTGAACCATGCTGAAGAAATTTTGGACAAGACGCACTTCCACTTTTATTTCTGAAATTAAAACAGTAAAATTTGATCCTCTCCATTCTGTTTGAGCAGTGCAGATGTTTGCCTTTTTCATGGTTGATGAGACCAAGGCCTATTGGTCTTTCTTGTTTGGTTATAAGCTAATATGTAGTGTAGGTAGCTACAGTTAGATATTACAAGATTACTACTCTTGATAGTTTGTTCCAGCTCATTAGTCTATATTGAAATTCATAGTGACATTTTTTTCCATTACTGATGATAAAAGTAAAGTTCGTACTGTGATACTCAAATACTAAATTTTATCCTACATGATTATTTACTAGGGCCTACGCAAGGAAGAAAGGAAGAAATAATGTCACAGTTGACGATCTGATACAAGTCATTACTCCTAAAGGGAGAGGTGAGGTTCTCAGAAAACAGATGTATAAGCTATTAAGTGTATGCTTGTGTGTGCTCATGTGCCCCTATTTACTCAAATACCTAATGCTAACTCCGAGAATTATCACCTATGAATGTTGTGATGCTAGTTACAGTTACAAACTTACAATTGCTTAAGAAGTTTGTTGCATTTCCCATTGCTGCACACTATTATACATCCTCATCTATTCATTTTTTCTACTGTTGCTTATTTAAAATATACCAAGCTTTTCCAGAGGCTTACTTCATTCCCGTCATTTTAAAGAAGTACTTTCAGAATTTTAGTAAACTTTTTATTTGCATGTGATTTGTTTATCTTGATTTGTTCTTTTTTTAACTAGCTATTACTTCATTCCCTTCAGTTTGATGGGAAAAATAAATGGAGATTCCGAATTCTTTTATTTCATTATCTGCACTGAAATTGTTTATTTGTTTATCCTGATTTGCATCATATTTCTATTTCTTTTCTTTTGTACAGTTATATCTTGCATAATTTGCATCACAATGTTGATGGAATATCTTCACTTTGCTTTTTATTGCTTTTAAATACTCCTCACAGGTATGCTAATTCAATTTTTGTCCGTCACAAATCATTGCTTTCATATTAGCCCCCAATAAATGTGAGTCCCATACCCAAGTTATCGATTGGGTTTCTCTAATGTGACCAACCAAACTTCCCCCCCCCCCCCCCCCCCCCCCCCAACAACAACAACAAAAAAAACCACCCATGCAAATTTGCTGGTTTCATATCTATCTCCAATGAAAGTTTGTTACTGTTCTTCAGAAAATTATCAATTCGGTTGCTTTTGGTGATCCTAGAAAGCAACCTGTCCTCGACTCTTCATACAACTGGAATTTTAGGCATGTACACTGTACACGCTTCTCATCCTATTTCTTGCTACCATTTAGTATGGTGGATATCGGTGTGGGATGTCTCGATGTTCCTTCACAGTGACATTAAAGGTGCTGGGCTCTCATATTTTCAACATTATGCATTGAGGGTGTAGAAAACCACATGTTGACATGGGTTTGGCGACATGGAGTCCATCTCTAATAAAATGGTTGTAGACGATAGAGATTTGTAAATTATAAAGTTTATTTATTCTTTCCACAATGAGATCAATAGGTGAATTTTTCAAGTGCACATGATTTATTATTATCTCTATTAGTAGTGCTTTTAAACACCTATTTCCTTGCATGATATGTAATTGTTTATTGAAATGTTAATCCATATACTCTTGAAGACTTTCACCTGCAATTTTCTATTTGCTATTGCTAAATTTCTGTTTACACCCATATCAGTCTATTCTGATACCTTCTTTTGAAATATGTTGTGGAGCAGCGTCAATACCAGATTCTGTGAAGGCTGAGCTATTACAACGCATTAGATCATTTCTCACGTCAGCTGCACTTTGACTCTTTGATCGGGGTATAGGGTGTTCTTTTGGAGGGCGCTCCATGTTATAAGACCGATAAATGATGTTTATGCCCCAGTTTGATCATTGTGGTTTTGTGATCATTACAATCGTTAAACATGAATCATGTTACCGTATTTGATGGAAGGCTGTATCAAAATAACAATTTTAGGATATAAGAACATTTTGTGCAATATTTTGATTGCAGGGTGCATCCGGGTAACATTTCCAAAATGTATTAGCTTGGACCTGAATATTAGTATACTGTATAAGATGCATCCTTATTAGATATTTTTTGCCTATGTTCTTTTCAGTGAGTAAAAACAAAAGAGCACAATCAATAGATCAGATTCATCCTCTTATATGCTATCATTCTGCATTAGAATCCATTGGTTACCCTGCAACTGCAAGCCTCTATTAGAAATTAGGGTTTTTGTTTTGCTGCAGGACTTCACCAAAACCAAATAATTGTAAGGCTAAATTTGAAAACAGACCTCTTAACTATATTTTTTTTGATAAAACATCTCTCAACTCTTTTTTCTAGAAAAAAAAAAACATCCTCAGCTTTTTTTTCTGTTTTTTTTTTCTCAAAAAACACCCCCTCAAAATGAATAGAAGTTAGAGGGTTTTTTTTTCAAACATTAATGGAAGTTGAAGGGTGCTTTTTATATCACAAGCAGAAAAGATCATGGGTGTGTTTTTTTGTATCATTAGTATAGTTGAGGTTTTGTTCTTTCAAATGGAAATCTGGTGGATGAAACTTTAATAATAATAATAATAACAATAATAATAAGATGATGAGGGAGTATTTTTTTCCCCAAAGAAAATAGCTGAGGGTCAGTAACGCATATAATTCAGGATTTTTGTTTTTGTTTTTGTTTATTTAATAATTTAGCCTAATTATAATATATTGGTTGCTATCAGCCATTTTTATTATTCTTATCTTCATTCAATTCTAGGCTTTGCGCTTGCTTGGCAGCTTGGGAGTTTAGTTGCAAAATTTGTGACTAGTTCTAGAACTCATGAAAAATATATAGTAGTTCTACTCTCTTTTTTTTTCTTTTCTTTTTCATTTTGGTAACAAAGGAATACATTTAGAAACTTGATATTAACTCAAAGAAGCTTTTTTTTTCTTTTTCTTTTTTTTTCATCTTTATAACCTTATATTTTTTGTTGGAGAAAAGTATGCGGTTATGATAAGTTTTAGGCACTGTGGCTAGACTTTTGGATGAGAGGAGAATCAATGAGGTACAGCTTGAAGTGAACAAGAATTTTGTGGTGAATGTGTACCAAGCTATACACAATAGCAAGCAAACCCTAGATCTAAACCATTTGCTCACTCCTAAAGCAAAATTTTAGAGATGTTGGGGAAAAGTGATTAATTAACCTTCAGATTTGTTCAAAGGACACCCGTCCCTCTTGCATACTCTTTTCTGTCATGCTTCATAACTCCCTTTCGACGGAAATAATAATAATAATAATAATAATAATAATAAATTAAAACAAAAATATTTGAGGTACTCAGTATCTACTGCCACAACGCTCGCCTACAATTTTTTTTGTAAAAGGAAAAAAATTGTGCAAAGGCACAAGTAGAGGGGAAAAAAATTGATCACACAATCAAAAGACTAGATAACACTGTAAGCGACAGAACCAATATGACCAACTTGATGGAAAATGATTCAGTTGTGATATAACGTTTGTAATATGATAAATTCCGTCCAATAATAAAACCGCAAAATGTTTCTTGTAACAGGGAACGTTACATTTCACCCATTAAAGTCAAAGACATTCCCATAAATGCTATATACTTCAATAGCCATCCTTGTATTGTTTTCTCAACAGCAGCAAAGACTGCTCCTGATAATACAGCAATCATCGGAAATCAATTCAAAAATCATCAATCACTTTCAACAACAATCATTTGTTGGCATCAGTTGTCGGTGCCAAAATAACGATCCCCAAACTCTCCCAACCCTGGGATGACTCGGAACTCCTCACTCAGAGCTACATCGATTTCTGAAGTCACGATCTTCAGAGAAGGGAAGCGCTTGCAAACACAGTGGATTCCTTCAGGTGCCTGAATTCAGGAAGTGATCACAAAACTGAAAATTGCTGGTACTTCATTAATATGGTGTTTAAAAGGCAAGACACAGAAGCTTACAGATATAAGGTTGAGGAAAATTATGCGATTTTCTGGCACTCCTTTCTTTATGAGAAGTTCTATAGCTTGATTTGCAGAGTTACCTATCAAAAAATAGAGCAGATCATATTTATGTAATAAATAAGTTAACATAATAATATAATGAGGAAAGGAGACTTCATACTTATATGAGGTGATTTATTCATATAAAGTAATTGTACACTCACGAGGGGACCCATACTGAACAATCGGGCACCATTCACATAGAACATGTCAAAATAACTGTGTATAAAAAATCAACTTGTTTGGAAGTTTCTTTTTATCATGTTTCAAGTGGTCGCAAAATGTACGCTTTCTCAAATAACAAAACAATTGGCACCATGAGATAAATGAGTAAGAAGCCTCCAAACGAGGTAAACTTTTGTACACATACATCTTACAACATAAGAAATCCTTATGATGAACGGTTTGGATCGTCC
Source organism: Hemerocallis citrina (assembly GCA_017893485.1). Lineage (NCBI taxonomy): Eukaryota > Viridiplantae > Streptophyta > Magnoliopsida > Asparagales > Asphodelaceae > Hemerocallis > Hemerocallis citrina. The sequence goes on from CM030362.1 coordinate 203,543,559, forward strand.
ATATACAGTTCCACCATGTGTGTACAACTAGTCAATATGAAGGAAATTTTCTCCTATAATTATTCTCCAGTTAAACAAATAATGCAAACCTGTCGCAAGCACAGGGTCAAGAAGTAAAACATGTCGCTCAGGAATATCCTTTGGAAGCTTCTCATAGATGAGCTGATTTGAGTAACACCAAAACAAAGATCATATCACTAAATGGACAGATCTTTTTCTTTGATTAACTTCTTGCATATTACTTGGGTACTTACCTGTTTACCATCATCTCCATCTCGGTGGATGAGAATTTTTCCAATTTTTATTCCTTTACAACATGCCCGCAAAGCGTTCTCCATGCTTTCACCACTGATACCAATCAAAATGAGAAGTTAGTGCATACAAACGAATAACTACTGTATCAGGAGTAGGAAGAAACGAGTATTAAGAGTTCCGGATGAAAACAGAGATACATGGTTAGGATATAGGGAAATGCAAAAGGAAAGAAAGAGAGGAGTGATGGTATGACATAAAATTGCGCTAGAATTTGGTGGTATACCATAGAAACTTCACATGGGTTCCCCTGAACTCATGGCATGCATGAATTTGCAGTGGGCTGTACATCAATATATTGAATAGATAATAAGTCAATGCTCGTTATCAATTTCCACATGTACCAAGCTTATATAGCTTTTATTCCATGAACTGATACTAGTAAATAAGTACCACATGCTGATAAACTGGATTGGACCGAGTGTAGTTAATAATCTTGTTATCAATGTCACAACAAGTTTATTAAGTTCTTAGACTGCTCATATATGTTAAATATACGACAGAAACCCACGGTATTTATTTTTTTATTAGTTCTAATTAAATTAAGCAGTTTATGAATAACATTATACGTTGTGCTACATTACACCAAAAACGGTGACCACAGTACAAAATTATATGTTTAGATTAGGGCATTAAGTGTATAAGGTCAAATATGAGTTGCACAAAAGAAATGACATCTGGCCTGATGCTATCAGGTGGATTCTAATTCGTTGAACCATAATTCTGACTGGGACACAATTGACTAAGTATAGATCATGTTGTACAAACTCTCTCAGGCCTAGTGGGAGCTCACAGATCCAGATAGGGATTAATCTCCGGTACCTGAGGGATTTCAGTTTGTATCTATGTCAAACTGTACCTAGAAGAGACACAACCCAATAGGTCATGCTAGACATTACACTAATCAACTAAACCTAAGAATAGTATAAATAAAAATAAAAAATAAAAAATAAACCTTTAACAACTTCAAGAAAAATTAGGTTGGCATGAGTAAAATAATTTCTAGTACATTACACTTACATGAGGACATACTTACTGGTGGCACGCCAAATGCTTGGTTAATTGCCTTTTTCATAACTACCTCTCTCAAGGGTCAAAGTGCAAAATTATTATCCGAAGTCGGTGAAAGCAGAAGACGTGCTCTTAAGTAAAATTAGCAACAAATGTGAGGGGAAGTAAAACGGGGAGTGAAGTAGTAAGTCGAGGCATAGGCTTTTGGAGCTTTAAGAGGATTTTGAAACAAAAATTATTTTTAAATGGTGATGAAAAAAGAATACATGATAATAAAAAACAATAAAATAATATTTCAAAAATTAAGATAGTTTGAAACTGAAGGATATACTGAAAATTATAAGATAACTATAAAAAGCAATCATAAAAGAAAATATATACTGAAAAACCAGAAGCTTGGCTATTTTGCCTTCTAAAACACTGGACGCTGGAGTAGTTCGGGGCCTATGAAGCACCAATACGGGTACGCCAACACGCGTACGGGGACATTGGTACGGGGGATACGACAATTTTAAAAAAAGTAAGATACGGGATACGGCTGTATATATATATAGACACACACACACACACACACACACACACAGAGAGAGAGAGTAATGTTCCGTTGTGCACTAGGCCTCCGTATGCACTCGGCATTCCCGCCTTCGTATCGACGATCAGAATCGTTCACATTGATCTACACATATAAATTAATCTAAATATGTAAAATCAAATCATTTGAAATTCATTTTCCCATCCATTTAAGTGTTACATAATTGTATGGCTAAAAATCATTGTTTTTTATAGTCACATGATGGATGGGCAAATGAATTTCAAATAATTTGATTTTACATATTTAGACTAATTTATATGTATAGATCAATATGAACGATTCGGATCGTCGATACGAAGACGGGAAGGCCGAGTGCACACAAATGCACACGGAGGCCTAGTGCACAACGGAGCATTTCTCTCTTTCTCTCTCTCTCTCTCTATATATATATATATGAGCAGTGCTCCATTGAAAACACAAATGTTGTAAAAACTCGTAAAAACCACCGGAACAACAGCCTAGGTTATAATGCATTATAACCAAGGCCGTTGTTCCCAATAACGGCCTAGGTTGTTTTCATGTTTTCAACGCCACAGTAGTGTTTTCAATGGAGCATTGCCCCCCCCCCCTCTCTTTCTCTCTCTCTCTCTATATATATATATACACACACACACATAACTAAATAATATCTCTTGTTAATAAGGAAATGGTAAATATCTTTCATTAATCATAAATAAGATAATCCATAAATGCAACAATAATTGTTCATAAGCATAAACAATAACATAAATAAACACAGCAAGTTCATAAACAATATAACATAAGCAGACAAATCAAATAGTGGGACAAGTTTCAGCCGTATCAAATAATTGGATAATAAAAAATGTAGGATACAGGGATGTACAGGATACGGTAACACGAATATCGGATACGTACAGGATACGGGGACGGCACCCTCCGTGAAGTATTCGTGCTTAAGAGTTCGGGGCTATAGCACTTGTAGTGCAAGTGGCAAAGTTTAAGACTAAATTAATTCGGATGTTGGAAAATCCCAAAATCCATCTCTCCCAAATGTGGGCGGCTATGGCCGAATGCCCAAAAAAAAAAAAAAAAAATCAGGTTATCGCGGGCCTTCACTGAAGTCCATAGAGTACATGTAAAAGCAGGCCTTTTACAGCTATATCATTTATCTCATACTAATTTATTTCTATATGCACCCGGAGAAAAAGTATTACTGCTCTCATGGAATACATGATAAATGTGGATCCTTGGTTGCACAGCATTCTCTGATAGTAGCTTCTACAGAAGATGCAAAGCTAACAATGATTTCTAGTGTGTAACAGATACACCAGTGTGATGATCACAACTATACATTAAACAACCTACGAATCAACAGCTTCTGACCCTAGACATCATTATTATCATCACAACCAACATTGCATTATTCAGCATGACATGCAATCTCTGAGATTGGATCATTGTATGCAATTTTAACCTCACAAGTCAGAACATGAAAGTAACAAGGTATATGCATATGCAAACACGAGGGACAACTCATGTCATTATACGAAGGTGTGAGACGGGCTTTAGAACATACCATATGAATGGTCACATGATAGTCAAATGGACGAAACTTGAAAATTATTTTAATAAAGTTCACATAAGACAATCAATTCACAAAACCTGATTAATACCTGATTTAAACCTCACCTTCGGATAATAGACACCCCACAAAGTTTCTTGCAAAAGTCAACTCCTGTATACACAGAGCCTGAAACACGGAAGATTAACACAAAGCAAGAAGTTCACACACCCCAAGCATTTAACTTAATCATTATTTAGACAACAGGTCAAAAAAAGGAACTTGGCAATGAGAATTATACTTCAAATGAATTATTATGTTTACTTCTATGGTATCTTACTGTTATAGCACAAATTCCTCGTATCAAGCCAACCACATGCTCGTGAAGTAATATTGGTGTGTTAAGCCAACTACTATTCAAAACAAGGGTAACGTCTTGAATGCTCCATACATCCATATTCTCACAATAAACTATCGAGTAGTGCTAAATGTATTCAACCTTTTTTGTAAACTCAAAATTTACTTAAAGAGCAAAAGAGTGAGCCCACGAACAATTATGTAATGAATTTGGCTTTTAGATGGGATCCATGTTATTGTATTTTGAGTACATTTGTATCTACAAGACTCAAGTACAAATGGCAGTATTCTTTCCTAAAGTCTCGAAAATGGTAAAATTAAACATATGCGTTGACGTGCAAAAAAACTAGATGACTAGACCCTAGTCACCCTTGCAGAAGATCAGAAAATTAAAACGATAAATTAACCACCTGTACCAAGATAAATAACATGTTCAGTATTCATAGCCGCACCCATGTGGGACACCTATTGTAACCTCCTGTTCCAGTTGTACGTATTTTATTACGTAAATTTTTGTACTTCAATTTTCAGATCAATTTTTATTTCTTTTCTTCTCTTTGGACTCTTTATCGGGCATTATTTCATTCTTATTAGAACTCAAATATTTTTCCAATCCAGTCTAAACTTTTGTGAATTTTTCTGTTAGAGTTTAAATTTAAACCCTGATCAATCCTAATCATAATTATAATCCTAATCTAATTTCTTAATCCAACAGCCAACTCCCAACCCCCAACTTCTTTTTACGATATTTAACACCTCCTCCTACTACTCCTACTCCTACACTACTGCCTCCACCCCTCTCTATATATTATAATATACTCATGCTTACTCTCTCTCTCTCTCTCTCCTTATTTATATATATATACACATGCATGCAGACTCCACCTCATTATCTTCTTCTTCTCTCCTACTTCCACTTCAACCCGTAACCCATCTCCTCTCCAAACCCGAGCTCCACTTCCTATACTCTCACCGCAAGCTCCACCTCCTACCTCCGGCCTTCACAACCCGGAGCTCTCTCACCCGTTGCCGAAGACGACCAACCACGACCGAGCCTCCCTCCTTGCTGCTTCGACCTTGCCGCTCACCGACTACAGCACCCCTATCCAACCACAGCCAACTCCACCTCTTGCGGCACTTAACCCGCGCCGAACACCCTATTGTTGTCATTCGGAGTCACCTTGTTGCATTGTCGGTGCCGTCGTTGGGTTTTCTCTTCCGTACACCGTTCATTCGCATGTGTAATCGTCAATAAAGGAAAGCGTTTTTTTGAACTCTCAGCAAGTAGCCTAGTTATCGTCATATTTTCTTGTCTAGTTACTTATTCCATACTATTGATTAAAATCTTGAACCGTTAACACGCTTCGAATCGTATTATCGAATATCGAATAACTCTGGCCTGTTAATTGCCCGAATTTGGACTGCATATTCGACCCAGCTCCTGATACTGAATCAAAGAATTTTATATATGAATCTTGTAGCCCTTCAAGTGTAGAATCCAGAACAATTTACGGTTTCACAATCCAATTTATAGATTGTGAGATATTACAATTTTAATACTGTCATATTGTAATTTCCAGAACACCGAAACTGTATACGAACCAGTAAAGAACAGACAGATTGACCTAGTCCCCTATACTGAATCCAAGAACTTTATACATGAAAACCGTAGTCCATCGAATGTAGAATCCAGAACATCTTGCAGTTTCACAATCCGATTTATAGATTGTGAGATATCACAATTTTAGTACTGTAATATTGAAATTTCCAGAACACCGAAACTGTGCACGAAACCTACTGTCCCGTCTCTTGTACTGAGAATTAGACCATATTTCCGATACTGATTCCAAGAACGTTATACATGAAAATCATAGTCCATCGAGTCTAGAATTCAGAACATCTTACGGTTTCTCAATCCGATTTATAGTTTCTGAGATATCGCTGTTTTAGTACTGTGAATCCTGGATTTCCAGAACAGAGCTTGTGCACGAAACATCAAAACCAGTAAAAAAAAACTTTTACGCATAGCTACTTTCCTTAAAATGTATTGTGTAAATATACGTTGAAACCGGAAGGGAGTCTACTTTCTAGAATTTCCGACGGAATAGGATTTGCTTTTCTGTAGCAATGGGGAAGTGAATTTGAACACAAATAGGTGATGCTGCCTAAAAATTCTTCTCTAAGTTTTTGCATATAAACCCGTTATTTTCCATATTTAATTAATTTAACCATATGTATTTTGTTGTTCTTATAATAATAACTTGTACCCATATAATAGGTTGATAGATTTTCTCATATAATGAATTTTATATTACTTGATACTACCATGATTACCGCCCTTTGATATTTTCCTTGATTCTTGATTAAATATCTTGATACTACCATTTTACTAGTCGTACCTACTGCATGTTCCTGATTAATTATTGTAAAAGAATAACAAGCCGGGGTTATAAGGGTACGGCTTAACAGTGGGCAATATAGAGGAGTATACTCGGAAGGGGGGCCCATGTTTCCCGGAATAGTGATTCTTGATTCTTGATTACACGATTCTTGATTACACGATTCTTGATTACATGTCTTGATACCATCACTGGAAGATCCGAGTACATAATCATATAGAATTCTATTTAAGTCTAAACATCACATGATTGATATGCATCTGAACTTGTGGTAAGGGATACAGGATTGCGTGCATTAGATAAGTTAATAAAATCGATAAACTTGATATTGACACTAAGTACAATTCTTGATTCTTGATTACTTGATTCTTAATTACATGATTCTTGATTCTTGATTACATGATTATTGATTAACTGATCTTGGGTTACCAATTAATTATACTTTGAAGTCCTGAATACACTAGTTTACAATTTTTGCTTGCATGATCATATTGTTCCAGTCCTTGCTTCCTTCCATATTGTACTGTACTGTTTTTCAGTAATTGCACTGCTCCTTGTTCCTTCCATATTATATCTTGTTATCTTACCATTTTACTGCTTGTTGCTACCTGCTGCCCAAAGTTTGCTCTAACGGGCACTTTCCTATTTTCTTTGAGTTAATGTTTATACAGGACAGATGATGATTTACATAAGAAACTTGATGATCAAACTCTCTAGACGAAATTGCTAAAACTATTTCTCTATCACCTCATTGAAATAAATTGTTTATTGCATTGTTTATTCTCTAGTATTTTGACCAAATTTCTTGTATCTTAGATATTGGTTATTGTATTCTAGCATTGTTCATGTGATTATTATTGTTACCCGTGTTGTTGAGCTTACTGGTATTGTATAGCTTATGGATGATATGAGTTAGTATACTTATATCATTCGCTAGGCCTCAGTTGTGTGCCCGTACTTCCATATAGTGAGAAGCGGGGCGTGACACCTATGCTTCATGGACACTGCATGGATACTTGTCGGACACTCATGTGCGTCCAAATGTTATAATACATCTCATATGTTAGGGCACTTCTTAGACACTTATTGAAGACTTCTTGGAACACATAATTAACAATTTTCAAACACATTCACATTTCTTATATTAACTCCAGTTACTTGCATACAGTTATCCAATTTGATAATGTAGAGCAGAGTATTTTCACTCTTTTGTAGACAATATCTTCTATTTTGATTCTGAGCTACAAATTGTATTGTTGAATGTCAGGTTATTTAAATTTATGCATAAATGTTATGTTAAATAATATTATAGACATCTCCTTGTGTCCTACTTATTACACTTGGCATACCTGTACCTGTGTCGTGTCCCGTACCATACCCCCTATCCCTTGACAGTCACAAATAAATGACTAATTCCAGTAGAACAGTATACTAACTACTATTACATATAAAATGTATCGAGATGGATAGCATGACCAACAACTTAAAATGTCACAAATAAATGAAACCAAGTAATTACATGTGTGTGTGTTCTTTCTTTTTCTAGGTAGAGGGATTCAATTGCAACAGTTTTGAGAAATTGAGGGACTTCACGCAAATATACATGTTTTGTGGGATTTATATGCAAATAAGCCTTTGACGTGCCTCCCCTTTTTCCTAAGTAAAGGAGAACTTAATTGCAAATATACACATGCATATTTTGAGTAACTTTTGAGTAAATATGTCTTACACATGGGATAGTAAGGAGGTGGTTGATAATACGTGCAGTGCACATGGGATCCGGAGATTGCCCAGAAAACACACAAAACCCAGTCTCATGTGATATATGTAGAGAGATTATAGGCCATTGGTAGCTACCATGAACATATGATGATTAATTTTTGGCAACTACCATGATCCACAAATTAAAATATCACAAATAAGATCAATGCCAAGTCACATGCATCCAAGCAGCCTGGACAAAACCAGTTGACAACTGCAATCACGCATACAAATATTTCGTGATCAGAAGTGCCAACATGTAATTACAGCTTTCTCCAATATAATATATAAGAAAAGTACAAGACAAGTTCCTATAACTTGAGGGAAAGATACAACATGATTTAAATTGAATGATCTTAATGAATCCACTAATGTGTATAAATCAATAATTTATTGTACCTGTAGGAGTAACAACCTGTTTCTCAGTGAATGGCAAATGTCCTAGGCCATGCTCCACAACCTGAATTGCCGCTCTCATATTACCAAAACATAATAAACTAACAATAAGGTAAATACTATTTTTTTTGGACATTTGAACGTAGCCGCCCACATTGGGAAAGAGGGATTTTCCAACATCCCAAATTAATTCCGTAAGCCAGAATCGAATCTGTGACCTCTCGCTTGAAAGTGAAAATCCTTGCCACTTGCGCAACAAGTGCTTGGCATAAGGTGAATACTATTTAGTTGGGTGTTTTCTACACAGGTCACACATGTTCTAGTTCCATTTACTTATAAATTGCTATTTCCATATTAGTACCTCAATCAACTCCGATGAGTTAGAGGCTCAATTGTAACATCATGGAAATGAACAAATCTTAAGTAGAATGGCCTGTAAGAGAATATGATTGCAATGATAAAAAGACTATTTTGAGAGAATGAGACTACCACTTAAGGTTTTTTCTACAAAAATTGGTTCAATGAATCAGAATTTCCATGATGTTGCAATTGAGGCTCTGACTGTCACATTTGGAGTTGATCGAGTTAGTAATACAGAAATAGCGAGTAGTGAATGAGTTATGGAATTAGAGTAATTGTTAGCGACTGATGTGGAAAGAACAATATTGAATATGGAAAATATCCATGCAGTAAACCGCAAGTTACCAGCCGAATTAGCCGATCAGAATAGAAGACAAAATCAGGTGTTGTTATATCTCTGTCACGAATAAGTGTATGCATTCCTCTTATCTGTTCACATAAGCAATTAGGAAGATTACTAAATATTATTTAAATAATGATTATATGTAAAAGGATGTAGAAGGTTAAGCAAAATAATATACAATAAGAAAATACTATATAAGAAAAAGAAATACCTGGAATGTAGATTGGATGACATATACATTAGGGTAGATTTTGCACAAGTCATGCTGACCAAGCTTTGTTCGGATATGTTGTACAATTAAATCAATTGCTACATGGTTATCACCTCCTCGTGGTATGATCACATCAGCATATTTCTTTGAGGGAAGAACAAAGTCATCAAAAGCAGGCTTGACAAACCGTCCATACTGTAAATTCAGTAAGAGACATTGCAAACCATTTTAACTTGTGCAGTAAATTCAAAACATGCCAGATCCATTATATATGTATATGTACGCAGAAATAACTAATGATATATTAATTGAAAAGGCATATATACTATATATGTAAGCAAATAACTCAAGACTCAAGAAACATAATCAACCATGATAAATATAGTTATAGACATTGCCATCAATCACTTTCCCTTGGTTACTATAAACCACAGAGCTAAACAAAAGACTTACAAAATATAAATATCAGCAATCAAATAACATGAAACCACTCTAAATCCTCAACAAGAAAATTATTGATAAGAGAGGGATTTTCCATAATCATAAAAGACCAGTAAGTTCCCTCCAAAGTCCCTTGCACTGAGGAAAAGTAAAGAACAAGACGATGATAGATTTGGTATAAAGAACAGCATTCAACTCTAGGAAGAATAGAGAGCCACATGTCGCACCAAAATAAACAAAGGTTACAAATGAGCGGTTTTTGCAACTTAGTACCTCAAATAATGGGTATCTGCTATTTAGTTCCCCCAACCATAGCAAATGTGATTTAGTCCAAATCATATAGCAATTGCAATTTAGTCACCCAATTAGAACCCATTCATCAATTTAATCCCCAACTTTAACTGAATCTACTAAATTCAACTCAATTTAGTCTCAAATTAGAGTAAGTTGTTAAATGATGGTTGTAGTAGATGTTGTAGAATGCAATGAATTGAAAATTTAATGGAAATGACTTACTCTAATTGTAGATTTAATTGAGTGGAATTTACTAGATTTAGCTAAAAGGGGACCCAATTGATGAATGTGTTCTAATTAGGGTCTAAATCGCAAACATAATGTATCTTTCTTTTTGTATTTCACAAATTTAAACTTCCAATAGTTATATACAAGTCACTAATTGAATATCCTTTTCACACTAAAATACAATCTGTAATATTAAATATAACTACAAGTACACAACTGAATGTGTATGTAATAATTATGAACAAGTACACAACTGAATGTGTATGTAATAATTATGAACAAGTGTTGAGAAGCTTTGGGGCATGTCTGATGCCTGACAGGAGCAAGACTTCATGATGAAAGTATGCCTGTTGTTATCTATAAATCAAGCCGCTAATACAAGTTAATTGGATGCTATCATGGTGAATCCAGTAGTAAAGATTCCAAGATTTAATTATTTTTGGTACCGAACAAGAGAATCAAGAACTCTCAGGAAGACACAATCGAAGTTCTGAAGTAAAACAGAGAAGGCCAAGCTATAAATTGAGCAGGTTCCAGACCAATATGCTTTTATCTAGTTGGCAACTCATCAGAATTTATTATTTCCTTTGATCCTTCACAACTTTGAAGTTGCTCCATTCACAGCCATATTTTGATGGAAAAAATTTGGGTGATGATATAGCAGAATAATCACCTGACGTGTCACATACTGTACAAAAACTAATTAAAAGTTGGATTTGTTTTCTGGCCTTCAAATTTCAAGGTCATGTTTAAGTTGAAAAGTAAAAAAAGTTTGTATAGCATTTAATAAAGACCATAAGCCTCTAAAGAAACTACACAAATGCCCTGCCACAAAAATAAAATGGCCTTGTGGGCATGCTTGGGAAACAAGGACATTACACTTGTTCTGCTCCAATGATGGATATAAATCTAACACGGATTCTCCGGAGACGTGCAGATTCATGCCAAATTCATTCCAACCATGTCACACTCTGGATTCGCCACGAACTTGGATAGAGGTGTATCACCACTCCATTTTCTTTTCTTTTCTTTTTTTTTTTACACGCCATATGTGGCCAAAAGAAAACTCTAGAAATGGTTAAAGGAGGAAGAAGAAAACAAAGGGGAAAATGAGTATTGGGCCATTGGGGTCAGGTTAAAATAGTTGAACTCAGATCCATAACTTATGGAACCTTTATGGAATCTGGTTGAATTCATAACTTTTTATTATGCACTGAAACCCAAATCTGTAACTTAAGCTATGGATGACCCATTAAGCTGCAGATTCATACGGGTTTGAATGTGTAACGAACCAACCCAAACTCTATTTCTCTTCCTCTTGAAATCCTAGCTAGCCCAATGCATCTCTGTCCACCAACATTGATGGTAGGAATCCCACTCTACGGTGAAAATGGCTGCCCCTTATCATTAATTCCTTTAATTAAAAGATAACAATGAAAAGGGATAGGATTTCAATGTCAGTTGAGGTATTGTATTTAGCATATACACACTTCAAATTTTCTTGAATAATATATTTCATCCTTTCTTGTGCATACGTTTTTACAAATTGTGTTTTCTTTTCAGTTATTTAGCCGTCCGATCAAGATCTTGATCATGATCTTGATCAAACAGCTGTGGGCTTCGTGTGCACTGAGTGCTTGGTACACACGAACCCACTGCGCAACCGAAGACCCATATATATATATATATATATATATATATATATATATATATATATATATATATATACATATGGGTAAAAGAGATATGAGCAACTTGCTCATTTAGTAAATGAGCAATTGATTATGTGGCATGCATGTGAAACATTGGACAACTAACCCTTTTAAGGCTTTTCCAATCACATGTATGCCACATTATCAATTGCTTATTTACTAAATATTGCTCATACCCCTTTTTCCCTATATATATATATATATATATATATATATATATATATATATATATATATAGGGAAAGCTTCGGTTGTGCACTCCTCTAGTGCACACGGCGTGTGCACTAGGCATTCGGGCGTTCATATCGACGGTCCGAACCGTTCACATTGATTTACACATCTAAATTAGTCTAAATATGTAAAATCAAATCATTTGAAATTCATTTACCCATCCATTGAAGTGTTACAAAATTGTATGGTTGAAAATCATTGTTTTTTATAGTCACATGATGGATGGGCAAATGAATTTCAAATGATTTGATTTTACATATTTAGACTAATTTAGATGTGTAGATCAATGTGAACGGTTCGGATCGTCGATACGACGGCGGGAAGGCCAAGTACACACGAGTGCACACGGAGGGGTAGTGCATATATATATATATATATATATATATATATATATATATATATATATATGAGCAATGCTCCATTGAAAACGCAAATGTTGTGAAAAACTCGTGAAAACCACCTAGGCCGTTGTTGGGAATAACGGCCTAGGTTATAATGCATTATAACCTAGGCCGTTATTCCCAACAACGGCCTAAGTTGTTTTCACGTTTTCAACGCTACACTTATATATATATATATATAAGTGTGTGCACTGTCACATCTTGGCCTATTTTTCAAAGGTAGCCGAAGCACGTTGTTCGTATTGTGGTGTCACCATCCGTTGTGTGCAACAAACTAAGAATATTGAGCGGACCTATATGTCGTATTTTTCGCACCTAAAACCATCAGCCACCAAAAAAATTCACCGTTTAATGCCATCAATCTCTAGATAGGAAGTCACCGTAAATAAAGTGATATTTCTGCCGCACAAACTTTTCATCCCCATTCCAAATATATGTAAAAAGTTTACTCTTTCCTTCAATCCACCATCAAAAGATCAATTATTGTTTGTCAGATGTCAATTGTTCGATATCCAACAATGGAAGTATTTAAATTAAAATTTTCAGAGATTGTCTATTTCGCCAAAAACAACAGTATACAAGTTTTTAATTCTCGTCAAAGTATTTTGAAAGTGCAAATCGGCCCAGATGTTGTAACTCATAGTCATATACCGCATTGGTGACAATATTGCTCGGGGTTCACTGTTCACACTTGCAGGTGAATTATATACAAAAAGATTAGGTTCCCTCAGATAACTTTAGCCTCCTAACAACAAAATTAAATTGAACAGGAAACATAGTTGACATATTTACCCAGAAACCTCACATACCTGTTCAAGCACCGAATTCACATCTCTGCCTCTCTCAACTGTATCTCGTCTAATTCGTCGGGCAAGCCTTACATCTGCATCTAAATAAGGTTGAAATGACATAAGAAATAAATAATAAGTAAGATGCTTAAGTAACTAATTAACCAGAAATTTTGTGCACATTGAGAAATGACATTTATACACATTGTAACAAAACTCGCTTTTGGGAATCATCAACAATTTAGCTACAGAATTCCATATCCTTCTTTAAAACATGATACTCACTCCAAAGAAGTAAATATTGAAGAAAGGAATGTTTTACTGTTGATAACATCAAATTGTAAGGAAATCAACCAACCGATTTTCACATAACAACAATAGGACCAAGTCTATATCACCTCCCTCTCCCTCCTTTTCTTTTGGAACAATGTCGCTGTCACACAGAGACACCAACTCTCACCCCATATTTATATTGATCAAGGATTAACGGTGCAAGCAGGACACGAACTTCCAACCTCCTGCTCATTACCACTAGACCCTAGTGACAAGGGTCATTTTCCTTGTTTACAATGCCAACTACCATGTCATTTTTTTCTGCTTCAATCCATACACTGACCCTAGTTACTGCTTCAACTATGACACACACACACACACACACAAAATCTGAATTATACATTTTAATACAACCCCACCACCAATTCTCCTTCAACTGATCCAACTTGAGCTACACAACTTATTATGTATCTACTAATTTCTTAACCTCTCCTTTACGGTATATAAAAAGTTGTAAATTTTTGGGACATATAATGATGAGTTTCACAAATCTGTTTTATTTTTATTTTGAGATTTAGTCATATGCAGCTGAGGGATTTGTTTGAGATTTGTTTCGGATTTGTTTTGAGCCTATATATAGGCCTTGAGAACTAGGCGGTTAAAATCGGTTTTTAGAACTAATCGGTCTAGGGGTGATTAGTGATTAATCGGTTAATCGGAAAATAATCGGGGATTAAATTGAAAAATTAATTTTATATATATATATATATATATATATATATATATATATATATATATATATCTATATAATAAAACACAAAGAAAGCTATCAAGTGGCTCTCCTTCAATCCCCCCAAAATCAAAGGCCCAGATCTAACCTCACAAAACATATTTTTCCCTCCAAAAGTTTCCCCCCAAAACTCAAATTCAAATTTCCCACCCAAAACAACTCCTTTATTTATTTAATTATCTCTCTCTCCCTCTCTCTCTCTCTCTCTTATATTCAAAAAATACAGAAAATAAAAATTTTAATTTTTTAATAAAAAAAATTAAAAACCAAAAAATATAAAATTTTAAAAAGTTTACAAATAATATTAAAAATAAAAAACTTATAAAAAAAATTATAAAATTATAAAAAAAATTTAAAAATTTTTTTAAAATAATTTTTAAAATTTTTTACAAATTTTCAAAAAATTAAAATTTTTAAATTTTTTGAAATTTTAGAAATAAAACTTTAAAATTTTAAAAATAAATTTTAAAAAATAAATGTTTAGATTATTGGTATTGTAGATACCTTCACACCTGCACTTGCGTTACCATTATATTTAGACATGCTCATAGTGGTTATGAGATTAGAGTAAGCTCTATAAAACCTATATGATAATGTTCTTGCATAACTATTACACGCATCTAAAATTGATGCTGAAGTTAAAAAAAACTCTATGTAGTGTTTCTAACAAACTATATGCATTACAGGTAAGTTCAAGCTAATGATCAGGAAGGCGATAATTGAGCTTAAAGGTAGATATACTGCTTCCTCATATAATATGTTTGCTACTTCAATTAATTTGCTGGACCTCCAAAACTATTTTATATAATCAAACCAGGTGCACCGTTCCGAAGACGTGCCGTAGGCACGTGTCAACGGGCAAACCTAGTATATATATATATATATATATATATATATATATATATATATATATATATATATATATAGACTAGGCAGTTAAAATCGGTTTTCAGAACTAATCAGTCTAGGAGCGATTAGTGATTAATCGGTTAATTAGAAAATAATGGGGGATTAAATTGGAAAATTCATTATATATACATATATATATATATCCTAATTATGTAGCAACCCTAAATCCTAATATAAAACTATTATGAGATTATCAAATAGAAGCATATAGTTATAGAGAAAAAGAAGAGAGTGCTTGGTTTGAGCTGAGTTTGGATTCTGGATGTAGATGGTTGGATTTGCTGATTGGTTCCATCAAGTAAAAACAATCGGGGAGGAACAACGCGAGTAGCAAGAGGAGGGGATGCAGCATATGCGGGCCAGGTCAAGTATGCAACTGCGCAAGGGGAGCGACGGCGGGTCGGGTTTGAGTTTGCTCGAGGAAGAAGAAAAGAACCAGTTTAGGGCTTGGGTTTGAAGAGAATCAGTTTGAGTTTGGGTTTGCGCGAGGAAAAAGAAGAGAGCAGCGACATGTCGGGTTTAAATTTTGGATTGGGATTTGAGTTTGGGTCGGATTTAGCCCAAATAATGCAAACGAGCATGAAAATTAGAGAAGATTTAATCGGTTAATTGGCCAATTAATCACTAATCGGGTGATTATACCCGATTAAATCGCTAACTATTAAAATATTATAAATCGCTAAAAAAATAATCGCTTAGCCTCCGATTAGCGATTAATCGGGGATTAATCGGGTGTAATCGGAAATTTTAACTGCTTAGCTTGAGAATAATGAGAAAATATGTTATTATTGATTTAAAAAATTATTGTGATTGAGTTATTGCTCTTCATTCTCTTTTTGTGCGACATTTGAGATCCAACATTAGGGTTTGTGATAAACTCTAAAACTACACACCCCATATTTTAAAAAAATCCTAACCCTAATTCCCAAATTCCCTTTCTCACTCCGTCTTCTTCCTCCCCCCCCCCCCCCCGTCTGCTCCGAAACCCATCACCTACCTCCGTCGACCGCTCCCCACCTCTACCTCGCCAGCCCGCCGAACTCCTCCTCGCGACCCCGCGCAGCACCAGTGCCACTCCTCCGCAGCACCACTCATTGCAAACCCCCGTCACCCTCCTTCACCCCCTTCGACTACCACTTCCCTGTCCCACCTTCGACTGCAACCCCGACCATCCTCTCTGTCATCTTCACACTTCAAAACCCATCCACTGTTCGGCCTCCGAACGCCAGCGACCACCCAACTCCGTTGCCAAGTTGCCTCCCCGCAACCGCCCTCACTGCTCGACAACCCCCGCCTACACCGTCATCCTCTGTCGCTCGACATCCACTGAAGCCCCGTCGATCTTCTTCCTTCCGCGGGCACAACAAGATGGGATCGCTGCAGCCACTATTTGTCTCAGATCTGATCCCTGGCTGTGGGATCTATTCGCCAAATTTCTTCGAACCCTGGGTAATTTCTTTCTACTTTTCAAATATTTGTGTTACTGCTTTATCATCTCTATAATATTATTTGATTTATCTATCGTCCACAAATATTGAAAGTGTGTGCTTCTACTTACTAATTAGAGTACAAATCATTATTGCATCTTTTACTTGCTAAGAACGCTTAGATATATACTTATTGATTGTTAGAACTGAATCGTTAATTGGGATTGTTAAACTTAATTCAATTCTTGAAAATCCATCGAACCGATTAACTGTTTTAATTTCTAACTTGATCCGCATTACATGTTGGTAACCTTAATCCTTTAATACTCTTGGAAATTCTCTACTTAGGGTTAAGTCTTACATCATTTTGGTATCAGAGCGAAGATCTTAAAACCCTAGTTTTTGCGTTCATTTAGGATCATTTGTCTTTTATATTTCTTTCTTTTTAGATCATTTCAAATTTAAAAAAAAAAACTTAGGTGCATTTAGGACACGTTTTTTCAAAGTTCAGCAAACACACGACCCCTAGTTTTCCACCGTTGGTGAATGCGACTTCGCAGCGCCATCACAGATCCTAAAGAGCCTTTCTTGTCCCTCCCAAACCACCCAATTAGGAACCCTAGACTTCTGCAAGCCCCTCCTCGAACTGAGATGGACAACTTTGATATTTTTGCTACCTTAGCTGCCATTCAAGCAACTCTTGCCAATATCAATCAGAGGCTTGAGCAAGTGAAATTAAATCAAAATATTGCCCCTAAGCTTCATCGTCGGATCCCTCAAGAGAATGATCGTGACGGCCGACGTCAAGATCGTGACCTTAATGAACAATACAAAAGAACGTTAAGGCTGGCATTCCCTACTTTGAAGGCCGTATGGAACTCCAAGCATATCTCGATTGGATCTGTGTCAGGGACCACTACTTCGTGTAGTATGACATGAGCGAAGCCCTGAAGGTCAAATTTGTCACAATGAAATTAACTGGAAAGGCCCAACACTGGACCAATCTTGAACATATTGCCCGCAGAGGCCGAATCTAGCACCCATAGCTACTTAGGAGGTCATGAAAGAGATCCTCACTGAGACATATGTGCCCTTATCTTTCTATACCCAAATGCTTGATTCGTGGAATCAACTCTATTAGGGAAGCAAATTCACCAAAGAGCATGTGGATAACTTCGATGACTTCCTTATTAAGTGCAAAGCTTTAGGTAAAGAGAGCGAAGAACAAACTCTCACTATGTTCAGAGCTGGATTACGAGCCGATCATAGGAACGAGCTAATTCATAGAAACGTGAATTCCTTGGCAGCAGCTTATGCCCTTGTCCTCGATATGGATTCTCTTAAAGCAAATTCTCATTACAAGTCCAAGAATCTGATGGATCATTCCTCTAGAATGATCCTTTATGATCCCTCTAGACCTGAGCACTCCTCTCCTCAGTACCCCAACAAGTCTTACCCAAGCAAGCCTACTTCAAATCCCTATTCACTTAAAAATGACAACACGGGTGAGAACACTAAAAAAGGCTATTCTAAGATTGATCCTCTCAGTAAGTGTTATAAATGCAAGGGATACGGCCATATTGCTGGCAACTGTCCCAGCCCAAGTAGGATCAATATAGTACAGAATACCGCTGTCATCGCTGATGAGTCCGACAATGAGTTTACCTATGAACCTCATGTAAGCGTTGACTTTGATGAAGAAGAGGATACCAACCTCTCAACTATATTCGGTCGATATAATCACCTCCATTGAATATACCTGAGTCACTCATTCCTTCCCAAGTCACTTGGCAGCTTATAGATTTAATCCATGTGTTAGAACATCATAGTCTCAAAGTCTACATCCATATTTGCATCCCGCATTCATGATTTGCATAGAAAAATTTCCAAAGAAATTAATGAGAATAATTTTAACTAAAAGTTAATAGCAGTAACTAGAAGAAAATTTAAAACTATTGATGTTGGTGACGAAGTGATGGTTCGGATTCGTCCGTAACGGTTACCAGCTGGATCTGTTAAGAAATTGAACATACGTGCTGCAGGCCCATTTAAAATTCTGCATAAAATCAATGATAATGCTTATGTCGTTAACCTTCCTGAAGGTTTTGGCATAAGTAAGATTTTCAATATTGAGGATCTAGTGCTCTATGAAGGCCCAAAATTTAACCCTAAAAATTCTCTTATAGATAAGCCTACCCTGCAGCCTAATGGTGAGATTTTCACAATTTTCCCTTTACCTGATACTACTTACCCACCGACAGACAAATTGGATAATATTTTAGATGATCAGATAATCACTAGTGGAGATAATGGTATTCATAGGTATCTAGTGAGGTGGAAGAACATGCCGAGGTCGGGTGACACTTGGAGTGACTGTGAGGAGCTCCCGTGCTTGGATCCAGATCTTTTGGAGCACCATGACAGGATCACTGGTTTTGACTCGACTAGATCGAACCCTCTCCCACCCGAAGAGAATGATGAGAACATCAAATCTGTTTTTATTTTTATTTTGAGATTTAGCCATATGTACTTTATCTGATAGATTTGTTTTAGATTTGTTTTGGATTTGTTTTGAATTTGTTTTGAGAATATATATAGGCCTTGAGAATAATGAGAAAATATACTATTATTGATTAAAAAAATTATTGTGATTGAGTTTTTGCTCTTCATTCTCTTTTTGTGTGAGACAATTGAGATCCAACATTAGGGTTTGTGATAAACTCTAAAACTACACCCAAATTCTCAAATTAAAAAATCCTAACCCTAATTAAATTATACCCTAATTCCCAAATTCCCTTTCTCTCTCCTTCGTCTTCTTCTTCTTCCCCCCATCTGCTCTGAAACCCATCACCCACCTCCGTCGACCGCTCCCCTCCTCCACCTCGCCAGCCCGCCGCACTCCTCACGACCCCGCGCAGCACCAGTGCCACTCCACAGTAGCACCACTCATCGCAAACCCCCTTCGCCCTCCTTCACCTCCTTCGACTGCCACTTCCCTGTCCCACCTTCGACTGCAACACCGACCATCATCTCCGTCATCTTCACCCTTCAAAACACATCCACTGTTTGGCCTCCGAACACCAGCGACCACCCAACTTCGTTGCCTTGCTGCCTCCCCGCAGCGACCCTCACTGCTCGACGACTCCTGCCCGCACCACCGTTGTCCTCCGTCGCTTGACATCCACTGAAGCCCCGTCAATCTTCCTCCTTCCGCACGCACAACAAGATGGGATCGCTGCAGCCACTATTTGTCTCAGATAAGATCCCTGGCTGTGGGATCTGTTCGCCAAATTTCTTCGAACCCTGGATAATTTCTTTCCAGTTTTCAAATATTTGTATTACTGTTTTATCATCTCTATAATATTATTTGATTTATCTGTCGTCCACAAATATTGAGAGTGTATGCTTCTACTTGCCAATTAGAGTACAAATCATTATTGCATATTTTACTTGCTAAGAACGCTTAGGTATATATTTATGATTATTAGAACTAAATCGTTAATTAAGCTTGTTAGACTTAATTCAATTCTTGAAAATCTATCGAACCAATTAACTGTTTTAATTTCTAACTTGATCCGTATTGCATGTTGGTAAACTTAATCCTTTAATATTCTTGGAAATTCTTTAGTTAGGGTTAAGTTTTACATCATATAAGGGTCGTGTACGATATGATATGTGATAGACATTTAGAAATACTAGTCATTACTTTCTTAGTTTCTTTTAACCTTTGTTGATAATCCTATGAAGGAGTATGGTACGCGGACTGAGGTATTTTGGGGAATGCAATTATTCCTAAGAATGCGATGTGGATTCCCAGGAAAATTACATTACTGTGTTTGGTTTAGCACACAATATTCCCAAGAATCCTAAAAATTGGGTATGTTAATTTTACCAAAATATCTATCATTAGAGCAAGCTGGCAAAGTGAGAGAAAGTGAGAGGGGGAGAGGTGCGCAGTTGTGGGGGTGGGTGTGGGGGTGGTGGTGGATGGTAGCAGTGAGTGGTGGGTGGTGGGCCGTGGAGGTGGCAATATTGGGTGGGGGAGGCGTGGTCGTGGTAGTAACGGGTGGTGAGGGTGGCGGTGGCAGCAGGGCGATGGCGGTGACGTGGTGGTGGGAGCAGCAATAGTGGTGGTGCCGATGGTGGTGATCGTGGAAACAGTGGCATTGGTGGATGGAGGGTGGTGGCAAAGGCCGCAGCAACAGGTACAAGGCATAGGTGGGCATAACATAAGTGGTGACTAAAATAACATTTTGTTGTTCTATTCGCCTGTGAAGAGAATTCTGGAAATAGAGTATGCCTTCATAAAAATATGACTGAGCGCCTCCCCGCTCCCCCACAAAATATATATATATATATATATATATATATATATATATATATATATATATATATATATATATATATATATATATATTCTTTGCATGACCTACTAGGCTACTACAATATAATAGCCATGCAAAACGAACAAGAATTGCCAATAATTTTCACAAAACCATAATGAATGGGTTTCCTTAAAACTGTATTCCTCATCTCAAATTCATGATCCACACTGCCAAAAGTGGGCTCCATGTCATAAAACATACTGTGTCAAAACTTCACAAGGTTTGAACAAGGTTTGAACATGGTCTTATGTCTAAACCTGTTACCCACTAATCAAGTGGCTGCAAAATGAAGGGCTTTTCAACAATAGAACAAATGGGATCATATGATGCATGCGCTGAAACATGTTCACACCCCATAAATCAGCTTATGTTCTATGAAATATAGATCACTTTGAACAATATGGATCATGCATTTGAGGAGAGGAATGACATCTTTTAGCATGCCGAAGAAGGAAAATTCCTCATTAAACCGCTAGCCTCCCAATTTCTAACATATATAAATATTATATATGGTGATATGAGAAGTCATGTACCATAGGATAACTTGCTTCATATGAAACGCCATATATGTCAATCTCCCTGTATCAAATTAATAACGTACACTATTCAAAGTGATTTTTCATGCCCTAAAAGTCTAGAACACGCACGCACGAGAAATCATGCAGTTAGGCATCTTCACTGTTTTAAATTTCCTCCGATACGGCCAAAATTCCGGCCGATATTTCGTTTCGGCTAGCTTGCCGATACGAAATCACATATTTTATACTCTACATCGTTTTGGACCGAAATGTGACGATTTCAGCCAAAATTACCGAAATATTTCCGAAATTGGCGAAATATCAGCCAAAATAGACACATGTTATTGTGAATATATTTAAAAATTTTGTTTTAATTTTTGCATATATGTCTTTCAATATATGACCTTCAGCTAAAATAATGTGAGGATTCGGTATCGCAATTGTTTGTATATATGCAAAGTCAAGTAAGTTTATTAACTAATACATTTTTTCTAATCAATGCAAATTCTATTTAGTTATATACTTATATTACATTCTCTTCTATATTATTGTTAAATTATGCGAAGATTTACCGTAATTGATTCATATCATTAGTTACATTATACAATATTTTATATGATAAATGACATGTAGGATATATAATATCTTATTTAGTAACAAATTTTTTTTTATTGAGTATAGAAAATGAACATCCGATATAATCACATTTCCCCGAGATCCCCTCCGATATCTCCGATCCGAAACGAAACACCCCTTGCCGAGACGAGTCCGAAATCCGAGATTTAAAACCATGGGCATCTTTAACTCACTAGCAGCTGTATGTTATTCAGTAATAAAACAAATGCTAACACTAGACCCACAAAAAAAATGTACTCAATTTATGCATGATTTATGATAAGTAGATCATGATGAATGATCAGGAATAATAATGGATAACCTGGAGCATAACTCAAGCCAAGGAGGAAGATTAGTTCTAAGGAACAGGATCTCCCCCGGTTTAGCAATCTCTTTTCCAAATTTAGCAGGGAAACAACAATGTCCACATCAACCACACAGAAATTTGGTATTGTGTAACTAGAATGCTCTTTTAAGTACATATATGAAAGACAAGTGCAAAGATAATAAAGAAACCTGTGTCAACGAAAATTTTCATATCCATCAAGTCGCGGACGCGTTGATCATGAAAAACTAAAATTCCTTCCAAAATAATTACATCAGAAGCATTGACCTAAAAGTAGATGGAAGAATCAGATCATATCCCTGAGTACCTTGTCATGTCATAAAACCTTAAATATATGCTTTGAAATACAGAAAAACAGAAAAAAAAATCCAGTCTACAATTGTTAAGAAAAATTTCAAAGGAAAATTGAAGTATAGTCACCTTGCTTCATCAAAGAGAGATCAATCAAACAATCACCAAAAAAGAGACAAAACATACATGGTATTACCCGTCAAAGAGACAAAAACATACATGGTATTACCCGTCAAAGAAAGAGAAAACCATAATATAATACATGATCCATTTGCAACAAAAGCACAATGTTTCTATCACTAAACCCGTGCTATCTGAGCTTCATTTACAAAGAAGATCCTTAAAATAGGAACTGAGAGGAATTACCAAATATTTTAAACACGTATATTTGCCTGAAATGTTGCATTAGGTATGTCTAAGTAATTAATGTTAGTGAAACCTTTTAAAAGCAGATACTTTCAAAATTACTACAAGAATTACAGTAATTACTCTCTTTTAAGTTCTAAGATTAGTATTTGAGTTCATATTTCAAATGTCAAGTGTTACTTTTAAAAGTTCCTTTGTTAGTTATGCATTTCCTCACATTTGTCTTTTATTGTAAATTGCTTAGATTCTTATTTCTATTGTTATTTTTCAAACAATCTTGGTGCATTTTGCTGCTAATGACTATAAACCTAAATAACCTAAGCCATGCCTTCCCACTTAGCTCTGGTTTCTGCTTTCCACAACACTGGGACAATTATAAAACATGTCCAACAAATTGGTATTCAGATGATATGAGGATGTTGAGGTGGATGAGAGATGACCCTATAATTCTATGTACAGCGGAATAGAGGAAAAAGATTCACGTAAATGACCATAAAGATTTGGGGTTAAGATTGTTACTGCTGCTGCTTTATAGTAACAACTCTCAAAGAAAAGATGTTCCAAATTAACATTCCACTCTTAAACCGAAAATTTATGAACTAAAATTCTGATAGAATTTCTACTTTGAAGTATGTCAGATTGGAATGTCAAGCACGAAGGCAGAAGGTAGAAGATATTGGGTAGGAATACAATGTAAATCAAAGTATGTAGAGTAACTAGTTTAAAAGAAGATGGTAACTAGTTTAAAAGAAGATGGGTCCATATTGGCTACTATGATACCTAGAATAATCCGAGACATATCAGAGATTGGTAAGAGCATCCACTATCGTCTCTGCTATATTTTAACTATATGCAAATTTGGTTTTAGCACAGATGCTCTTCCGCCACTATGGTGAGAGCTATAATTTGCAAAAAAAAAATAGTAAAATATATAGACGGAAGAAGATCCTCCGTCTGCTTTCCTTATTATAATTTTGTTTTTAAAAAAATCCAGCCGGAAGAAGATCTTCCGTCTGGATTTTTTAAATTTTTTTAAAAAATTTTTGAACACATCAGCCGGAAGTTCAACTTCCGTTTGGGATTTTTTTGATTTTTTTTTTTGTCTTTTAGGAAAAGGACAAAAAAAGAAAAGGACGAAAAAAAAAAGAAAAATTTAAATAAATGAAAGGGACGGAAGTTCATCTTCCGTCTCTTTCAATTTTTTTTAAAAAAAATAAAAAAATTACGAAGACGGAGGAACATCTTCCGTTTGATAAATTTTTTTTAAGAAAAATTAATAAATTCGATAGACGGAAGATCTTCTTCCGTCTATACAATTTTGACCGGTCAAATTGTATAGACGGAAGATCTTCTTCCGTCTATTCGAATTTTTAATTCCAAAGAAATCAAAATTTTTGATAGACGGATGATCGTTTACCGTCTTCTATAATTTCCAAATGCTATTCTACCCTGCTATATATGGCCGACTCCTGTTCACTACTCTGGTTTATAGCAGACGATAGTGGAGTAAAATTTCCCAAAATTTCCATTTTTTAAATAAATAGCCGACGATAGTGGATGTTCTAAGGAGGAAAGGAGGCAAAAGAAAACTCTCATAAAAAATGATGCATTAAAAAATTTATTTTGCAGATACATATACATAACAGGCACACGTCCACGATAAAAGATTGTAATGGTTTGGGTAATTAATAATTTATAAGTCACTGTGATGGTGCTCTCCAGTTACACAATTTTATGTCTGACGACAATGTATGTCTGATCCGGACTATATAGGAATTTGTGTATTTGAATAACCATAGCATGTCACATGACTCACATCCACATCCCAAATCAGTGTCAATGCATCAGAAATAATACTTCAGAGTAACATGTGAGAAGAAATGAGAGCCTAGAAACAGACTGGCATCACATACCTAGTTCCTTTGCAAGACTAAAAATCTAGAGAACTATCTATCACCATGCAAGTCTGTTAACTTCAGATAAATCACAAGAACTTCTGATGTTGTAACAAGACAGGGAACAACATTTAATCTGAAAAATCAGATTAATTTTATACATATCCTAATATTCACAACAACAACAAATATATATATATAACTGATGAATAAAAAAACACTATTTACACATGAGTTTTGATTGTATAACAACTATTTACTTGTGATCATTGATAGCGGACAGTATATCGTCACCAATAATTGCAAGTGCATTGACAAGAACAACCCAAAGGTATTTTTGCAAGCAACAGAACATGTACATGCTTCAAGACAAACCTTTCGAAAACTCTCTGAGCATCGTTGGTGATTTTTAAAGTCATATATGGGAATATTAACAGCTTGCCCACTTTTAAGCTCACCCATGCACTTCAAAAGTTGTTCCGTGTCAAAGGCATCTAGAAAGACACAAGTAGAGAAACAGACAACAAACCTCAGTAAAATGATTAGGTTCATGATCTGTTCCTGCACAGGACAACTTTTCAATCACAATCACAAGAAACAATATAACGTTATATAGTAAACAAACTACCTGGATGGTCAAAATTATACTCATGGACACGTTCAGATTCTTCAGCTGTCAGACCACGATAAAAAGAGTCCTGCATAATTTCAGTTATATTTAGGAGAAACATGAGGCATCAAATATGACTTCTAACCTACAAAAAGCATTTCATCCTGATGCAGCGACTACCAAATAATGAACAGTGTGACTATCATAACTAGTAATCTGGTATTACCATCCATTACCAATCTGTAGAGTACAGCTATGGAAAAAACACTATAGTTTGTATACAATATATAGGAGAAAACACAAAGGAATTTGAAAATGGGTATCAAACAAAAATTATTTAATTGGTCATAAGTACCATAACCATTGAAAAAGAACCAGTCATATAATAAACTACCGAAAGTAATGGTCAAGCTTAATGACAAATCTCAAGTTTCTCTAGGCTAGGAGACTTAAATTACAAAAAGAAAATAATATGCTACAAGGTATCTCGCCTAAGGGAATAATACAGTCTAAAGTTCCAAATATGATGCATGATCATTATAATTGGACAATATTATTTGGCATGTGAAATTAAATTTTTATTCAAAAATTCTATAAATTTTCAAAAAAAGTAAATTTTTAAACGATATGATGAAAAGAAAGACCTAGTAGGCGAGTATGGAAGAAAATACTTTGAAGACCAATAAATGTAGGTGCAGGAATGCCCCACACACCGAACGCATGATGAGCTTTCTTCTAAATGCAAGAAATCACAAGTTCAGGTATAGGTTCAACATATTTACATTAAGTCTCATTTGTTTACACTTTTCTTACGAGGTTCGGATATTCATTTTTCCCTCAATGGAGACCACAATATTCTTTAAAATGATTTTTGATATAAAGTAAAAATCAATGATGCTTATTTAACGAACTTAATTTAACCAATTGGTTCATGTTATGAAACATGCTTCATAATTTCATATAGTTTGGTTCTTTCATATAATTCTTTTATCAATATTGTTAGTATGTAAACAAAATCATCTCCAAAATGCGGAATTGATTTTCATGACATAGAATATGTGTGGAACACTAAAATATGGCACAAGTACATACTATTAATTTGAATTGAATAGTGGTTTGATTTACATCACTTACAAGATATGAAGATGCACACATAATTTAGTTTCAAGGATAAATTTCAAAAAAAACCCTACTGAGTTTTCGCTATTGCGTCCAACTTTCAAATTGGTAACTAAACCTATTATTCAAATAGTTTTTTGGCACTTTGCCAACAGTAATTACAACCACTAAAAATAGTGTAAAGTGACCATTTTGCCCTCTATCTTATCTCTTTCTCTCCTTACCTCTTAAACCCAACTTAAATCCGAATCTATATCCAAACCCAAACCCAAATCTAAACCCAAAATCATACCCATTCCCATTACTTCTCTCTTTCTCCAAACCCCCTCCCCTCCTCCTCTCCCCTCTCTTCTCTTTCCTCTCTCTCCCCCCTCTCCTTTCCCTCTCAAACCCACCCCGGCCCCGATCAAATCCATCACCCTTCTTTCTTTTCTCTCCTTATCCCTCTTTCCTTTACCTCCTACCTGAATCCGAACCTGAACTCACCCAAATCCATCACCCCCCTCCCCTCTTTCCCCTCCTCTCCTTTTCTCCTTCCCCTCTCAAAGCAACTTGAACCCAAGTTCGACTCAAATTCATTCCCCCCCCCCTCCCTCCCTCTCAAACCCACCCATACATCCCCCCTCTCTCACATCCAGAGCCAACCCGAATCCAATTCAAACCTATTATGATTTAATTTTTATTTTAATCTTAAAATTTTAACTAAATTGAAGGGAAATTTTAACTAAATTGAAGGGAAAATTTAGTCAAAAAGAAGATCGTAATTATGTTAAATGATCTCACATGACTGTAAATTGGAGTAGTGAAACACCTAACGAAATATAATAGCAGTACGGTGAAACACAAAAACATGAAACTTGATAAGGATTTTCTAAAATTTATCATTTTTTTCAATAGATAATTCTCATTAAACAAATACATTGACACAACTGGGTATAGTGCCTTCGCTGGCAAGCCAAAGCATACCAAACTCATGACATTTAGAACCTTCTCAACGCCCCCAATGATGTGTTTGTTTGAATGTAGATATAGTACTCTTCCATTGTTTTTTCCTCTGTAACCATGAATGCAATTAGAGATACATTGGAGATGGCAACTTCTCATTGGTTCCTCAAGAAATGCTTGGAAAAGTTTTTAAAGTCATACATATCCAAGACTCCTTGCACAACCCCCACCCCTTCTTGTCCCTTTTAAAATTTCTCCAAATTTGTTCTTCCACAAGCCATAACATCCCCCCCCCCCAAAAAAAACAACAATTCAATCATTTTGTCTAGTATTGGCCAATACCTTCAAACCATGCATTGAACAAGCATAAGCTTAGTACAAATCTTACCAAATTCACATCTCATTCACCTTTTAATCTTCTAATCAATAGATCCAACAATAAATACATCATTCTCAATAAAGACACTAGTGGCAATTCCCTCCAATTGCTAAGCCAATCTTAGTCATCACCTCCCTCTCCTCTCACCCAAATCCATGGTATTTTCACATCATACTACATATCATTTCAGTACTAGCTACCATCAACTTCATCACCTTTTCTTTCCCACTAGACAACCCCTCTACAATGCATGTCTTGATTCTTTAACCTAGGTTATCTGCATGACTGCATCATTACCAAAACTCCAAAGTTTCAGATTTATAATCAAACAATCATCAAACTTCTGCCTACATTGAACAGAAACACTCCATTCCATTTCCTTAATATTCCCAAAGATTACCAAATTTCAAAGGTGCATATAAGTTTATTTTTAAGAGGATGTAGAAGTTTGCTAACTTAAGATATCAGATTGCAACCTACACTAAAAAAAAAGTAACTCCATCGTTGTTTTGGGACTGCGTATGGCAAGCCAACTAAAGTTTTTTGTAAATCCGCCTTTTAGCGAGAAAAAGAGAGCACATGCCGTCAAAGTTTAGGTAAATTGGGTCTAAGTGGAGTTGAGATAAGTATAGTTATCTTTGCTTTTCTCAACCCACAAGTAAACGTAATTGTAGTTATTTCAACTCAAAATAGGTCTCCAGATATGCAAAAAAAAATTAAAAAATTTGAGCCTGAGAGATTACTCCAAACTCGAGTTATCCTAACTTTAACTTGGCTCCCAAACACATCCTAAATGGTTAGGACCTGTTTCGGAATCAACGTCAGAATTACCAAGTTATTGTTTAAGTGAAGGTACATGTATGCTCACCTTACTTATCAAACCTCCGCTCGTCCTTTAGCTACCAAGTACGGGGCAGTCCATGATTAAGATAAATTACGCCCAAATGGAGTTTCGAAAACTCTAAATATCTCATTGGGTGATATAACTACATTTATCCCAACTCCAAAAAGGCCCCAAATATCCCAAAGTGATGACAACTAAAGTAAAGTGAGATATATTTACTCAATCCAAACAACAACAACGACAACAATAACAACTCATAGTCAAATCAAATTTATAAAAAATAAAATAAAATCTCGCAACCTGATTGACAAGCACGACGCGATGATCATGCAGCTGCTGGATGATCATATCGCACACCGTCGTCTTCCCCGACGCGGTTCCTCCGCAAACCCCTAAACACAAAAAAAGCAAATCACATCACCAATCAATCAAAAGCTATTATAATTAGGGTTAATGAAACCAACCGATCACGAACGGCTGCTTTGGAGAATCCGACGACTCATCGGCCGAGCCTCCAGCAGCGGCAGCCTTGGCGGATGAGGGGGAGGAAGGGGTGGAAGAGGAGGAGTGGCGGAGAGAGTCGATCCGGAGGCCGCTGAAGTGTGGGCCCGACGCCGCCTCCATTACGTCCTCTGCTGCTTTCTCCGGCATATTCTTGATTTTAAATTTTCTCTCTCTCTCTCTCTCTCTGTTTCTCTCTCCTCTCGTTCGTAATTTTGGGAGGTGAATCGGATTCGGGGAATACCTCTGATTAGGAGGATGGTGGGGTCCACGCTGGAGATGGGAATTAGGGAAGAGGGAAGATCAATCCGAATCGAATCCGAATATTGCGCAGGCAGAGCGGGGCGTAGGATTTAAGCTCATATTCACTTTTTTGAATTTTTTGTGTTTTTATGACTATTGTTTGGCATGGTAATTGGAAAATTAATGACAAGTTTTTTAACGAAAAATTAATCATAACTAGTAATTTCCCCGTGCGATGCACGTTTTAATAATTTCAAAAAATAAAAATAAAAACTCTGTCGTAGGGAGGATTTGAACCCGAAACTTCATTTATATTAGTTATGTACATGTGTTGTACATGTTGGTAGAATGATAAAATGATAAATAACACTAAGACCTTCTCCCATTATAATATTAGAGATTAGAGATCTATACTTACAATTTTTATGTCTGTCACTGAAAAATCTTAATCATTCATTTCATAATAATTAAAAATATAATAGTAAATAAAGGACAGAGAAATGCTATGAGTATCTCCAGGTCCGGCAGTTGCATCAGCCCCCAAATCCCCAAAAAAATTGGAAGCCTCCATTTTCAGAAAAAAAAAAAATTATATTAGCTTCAGACCCTTATAATCTATGAATCGTTTTATTTTTATCATGATTTTATATTAGCTTCAGGCTCCAAAAAAATTTTATATTAGCTTCAGGCCGCTAAAATCCATGATTTCTCATGTATTCTTTTTTATAATTTTCTTCTAATACATGAACCGTTTTTTTTTTTTTTTTTTGGGGGGGGGGGGGTATATGTGGGGCCCCTTTTTGAGAGTTTGCTCCCTTAAAAAATTTTATATTAGCTTTAGGTCCCTAAAATCGATGATTTCTCATGTATACTTTTTTATTTTTTTTCTAATACATGAATTCTTTTTTTTTGGGGGTGGTATATGTGGGGCCCCTTTTTGAGAGTTTTGCGTCAGGCCCCTAAAATCCTGGGGGCCGGCCCTGAGTATCTCTAGTTGTACACTTGTATCAAATGTTTTAGTGATGTGTTGGTCTATTGGATTCCTACATGAAATCTAATTGGCACATACTGTTATTGTATGTATAATCAAATAAAACTAGTAATCTGCACTTGTTTTGCATGTTCTAATAAATATATTTTTTAAAGTAAATATTAAGACGTAATCTGACCTCGAACCTTAGATCGCTTTTTACTCATCACATACTCTTTACAAATTATTCCTAGTAGCACCAACTTTTATTTTATATGAATGGCACTTTAAGGGTATTATAGTAACAAATTGTAAATAATTGTGTCATAACTAAATTGGAACTTTAAGGGTATTATAGTAACTAACAACACTTGAGTAAATGAATGGTTAATATAACTCACTTAAAAATAAAAGATTGATATTAGATAGTTGATTGTCTATGAATTACATGTTGTCTACAGATGATAATCTTAACTCTCCCATTATAGTGTTAGAGATGTCTATTTGACAGCCCAATACAAATATACAAATAGAACAAATCCACAAATATTCCAAAACCTCCAAATCCTTGATTAGAGCGCAAACAGCCCCATACAAATGGGGACACAAATACACAAACATTCAAAAGGACTTGGAGTGAGAGATTCAGATGAAAAAAAGTTAGAAAACATATTTTTTTATTCTCTGTACTTTGAAGCACTAACTCTTCATGAAAGATACTGTTTTCATTTGAATTTTTTTTTCCTAAGGTAAAGGGCTAAGTATAGCTATCCTATTTAATTAATAAGATGATAATTTAAAAAACCCAGAAAACTGGACAACTGTATAACAAAAGATGAACATACATACAATGAAACAGTAAAACCTCCAACAGTCCTGGGAGGGTGAGATAAATCCACGAAAAATAGAAGCAACTTCTAGAGTACATTAAAACAAACTAGAGATCTCTCCAACAACATCTCTGAAGGGTGGAATTCTCAGTTAAGTGTCGGCTCAATCTTTATCTCATAGTCATAGTACTCATCCAAAGCTCTGGTGATCCGCCCTCTCGACCATGTTCTCGCAGCTATAGTCCAAAAAGAAATCAGATGCATAATCTGAGTTAATATATCAGAAATACTATCACATGTCTCACAAAAGTAAAAGTTAATTCTATTAAGCCATAAAACCCAAGTCATTGCAGTGGTAGCGATATATAATGCTTCCTTCATCTCTTATCAGACACTAGCAAATCTATGACCTACCTACAAGTCATCGTAGGTCAAGGGATAGTCATTTGTTCCAAGGGCCCTCAGGAGCTCGACCCAAACCGCATTACTCCTATGACACTCTATAAACAGGTGGTCTCTAGATTCAATGGATGAATTGTCGAATCCGCAGCAGGTCACAATGTTGGGTTGTCTTTTAACCTATAACACCCCGAATTCCATATACTGAAAAATTCATGACACACCCACACTCTTTTGCTTCAATTGAGTACATAAACATAATATAATATAGGAAAATACAGAGATTCTTACTACATGTCCAAGTCACATTGAGTAATATCGTGACAGGCCCTCAGGATGCTACACTTGTACTTTATCTCCTCATACAAACTTACCTACAAAACCACAATATGTGAGATCGTCAACTTGTGAGGCTAACGACAAAAATCCTTACAACTTTATTGAATTCCTATTCAATTATGTTAAAGGTGAGTTAATAAGTAATGACAATTCTAAATGAAACAGTCATAACATGAAAATGTCAATATTTTTATATCATTAATGGTTGTCCAACAAGATATTACTTCATAAGTTCTATATGCACCTATTTGATATACTATTCCAATGCATGCTTGTTTGAAACGATATGTCACCCATACAATATAGTTCTCAATTACAAACTAATAAGCATTTTCTTCTCAATATGGGGTTCAATCCATTGCTATGCATACTTAAACTCAATGACTAGTACTTCAACGTGTAATCACTTGTAAATCGAACTCCCAGGATATTAAATCTCACCGGCCCATCCCTAGCCCACACATGCAGATTTATTGGGCGTATCCTCAATCATGAACATTCTTAGGAGCAGCAGCTCTTTACCAAAAATTTCATGGACCTTCCTCGACCTACCTGTGGCCCACACACATGGATTTTTCAGGGCATATCCTTAGCCATGAACCCCAACAAATTGATCTTTCGTAACTAGCTCACACATGTGGATTTATCGGGCGTATCCTCAGTCCCGAACATTCCTAGAAGCCCAGCTCTTTACCGGCCATGTCCGTTATTGTTTCAGTCATATCTTCTTCTAATGCAGGTTATTCGCTCAGTGATGCAAAATATAATCTAGACTTAATGATCCGTATTCCGAACATACATTTCAAACAAACTGAAATCATGGTCACACCGACCCTATTCCACTCCTCCTTCGGAATTCTCTAACTATCACGCCCCGCTTTCCAAAAAGAGAATACGGAATATGGATACGTGACTAAGCCCAGCGAATGATTTTCATCATCCATAAGCTATTCAGAATCTTTACAACATCTCACAGAAATAATCAGAGTCGGAAGCAAGAAAAGTCAACCACATATGCATAATTGAATCAAATATACCAACAGAAATTTACTTGAAACCAAAATATAATAATAGTCTCAAATAAATCAGATATGAACAAGTTAATTATCCTGGGTCACATCGCCCACATACAAAATAAATCTAAGTATCAAATACAATTATTCAAATAAGCAACAGAAATAATAATAATAAATGCAAAGCTCCAGCACTAATATCTCATATCACCAACTCCATCTGGCAGCTGATCACCCTGATCTGCAATTAAATAAATTGCAAGAAGAGGAAAAGGAAAATAAACTCTCGTTAATACAAGTTACGGACCGCTTGTAGTGCGAGATACAAGTACATGGAATAAATAAACAAATATGTAATAACAGCAGGAACTAACATAGCATGGAATAAGCATATTAACAGAAATATAATATCTAATACGAATTAGGAAAATAAATCAGATAGCATGGTATACTAATAGATACAGATAACATGTGTCCAGTGTCAAGTGGTATGCAGACAGATATACAGATGATAGTGTCAGATGATAGTCATACAGATAACAAATAATCAGATAACAGGTATAGATAACAGATACAGATAAACAGATAGCAGATGTCATGTTCTTATAAGTCTTGTGTTTATTACTATTTAGGTAGCACTTCATGCATCCCAGGTTTTTACTACATGGTTGCTACATTCAAACAGTTTCGTTTAGATCTCGTAGTGGATTTCATAGGGCCGTGTACTTAGGGATCAGACAGACAGATATCAGATGCAGATCAGACAGACAGATAGAACCTATGGGTTCTCTTCTGAGTACACATTCCTATAGGAAAGTAATGTAGTCAGGGTATCAGACAGACAGATTCGTGTATCATGTAGTCATGAACACGTAACAGGTAGGGAACACAGGCCCTCTTCTCAGTACACATTTCTATATTTTCCACTATAAGATCTTTCCCTTAACCCCGGCTTGGTTATTTTGTTATTATTATCAGACAGACATGTATGTACAGAAAACAGAGTGAGAATAGCATGATATAAATATGTAACAGGTTCAGGGTGATAGACAAATATATACAGACTAAAGATAACACATAAAAGAGCAGAACAATGAAAATTCTAGTTCAGGACAACAAGACAGTACTGCACTAAAACTGACATTTCTGTTGCTACAAAAATGCAAATCTGAATCCATAAAAAATATGGAAATTAGACACCCGTCCGAATCTAGAAAATATATATAAGTCATATAGTATTTCACAACATCATAACTCAAAACAGGTTTGAATCCAGAAAATACGTTCAGTCAGAAATTAGAAGATTGTATTCAAAGTCAGGAATACAGCATGAAACCTCATTAATTAAATCTGCAACAAATCTGGGGTATTCTCCTATATGCGCAGCATCAGAATATAAAGTTTCATAATTTTCCAATAAAAATATAGTAGTTAACAAAAACCAGAAAACGTCAAGATGCAGTAGATTTGTAATTCTGGAATTATAAACACTGCAGTACGAAAACAACAATATCTCAAAAACCATAAGTTGAAATCCAAATTCGCCAAAAGGGTGATAAAATAGACACAGTAGGCTAACTTTCATATTCACAAATATTTTACAAGCAGCAAGTAGAATTAGGTCAAAAATCAGGTTCTTTACTGAACAGTATGAAAATTCTGCATGTATAGTAATTGTTTGGAAACATAGAACAGTTTGTAAAACTCATCAAATAAACCCCAAAAAATTCAAGGTTAATACCAATCAACTCTTGTTGTATTGTGCAAAATATTGGATCAAAATAATACTTTTAACATCGTAATAAAAATAGATTACTCTTCAGAATTCATAGAAAATAAGATCTGAAAATCTCTCTGCACCTCTCTAGTAAAATAAACTCACAACTCGTAAAACGAAACTGAGATCTGTCAGAAGGGTTGAAAAATAGACAGAATTCTCAGCAGTTCATGTTCACAAATAATATTCATATACTGACCTTAATAGGGTCTAAAATACTGATCAAAAGCAAGGAAATAGAAAATACAGAATTATTCTTCAAACATAAAATCGTCTAGTTCATGTAAAACTCATTCAAATCAACCCAAACATGAAATATAGTGTACTAGATGTCCAAACAACATGGTATAGGGTATTTTGCAAGCCCACGACAAGTATAGCATGAACATCAAGCACATGATATCACAAAATAGCATATATATACGTCCGAAAAGTGGTCATCCTTAGTTGTTTCATGTCGTGTATATCGTGAGGCAACTATGGTCGAATCAATACAATAGAGACAATATATAACAGAGGATTCACACACGAATTGTCTCTAGAACCCAACTACACTGCATGCGGTATTTAGTACTTGTATTATACAAAGAAAAGAATATAAGTTACTTGCCTTACAGATGATGACGGGAACGGCATAAGAGCAAGAATAATGGAAATAGATTCCCGGGAAACGAACTCAACCGAATGAATGACACAACCACGGACCAACTCACGAACAATGAACTAAACTCGCGACCATGCACTAACACATGCAAACTCTCGCACAAGCAACCAAAAGAGCGAGCGGGTCCTGGCAACGGCAGCAGGTCCCAGCGACCGCGGCGGCTGCTGTCGGCACTGCTGCCAGGCATTGGAGGGGGAGAAGCACAACGCGGTCACTGTGCCGCTGCTACTGCTATCGAATTCGACAGGGAAAGGGGAGTGCACGGGGGTGCAGGCGCGACAGGGAAACACAGGGCAAGGTCGGGGGTGTTAGGAGGTGTAGGAGGATTGAGATAGTCTAGGGTAGGAGGCGGCTAGGGACTTGGAGGTCGGGGAAGAGAGATATAAGTGGCTAGGCTAGATGGGTTTCGAAACAGCATGGGTTATATATAGGTATAGGTTTTAGGGTTCAAGGGGGGAGATGACGGTTGAAAGGCTAACAGGTGCACAACCGGGTTGCGAGTAGTCGGGTATTGGGTAATTAACAGTAGGTCAATGGTTTAGGCTGATGGTTTTTTAATGGGTTATAGGTTGTGTAATAGGTTAGTGGGTTATAAACTGGGTAATGGTATTAAGGTATATTTGTGGTTTAATGGGTATCCAATTGGGCATAAGTGTAGGGTTTGAATAGGATTAGGAAAGAAAATAATAGATCCAAATAAAATGAGATGGCACAAATGGATAGATAAAATAGGACATGAACAATTAAAATAAAGAGGATCAAAATAACAGCTCGATCAAAAGGAGACGGAACAAAAGAATCAAGAAGACCAATAAAAGAGAAGACAAATCAAATAAATAATATATTGAAAAATGTGATCCAATATACGGTCCAAAAAGAGATACAATAAGAATCAAATACATGGAAAAAAAACACTCAAAATACAGAAAATGAAAAACAAGGGTTACACTAACTCTACCAGATTCGGGCCTCACCTAAGTCACAGTCATTCTCTTGGATTTGACCAAGTCATTCTCTCGGATTCATGGACCTTACCAGAGCCCACACACGCGGATTTATTGGGCGTATCACCAGTCATGAACATTCCTAGTTGCCTCAACTCTTTACCAGCCATTTCATGGACCTTCTTGGCCTACCCCTAGCCTGCACACATGGATTTTCCCGTTGTATCCTCAGTCCCATATATAGAATCCACCGTTTAAATATTCAACTCTGTCTTTGAACAACAACACGGTGATCTTGCAAAAATATATAAATTGCAATACTTATCAGAAAAATAGTTTTCTTAGTTTCATATGAAACCTGGATGCGTCTACTAAAACTTTGTAGTTAAGAACATCTCATTTTAACCACAACTGTTTTGTATAAATCTACTTGCAAAACAGTATGTTCAGGTTCCACAAAACCGCAGCTCTTGCCACTTATTAAAATCACCAAAAATATCATACTCCATGAAATTTTGAGTTCTTAGACTTGAAAGAAATAGTAACGAATCTACTTCAAATTCTTAGTTTTAATTTTCATCAAAATACTGTATATAAGAAGTTAAAATTGTCAGAAACCAGAAGGTGTAAAAATTTCCAGAGGCAAAACTGTTAACCAGTTCTAAGTTCGGATTTGTATAAAATAATGAACAATATCCAAACCTCATGAAATTTTGGGAACCTATTATAGACATATATGGGTTACCATATAAAAATTTTAGCTTCAAATTCCATATAGTTAAAGAGAAATGATTTTCGGAAATAAGTCCAAAATTCAGGACATAAACTGTAAACTGTTTCCAAGTTAACCTTACCGTAATTTCACACAATTATTTGACAACAATTCATACATTATTTAATTAATCTAAACGTGAATAATCATCCAATACAACATATATATCTTCTCTAACATGAATACACCCTACAATATAATTGAAATTAGAGTAGTAAAGTTGGCACCCACCTATATTTTCTTGAGCCTCCTTAGTTAGTTTTCATTGTTCCTGAAAAATCTTTCCCAGCACAACCTCCCTTAGAGTAGTTTATTGCCTTAATCGACCTTCAGTTAAGGTGGAAGTGTAACACCCTGCAAAATTGAAAATGACAATTTTGCCCTCGTATGTTACGCACGTGTATTTTGTACCATTACGAGTAATATCCGTAATGTTTTTCACTACGTATTTTGGATTCCAACTATTTATTTGTATTCTTAAAATCCTATTTGATTCAATTAAAATATAAAATTTCAATCTCTGTATTTTTACGTGCTTTATACGTATTATCGATGCACGTATCGATTACGTATTTTTCTACCGTTACGTGTGATATTTTCTATGTATTTCAATTATTTAATTAATAATGTGTTCAAATTCGTTTTATAAACAGAAGTTCATTCTTCTCCTATTTCGATTTAAATATTTTTATACATGCGGTGCACGTGTTTTCAATAAACGTATTGAGTACATTATTGAATGTGTATATTAAATATATTTTTCTTATGTTGTATTTTGATTATCTTTAATATTTTTCTGTTGATAAGGTGGATCTCATATTTTGACATTTTCCGTGCGATGCAAGTGTTTGCGGTGCACGTATATAGGCGTATTCTTTTAAAATAAATTTCATGAAGTATGTGTGTGTGTCTATTTTGTTCATGCATGAAAATTATAATTTTTAATTAAACTAATTTTAATATATATATATATATATATATACACACATATGTTTTAATCTAATAAAAATAATCTATTTTGTAGTGTACACAAAGCACGTGCACGTGCACACGTGCAATGTGCACACTCAAGATTGGTAGCCGGCTGATTTGGTGATGGAGGGAAAAAATGGCTTTTGAATTTGTGAGTGGAGTTAGTAGTTTAAGTGGATAATTAGTTATAATAACCACTCCATAAAAACCTATACGTACCCCCCCTGATCTTCACTCTCTTCTTCATTCCTCCTCACTCTCTTCTTCATTCCTCTTTTCCTTCTTCTCTGTCACATCCGAAATCACCATCCAGCAAACCCTTCCAAGTCCTTTTTCTTCTCTACCTACTCACCATGCATATATATATATATATATATATATATATATATATATATATATATATATATATATATATATATATACACTCTGGTTGGTCACTATTCATGGTGAAGTACTGCACTGCCTATATATATATATATATAGGCAGTGCAGTACTTCACCATGAATAGTGACCAACCAGAGTGTATATATATATATATATATATATATATATATATAATGAATAGCTTATAAGACATATATATATACTAGATTTGCTCGTGGGCACGTGCCTACGGCACGTCTTCGGAACGATACAAAACACGAAAAGCCTGTAAACAGTAAAACAACAATTATGTAGCTCAAGTTTGAATAGTATGACAATAATTAGTTGTAAATAAAGGTCCATGTTTCCATTAGTATGTATTGAAAATTAATTATAAATAAGGGTATAAAATCTAACTTCTTAGAATTTTAAGTGTGGAGTTGAAGAGATATTTACTATTTTCAATATAATATGTGCAACAAAAAAACATTAAAATCTGAAAATCTAAATTTCTAAGTAAATATAGAAAGAATGGGAGAGAGTGAGAGAAAGAAAGAGAGAAATATGAAAAAGTGAAGAGAGAAGAGAGAGATAGTAACAGAGTAATAAGTTTTTTAGTTTTGGGAGGAAAATTTTGGTTTTGGAGTTTGAAATTTTGGAGGGAAAATATATTTTGTGAGGTTTGATCTAGGCCTTTGATTATAGGGGGATTGATTGTGAGCCACTTGATAGCTTTCTTTGTAATTATATATATATATATATATATATATATATATATATATATATATATATATATATATATATATATATATATATATATGTGAGTGTTGGTCACTATTCATGGTGAAGTACTGCCTGTTGCTCTGCCAAAATCCAGTCTAGCCAATCCTCTTTGCTTTCTCCACTCAATCTCACCCACATACAACCTATAATATTTCATATTTTATATGTATACATCTATATATATAAATATGTATACATATACATAGGTAGATATATATATGTGTGCATATGTGAGATGAGATGAAGTGATGTTTGTCTTGCTACCGAAATGGGAGGTTGGAGTTCTCTTTGTGCACGGAATTCGAGGAGGCCGAAGTGGAGTTTCTCTTGGAGCTTTTGAAGGAGTTTTGCTACTAGGAGCTTTCCATTCTATGAGTTCAATGGCTAATAAATCATATTTCTTTGGGTGGGTGTTTCTTAAATCCTTTCTAAATTAGAAGTATGATGCATGCTAGTTGATATATGGTCCAATTGTTAAATTTCAATTAGTGTGGTAGATGTGAATTGCTTAATTTATTATCTGAAATTTGTTATGATGCTTTATTAATATATTTGCATGCTAGAATACATGCAAATTGATGAATCATGATTGTATGCATGGTAGAATATTTTCTATTATAGTCGAAATAATGTAACATGTATGAAAATGGTTTTATAATACGATTATAGTAAAGTAATAGTCTCATGAGTTTATTTTATGAGAATAGAGAATTTTATGAAGAAGTTTTGATGAAAGACAATTTTCTATTTGTAAATTAATGAGTTCTTTAATGTAAGATTAAGATTTTGTTATATTGTCAGAAATAAATTTTCGTGAATTTAAATATATGCAGTATACTGTATTATTTTGATAAAAACACATTATGGAAAAAGATCTAGATTTTGAGTGAGTACAAATCAATTGAAAAATCTAGTTTATTAAAGGAAAAATTAATTACAGTACGGTCTCTACAAAAGTACTTAACCAATTTCATATCGATTAGTCACTCAAGACCAATTGTTCTTCGGGTGCGATTTGGGTCTGTTACTGTTGCAAAGCGAAGGCTCTGGTCTGGGTATATATATATATATATACTTATTAGTTAGTATATATAAATATATAAATAAATATATATATATATATATATATATATATATATATATATATATATATATATATATATTTCAATCTCTCCACTTATTAGTTAGTCACTTTGGCCAGTTGGTCTTCGGGTGCGATTTGGGTCTA
The DNA here is from genome assembly GCA_017893485.1 of Hemerocallis citrina. NCBI lineage: Eukaryota > Viridiplantae > Streptophyta > Magnoliopsida > Asparagales > Asphodelaceae > Hemerocallis > Hemerocallis citrina. The sequence goes on from CM030362.1 coordinate 203,584,428, forward strand.
TTACTGTTCATAGGCGGGGTGTTTGGATCTGGGTTCGAATCCGGCCCTCTGCACCTTTTTTTGAGTTTTCGTATTTTTTTTTTATAAAAATTCGATTTTTGGATTTATTTAGAGTTTTAAAATCGGGAAAAATTCTATTTAATTCTCTAAAATTGTTTAGACTTTATAAAAGTTATTTCTACAATATTTGGATATATTCTGTGAGAATTGAAAGGGGGTGTTACATTAAAGAACTCGATTTTATCGATTAAAATGTGACTCTTGAAAATTAAAGAGAGATGAAAATTTGGAATGCACTTAGATTCTTCTTAATGAGATTTTATGGTTATTAACTTCTGATTAAGAGAGTATTTGAATTGTACACAATGTTATAAGTGATTAAATTGATAAAAGAAGTTGAATTGAAACATTTCATGTTATGAGATTATGAAGAAAAGTTTCTATTTGAGAAAGAGATTGTGAATAAAGGGATTGAAATATTATTTGATTGAATATAACATATTGTTGATCTCTAGAAAGAGATAGTTGTTGGAATCTAGAGGCTAGGCGAGACCCTAGTGACCGGCAGTATTTATTAATGAATTTGAGAGCTAACTAGTGTGGGTTGAGCATGTCTTGAGAAGTAGTCAGTATGGGCTGACTATCTCTTTTGTTTGGTTTAAGTCCGGTAGGGTAAGCTAGCTGTAGGTTGTGATGATTTTATTCTAAAACAAACTAAAAACTTAAGGACAACACTAAAGTGAAGATGTGATGAAAGTAAGAGAAAAACACAAGTATGGGGGCCTCGGATCTACGGTGTGAAAGTGTTCACAGGCTGTCTACATGATGCATCATGTCATGACGTGAATACATCTCCGGAATTATCGGGACCGTGGTGACGCTTGTGGGGTGCTTAGTGACTACGTAATGTCATTGTCCCATAACGGAGGCGAATTGTCCATAGGCTGTCTATATGATGCATCATGTCATGACGTGGGATTCCCCTCCAGGCTGTCTGGACATAGGCTCGTAACTCATAAAACACCTAGGATACTTACCGTAGTTATCGTAGTAGTTAAACTCATAACAAGGGATTCAACCGTACAAGATGAAGAACGATTAAGGGCTTTCCCTCGGACCTATGTAGTATGGGATGCATAGAATCCGAACAAGTGTGCATTAGTGTCATTAAATATAAATAACTGCATTAAAGATTAGGTGCACAGCACCTACGACATCAATAGGATAGTCTCTCTTTGGCTTTGTTTTGTGATCAAGTTTGTGTTTGTTAAAGTATTTAAGAATCGTTATGCTTTCGGCATAGCAAGGATGGCCGTGTATAATATTTCGTCGGTTGTAAGCAACTGACGTGCCCACAATTTTATATGCAGGACTTGGAATTTACAAGAAGATATAAAGATGAATTTGTTGCTGATGATTACTTAAATGCTAAAGTTGTTTCAATTGTATATTTATCATTGTTGTATTTCATTTATTCCGCTGCGTGTTCATGTAAAAGACTATGTTGTAATAAAAGTTTTAAATTTCTTGTAAAATTGTACGAAGTGAAGTGTAAAGATCCTGTGGAACTTCGAATTCAGACTTATTTGGAATTCGGGGTGTTACAGGAAGAGAAAAGAGGAATGGTTGAGAATGAGCGGAGACATTCTTGGCTTTTATATACAAACACTCTCAAGCTCTCATTGTCTTCTTGCATTCTTTATTTATTCACCTCTTCCTAAATCATTTAACCACATCTTCCTACCAGTGGCAGAGCCAGAATTTTCATCCACCGGGAGCGAAATCACACGAACTAAAAATTTATAAAACTCTTTAAACATCCACAATTTCACATCACAATCATATTACAAAAGCAATTAAACAAATATTGTTATATTACAAAACTCCCCTACGCGACTTCATATTTTGAAAACTTTTCATGATATCCTCATTTTTGATTGACTTCAATGTCCTTTTTTTGACATATGCAATCAAACAATCATTAAACTATTCATTTCTCATCTGGTTGCAAAGCGAAGTTTTTATAAGCTTCATAGCTGAAAATACTCTTTCACAGGTTGTCGTTGCCACTGGTAGGTGTAACGCCCCGAACTTCCTATATGGGGAATTCGAGACACGAGCCAGAACCTTTTCTTCAATTAGTCACAATACACAGAAAAACAGGAGAATTTAAAACTTTTTATTCAACACCTAATGTATTACAAGTCTGAATATCATACAACTGCAATACATTACAATAGTGTTACAATAATACATTTACAATCCCAAGTATTACGACCTTCAACAAATCACATCAGAGTACAAGGAATGAAGGACAACACTTGGTAACTCTCACTTGAGTACTTCTCAACTAATAGACAATCCACATACATGTTACAGCGGAACTAAACATGACACTGACTCCTTGCTTTCCTTGCCTTGAGTCCTCCTGAACCTCGCACCTGTCCTTCTGCTATCCAGTACCTATTGAAGTGGGGATGTCAGTATTCACTGACGCTTTAAGGCTGATAACATAGCATTGAATCTCCCAAAACAACATACAGAAACATGGTAATTGTGTCGGTGTAGTTTAAGTGTTCGTGAGTGCTATGACTAGAATCTAATGTAATATTAACTAAAGCTAGGATGCTCTTATTCTAATGTCAGCAAGTCTTCGAAGCAACATGCAGCCCATACTACATGCGCCCCATCTCAAGCCGTTTCTCCATATATAGGGATTTGAACCCGCATTATGAATTTCTAATTGTACACAATCTGTTCCTGATAGATACAACGTGACTGATGAGGTTGCAGATGTGGTCAAGTCCTACCAAGGCAGTACGCTCATGGTGTCTATGTTGCCACTACCACCCTGCTAACCGGACCTCACTCAAAAACAGACGAACCCTCGGGGTTTCCGCCAACAGGAGAGCTCCCTGCCGCCCCCTAGCCAGACCGTAGTCTATGGCCTGGTCGCTTCCCCGGCATAGGACCTGACGGAGTTCCGGGGTGCATCCCCCTAGCTCCGCCCACCTTATCATGGCACTTCAGGAATTAACAGTGTGAGATACGCAACCCGTACTCCCAACTCGTGAGAAGCCACTGTACGTATCCCTTTGATGGGAAGGTACAACCCAATAACACCACCTAAGATCTGCCCCAAGGGACGAGTTAGTCGTAAGGGCCCCCCTACAACCGACTCCTCTCTTTCCGGCAGAAGTGTAATACCCCGATTTTTCCTAATATATGAAAGGATAATTATTTTTCTTATGATAGTCTATTATCATTACTTTTATCCATGATAAATAAAGTGTAGCATTTCCTATGAAACATTCTTCTCAAAGCCCAAATGTGATTTCTTTATTTTCCTTTATAAAAATGCATATTTTGGCCCAAATGTATTCAAACCCATAAACTTAACCTTTTATTTTCACAACTTGTATATATGTAGTTTTCCTCTTATTTTCCCGGATTAGATGTACTCTTTGGAGTTTTTGTGTGTGTACACGTGCACTTCATGTACATGTGCACAAGACACTTAAGCTTGGCCGGATTGGTGGAGAAGTGGCTAGGATCATGGGCGGTTACATTTTGAGGTGTGGGTAGTTTTCTAACTTCCGATTAGATCTCAGCCTTTGATTCTCCAACTCCCCTATTAATCCTAGCCATCTATTCTATCTATTTTCTAGTATAAATACCCCCTCCTATTCCCTATCTCTTTTACACTAAAATTTCCTAAGTTTCAAGAGAGTATCTGTGAGTTGTGTGGGAGCTTTTCTGGAGGCAAGCAGCATTGCTGAGGAGCCGGTGTGGGACAAAGGAGCAAGAAGTGCTGAGCTATATTGAAGGACTTGCGGGATTTCGTTATTTTCTTCATAAAAGGTGGGTCTTTCTCAGGACTTCTAACGTAGGAATAATACTATAATTGTCATGATTGATACCATGTTACAAAAGTGAATTGAATGCGGTAGAAATTGCTTGAATATGCTATTAAATTTGAGACAAGACTGACGGTACAGTCGATTGCCACATGAGCCAGCCGACTGGTACGAGACACTGCTTTTGAAATGTGCTGATAAAATGTGGGTAATAGACATGATGGCGTGATGATTAAATGTATATTTCTCCCTATGACACACATGATGGAGGGAAGGTAAATAAATGAAAAGAACCAATAACGATAAATATCTGAAGTTGTCAGCGCAGTCGACTGACTTAGTGTTAAGTCGACTGGTGCTTCATTCTGAATATGACTGTTGAAAGTCCCCTGAATAAAGACATTTTATTTACGTAGACCCATATTGATGACTTGAGATTTGTACCTTCATTATTGTAAGAAAGTATGGGCAACGCGAATGCATGTTTAGAGTAGTTTTCTCTAAAGGAACATGTTAATAACTGGGAAAATTATGCTGTGAATGCTACTGAACAAGAAGAAACTCTGTTTATGAAACATGAATTGATGTATACTGTTAATTGATATCATGATGCAAGTACACGTAAGAACTGTAAATAAATTCCCTAATTGAAATGGATCTGTCCAGTCGACCGAATGCGTGTAGCAAGTCGACTGATCTGGACTTAGAAATTATGCTGTTTGAAATCTCCAGGACAGATGACTGATTACTGAACAGTCGACTGTTATGTGGATAATATTGTGAATATGAACGGTTGCGGGACAGGCTACTGGTTGAGTGCAACAGTCGACTATCCCGAGCTTTTATGAGGAATTTGTATGTGACTGTATAAGTCGACTGGTACCTTTCCAAGTCGACTGTACAGAGTGGACCTTTGATAATTTGATTCATGTTATTTACTGTTGGTAATGATGAACTTTATGCTTTTATCGATGGATTCTGGTTATGGCTGTATGAATTATGTGAAAGGAATCATAAATGAGAATTGAGAACTAAATGAATAATTATGAAAGGCTAATCATGATGAGAAAGTCTGTGAGACTCTAAAATGAATTACGAGCTGATGATGTTCAATTGGGTATTGTGAATTTGAAATTGAACGAAGGAGTAGCTAAGTCTCCCGGCAGTGAAATGAAATGAATTGAGAAATAGACCAGGTTGGTCAAGTGAAATGAAATGATGAGTCTGGCTGATGGAGAGGCTAACTCTAGAGCTTGATTTTTATTCATGATTCTAATGTAACTTAAATACATAGTGTGGAGGTGATGAAGGTGAGAGAAAAACATGAGTATGAGAGCTAGGGTACGGTGCGGGTGTGTGAGCCGCAGAATGCATGCTTGATGCGTCAAGACATGGCGCGGGCACAACTCAGTAATGATCGGACTCTAGTCACGCTTGTGGGATGTTTTGGTGACTGCAAGAGGAGTGTGTTCAGGGAGGAGGCTGAATTGTCGCAGAATGCATGCTTGACGAGTCAAGACATGGCGCGAAATTCTACTCCAGGGGCCAGGATACATGCTTGTACTCATAGAATCATCTAAGATACTCATTGGAATTACAGAAGTAGAGTAAGTCATGGCGGGGGATTGAACCCTACAAAATGAAGAACGATTAAGAGGCTTGCCCTCGAACCTATGTAGTATGGGATGCATAGAATTCGAACAAGTGCGCATTAGTGTCATGATAATAAATTGCATTAAGGATTAAGTGCACAATCACGACACGACATCTCTAAAAGTTCCCTTTGATTTTACATGCTTATTATGAACAAGATTGTGATTTGTAAGAAATGAGATTCATTATACTGTTTCTGGCATAGAGAGGATGGCCATGTATAATTATCGTCGGTTGAATAAACTGACGTACCCACAGTGTTGTATGCAGGATCAATTACATGTAAAGAGGAATGGATGCATAAAGAGTTTATCATGTTGTTGTTCATTTATGTAAATATTGTATATTTTGCTTCCGCTGTGTAAATTCAAATGGAATGTGTTGTAGCTCTGATGTAAAAGAAAAGTTTTAAAATTCCTTGTAAAATTGTATGTGAAGGAAGCGAAAAGATCCTGTAGAACATCTCGAATTCAGTAATTTGGGATTCGGGGCGTTACAAGAAGGTTTAAGTAAATGATCTTTATAAGTCACTACCCTAATGATGTCCCTAACCCTGAACACTCCTAGGGATGACAATATTATAAACACAACTTGCTATCTCTTAAACTACACTTCGCAAGATAACTCTACTAGGCTGCTCAACCTAGACTTTCTAGAATCCCTCAGGATCCGGTTCCTGGCCTATCGATCCAAGACCCCGGCCATGCGAACATACATGCATGCCACTACCCTGAACTTGGATTCCGTCTATACTCCGGTCCTCGATCAACCTACACTAGTTAAGATCCGACGGTACACAAGGAGTGACTCCTCCACAGTTCCTTAGGAGTAAGAAAACATATGTCTTGGTGGTCGATAGCCCCTAGGGTAATAGTATCACCCTAAACGAGCACAACAAAACTGTGTACTAGCTAACAAGCTATATATGAGTAACTAACCACATACGAGCCAATAAGCTACGTATGAACCAACAACTACCTACGAGCCAGGCGGCTTCGTATGAGATAACAACGTATATACCAGCCAAATAAGCCGCGTATGAGACCAACAGCTATGCACGGGCCAGTCGAGCCACGTACGAGCACAACCATATGCAAATAACCATACAGGTAATCAAACCTTTAGCAACCAAATGTGCTCACTAGCAACTCGATCTTCTATAATTAGAAGCAACAGAAGAATCTACTAACAGCTTGAGATAGGCATTCTACCGATAAGAAGCCCGAAAGCGACATATCAACCTTTATCGAACTAACTATTGCTAGTGGTCTATCCAACCCTTATTACCCATACAGATGAGGAATGTCCCCATGATATGGTCCAATTTCAATTAGGACCTCACACAACTAGAATGCACGGTTTCCTTTCCAAACGAACTAGAACTACATGCAACGAGATTCTTGGTTTCTCTTTTAAGTTGAGCTAGAATCACCTAGGAGCTAGATGCATGGGTTCTTTTGTCAATGGAGCTAAAACCATCGTGGTACTAGTCCCATGGGTTTCTTTTATTGAAGTTGTCTAGAACAACATAGAACATACGTTCGCTTCAATATTTAACTAGGATGCTACACTACACTCTTCAAGCATATATGGGCTCCTTACTAACATTAACTATAACAAGGTAGTTATTACTACAATTACAACATGATTCTTCCTTATTACTTAACCTATAGCAATTTAAGCATGGTATACAATTGTAAGCATCAACCTACAACAACTAATCATGGTATATAACATAACCATCAACCCACAATAATCTAATCATGGTATATAACGTAACCATCAACCCATAATAATCTAATCATGGTATATAACATAACCATCAACCCACAACACTCCTAAGTACGAATACGATTTAAGCATGCACTTATAACAATCTTAAGCATGAATAGTTACTACAATCTAAACATGAAGCTTTACTACAATTTAAGCATGAACTCCTTAAAACATGTACACAACATAAGCATGGTTCCTACAACATGGCACACATCATGAGCATGGTTCCATTAACCTACAACATGGTACACATCATGAGCATGGTTCCATTAACCTACAACATGGTACACATCATACATGGTTTAAGAGTTTCCTACCATAGTCTAGCATGGTATATATTTTTCCTACAATGATCCAAGCATGGTATAATACTTTCCTACCATAATCTAAACATGGTATTTATTCAAGCATGGTATGATATTTTCCTACCATAATCTAAACATGGTATTTATTTTTCCTACAATGAATCAAGCATGGTATGATACTTTCCTACCATAATCTAAACATGGTATTTATTTTTCCTACAATGAATCAAGTATGGTATGATACTTTCCTACCATAATCTAAACATGGTATTTATTTTTCCTACAATGAACCAAGTATGGTATAAGACTTTCCTACTTACAACAAAATAGCATGGATTTGCTACTTTAAGCATGGGTTTCTATTATAATTTAAAAAAAGAAGGTCTATTACTATTTCAACATAAACTTCACTTAAGCACGAATGTCTACTAACTTAGCATGAATATTATTAAGCATGAATATCTACTAGCCAAACATGAGTATCATTTAAGCATAATTATCCATTAACTAAGCATGAATATCATTAAGCATGAATATCTACTAACTCAAGTATGAACAATATTTAAGCATGAACATCTACTATCTTTATTGAAACATAACATCTACTACAACCTTATATAAACATTTACTACTACTACTTTATTTACACATAACATCTACTACTACTACTTTATTTAAAACACAAACATCTACTACTACTACTTTATTTAAAACATAAACACTACTACTTTATTTAAAACATAAATATCTACTACTACTACTTTATTTAAACATAAACATCTACTACTACTTTAATTAAACATAAACATCCACTACAACTTTATATAAACATCTACTTCTTACCTATTTAAGCCTAACCTTTATTATTACTAGTTAAACATAAAAGAGATCTTTTTAACATTCTACAACTAATGACTTAGATTAGTTTACTTTTTTCATACTAGAATTAACATCTAAAAAAATGGTTCTTTTTACATAAGATTAATAAAAAGAACTAAGCAAAATAGATAAAGTAAAGAATCCTCCATTTGGGTTCAACCAATCATATGCATATTCTTTAGTCCAAGGTTCAAGTGTATGTTCTACAACCCAAAAATTGGTGTATTCACAAGGTCCATATGCTTATGTATGAGTCCACATTCAAGTCCTACAACCCAAAATGGGTGTATACACAAAGTCCATATGCTTATGTTATTTAGTCCAACAATAACAACAAGAACAACCATTTTTTTACTACAAAGATTCCATCTTTATGTGTTTAGTTGGCACTACCACTAATTACTTTCCTTTATCCATACAAAACTACAACATATACAACAACAACACACAACACATCACAAGAACAACCCCCCCAAAAAAAGAAAACAAAACAAGAAAGATAAGAAGAATAAGGAACCAAAAAAACAACAACTCAAACAAACAAAAAGAAACAAGTGGAGAACCCCCACCTAAATTCCTTTGATGGAAGGACTTGCTAGCTATACTTCTCCTTCCCCTAAGCTCTTAGAACTTCTATGGAACCTACAAGAAAAACTCTCAAGTTAAAGGTGGGTTCTCTCTTTCTTTTCCTTTCCTTTCTTTTGTTTTGTAAAAAGTGAGACAAGTGGAGAAGGAGGGAGTATTTATAGGTAAGGGAGAGGGTGGAGAATGCAAAATTGCACTTACAAAATTGCACAAAACCCCTTAGGGTTTCAAATCCGGCCATGCCCTTGTAGGGGTGTAGGGATGAGGTGGAGGTATGGGTGTAGGGTGAGGTGGAAGCATGGTGAAAAGATAAGGTTTCTAGAAGGGTTTTACCTTAATCTTCTCATGCATTCTGATACGGCTAAAAATGGGGTTAAATCGGAATGGTCCAAATCGGGCACAAATCTTGAAACCCAGGGGTAAAATGGTAATTTTACCTACCAACGGGTCTGAAGCGGGTACTGGTTCTCTTCCTCGAAGACCCACTTACCCGCGAACGGATCCATCTCAACTGGGTGCGGATTCCAACCCGCAGCAAACCCGGTCAACAAGGATAGAATTAGGGTTTCTGATTAATCCTAATCAACGGCCCTGATTCATATCTATCCTTTCACTGGGAATTAAGGATTACATTCCTTATCTATACACAGGAATTACATGCCTAATTTGATCCCTAAGACGCCTATAAATACCCCCCATCCATCTCCATTAAGAGGTAATCAATCTTTTTCTAGTTTTACGTTCTTTCATAATCACTTATCTGATTACTGACTTGAGCGTCGGAGGGTGCATCGCCGGGAACAACCCCGGTGTCTCGCACTTTTTGCAGGTATACGGCGGGAGCAACGGTCAAACTCTGGCAGATCAGGTAAACAGGTTTGCCATTCAAAGTTTCCGAAGAATCCACAAATATTATCTGTTTGCCCCCACACCGAATTTAGCAGCAACAGATTGGCGCCGTCTGTGGGAAACTAACGAATAGCTGCCTACCCCCTTCCTGTGGAACAGATCTTCTCCTGCTATGCCTCCTAGGAAGGTAAGATCCAAGGGGTCCAACCGAGGACCCAACCCCGATCAGCAACAAGAAATTCCCATCCAGCCCGCTTCGTAGCAGGGGCAACTTCCTCCTCCAGCGGAGGACCCACTCCAACAGGACCTGCCTCCTCCTCAGAATCAACCACCTCCTAAGGGTCCCAACCCGCAGAAACAGCCTCTCCACCAGGACTATGTCTCAATCCACAATGCCTCTATGGACTCTATGGCCTCCCACAATCCCCGAGCTTCCGACTTCCAACAAAAAGTCCCCAATCGGCCGAAAGATGTGGACCTTCGCCACCGTCTGGATGAAAAGCGGGCCCGAGAGAGAGTCTCCCGCCAACAACGTCCGGATGAGCGATCTCCTCACCGCCGAGACTACAGAAGGTCCCCTATCCGACGGGGGCAGAGAGAGTCCCCCGAGCATCACAGAAGAAGACCACATTCCCCTGCCGGTCGGCAACATCCTAGGAACAATGAGGCACCCATCACCCGTGCCGAGTTCCAGCAGTTCCAGGCAACCGTCCTACAAGCTCTCAACCTCCGCCCCAATAACACCAATGCCCCAAGGATTCCCACTCCTCCTCAGATCCGAAGTCCTCGCCAACGGTCCCTAACTCCTCCACAAGCTCCTAGCAACCCCCGCTACATGCCAAGTCCTCACCGCTCCAGGAGCTACCATCGTCGTAGCCCCCGCTCTCCCTCGTACAAGGACGAGTCTAGAGGCTCTCCGGATTACCGTCGAAGGGATGACGCAGTCTATCGCCGTCTCTATGAGATGGAGAGGCGCTTGGGTCAGTTAGACCGAGAAGAAGAGCTTGGAGGAAGAACCCTCCGTCCCAGTAGACCTCCTTTTTCCCGAACCATTATGGACACACCCGTACCGATCGGCTTTAAGCCACCTCAATTCGAGACCTACTCCGGGGAGACTGACCCCGTTGATCACATCGAAAGCTTCAAGACCCTCATGCTCATCCATCAAGCTTCCGATGCCCTGCTATGCAAGACCTTCCCTGCAACTCTCAAGGGTCCGGCTCGAGAATGGTACTCTCGCCTCACCCCATCCTCAATATTCTCCTTCGAGCAATTTGAGACCCTCTTCGTCACCCACTTCGTGAGTAGTCTCCGAACTGAAAAGACCAGCATTTCGCTACTCTACCTCAACCAGAAGAAGGGTAAGAAGTTGAGCGACTATGTGAAGAGGTTCACAGCTGAAGCCAGGTCCATAGCATCCCTCGACCAGTCAGTCGCTGCAGCAGCTTTTCAATCCAATGTCCTCAACTCCAACCTCCGCTCCTTCCTCGCCAAGAAACCCCCATAAAACTTCTCTGACCTCCTCCTTCGGAGTGAAAAGTATATTCGGGCCGAAGAAGCTGAGCACCGCCCCAACTTGGAGGGGTCTTCCTCCGGGTTTAAGAGAAAAGGAACAGAAGAGGAAGGGACCAAGAAGCTTCAGAAGGATAATGGCGGCCAGCGCCGACCTCCCCCCAGATTTGAAAAATTTACTCCCCTTAACGCCAATATCTCCATAATTCTCATGGAAGTTGAGAAGGAGGGGGTGATACCTCCTGCACCAAAAATGAACACCCCTGGCAAGAAGAGGGATAAAGAGAAGTGGTGCCGTTATCATCGGGACCATGGCCACGACACCAACGATTGTCGGGCCTTGAAGAATGAGATAGAAGCCCTTATCCAGAGAGGGCAGCTGACCAAATTCGTGAGAAAGGACCGAGCCGACCTTCCTCCCCCGCCTCGAGGGGCTAATAAGCATCCTGAGCACGATGAAACGCCCGACTTCGAAGAGGAGCATGTCTTACACCTCATCCATGGGGGCCCAATGGGGGACTCCTCCAACTCCTCTCGAAAGGCATTTATAAGAGAAGTCAATTCGGTCCGCGCCACCCCTCCCCTAAAGGCCTTGGAGTGCCCGTCACATTTTCGGATGAAGACCTCGAGGGCGTCCGAACCCCTCACTGTGATGCACTCGTCATCAACCTCCACATGGCGAACTTCAAAGTGGAAAGGACCCTAGTGGACAACGGCAGCTCCGTTAACATCCTCTTCCTCGCCGCTTTCAAGGGCCTCAAGCTCTCCCGAGATAGACTCAAGCCCGCCGGCTACACGCTCCATGGGTTCATGGGAGTGCCAGTGACTATTGAAGGGGTGATCACCCTCGACGTAACCGCTGGCAAAACTCCTACTACCCGAACGGAGTCGATGGATTTTATGGTTGTGGACGTCTCTGCAGCTTACAATGTCATCCTAGGCCAACCTGGCCTAGCAGCTCTAGAAGCCGCCCCTTTGGCGTACCATCTCAAGATGAAATTCCCCACCCGGACAGGAGTAGGGGAAGTAAGGGGCAATCAAGAAACGGCCCGCAAGTGCTACATGACCTCTACCCTCGGTCCAGTCCTCTCCCTAGAAACTCTGGAAATCCCCCAAGATATCGCCCGACCAACATCCGAGCCGGTGGATGAGTTGGAGGAAGTGTTCTTCTCTGAGCAGGATCCAAGCCAAAAGTTCTTTGTTAGCAAGACCCTCCCATCCGCCCTATGCTCCGACATAGTCCACTGCATCCGAAGGAATCGAGACCTCTTTGCTTGGTCAGCTATAGACATGCCCGGTATTTCCGAAGAGCTCTTAGTCTACCACCTCAGTGTTGCCCCGGGGTCCAAACCGGTCCAACAGAAGAGGCGCAAGTTCGCCCCCGAGCGCCAACTAGCTATAAAAGAGGAGGTGGATAAGCTCTTGAAGGCCCGGTTCATACAGGAGGTAAATTATCCCGAGTGGTTGTCAAATGTAGTAATGGTGAAGAAGTCCAATGGAACTTGGAGGATTTGTATCGATTTTACCGATCTCAACAAGGTTTGCCCCAAGGCCCTTTCCCTCTTCCAAGTATTGACACTCTGATTGATGCCACCTCGGGTCATGAACTCCTCAGCTTCATGGACGCCTTCTCAGGCTACAATCAAATCCAGATGTTCCCCCCAGATATCCCGAAGACCTCATTTGTGACCGACCAGGGCCTCTATTGCTACAGGGTTATGCCCTTTGGTTTGAAAAATGCAGGCGCCACATACGAACGCCTCGTCAACAAGATTTTCCAAGCTCAAATCGGCTGTAATATGGAGGTGTATGTTGACGACATGCTTGTAAAAAGCATCCGAGGTACCGATCATGTGACCGACCTCCAGGAGGCGTTTGATGTTCTGAGAAAGCACAACATGAGACTCAATCCGAACAAGTGTGCGTTCGGAGTCTTGTCAGGAAAGTTCCTCGGCTTCATGGTCAGCCAGCGAGGAATTGAAGCTAACCCTGAGAAAATCAAGGCCATATTAGACATGGCCCCTCCCAAGAATGTTAAGGAAGTTCAGAGATTAACAGGCCGCCTAGTCGCCATAGGGCGTTTTCCCTCGAAGTCCGGGGAGAAATGCCTCCCCTTCTTCAAGGCCCTCAGGGGGGCTAAAGGTTTCGAATGGTGTCAACAGCAACAGGAGTCGTTTGACCAACTCAAAGCGTACCTCGTCAATCCTCCCCTCCTCAGCAAACCAATTCCTGGTGAACCCCTCTACCTCTACCTGGCAGCCTCCGAGCAGACCCTCAGTGCCGTTTTAGTAAGGGAAGAATACCGGGCTCAAAAGCCCATCTACTATGTGAGCAAGGTACTTCGGGATGCCGAGCTCCGCTATCCGAGAATAGAAAAGATGGCTTATGCCCTAGTGATGGCCGCAAGAAAACTTCGCCTGTATTTTCAGTCCCATTCGGTGGTCGTCCTTACTGACCAACCGTTGAAGCAAGTACTCCACAAGCCAGATACCTCGGGGTCGCCTTATGAAGTGGTCTATCGAGCTGAGTCAGCATGATATAACGTATCAACCTCAGACCGCGATCAAGGCTCAGGCCCTAGCAGAGTTTATAGTTGAAAGTGCCATCCCCGAGTTTAGCCAAGCAATGAAGGGACCACCTATCTGTTCGGTTTATGTGGATGGATCCTCCTGTAACGAGGGAAGCAGAGACGGGGTCATTCTGGTAGGCCCAGATGACTTCATCCTCCAATACTCACTCCGTATAAACTTCAAGGCCTCTAACAATGAAGCAGAATACGAGGCACTTATAGTCGGCCTTGGGATGGCCCGCAATGCAGGGGCACAACGCCTTCGGATCTTTAGCGACTCTCAGCTGGTCGTAAATCAGGTCCTAGGCGAGTATGAAGCACATGACGACCGGATGGTTAAGTACTTAGCCAAGGTCAGGAGCCTCATGGCCTTGTTTGAAGAAGCCCTCATAGAACGAATCCCTCGAGAAGAAAACGCCCAGGCCGATGCCCTATCCAAGCTAGCCTCTTCCTCCATCCAAGGTCTCGAGCAGACCGTCTTGATAGAGGTCCTTCTAAAGCCAAGTATAGAGGATGAAAACTCCGACTCAATGAAGTCACTGCCTGTTTTGCTTGAAGATAACTGGATGAAACCCCTCGTCGAATTCTTACGGGATGGTCTCCTCCCCGAAGATCCTAAGGAAGCTCGGAGGGTAAGAACCCGAGCAGAGCGATACATGCTCATCGGGGGTATCCTTTACAAGCGTTCCTTCACACAGGTAGACGACAGGCCTTATCTGAGATGCCTTTCCCCAGAGCAAGCCGAATACGCCCTGCAAGAACTTCACGAGGGCATCGGCGGGGCGCATTCAGGGTCTAGGTCCCTAGCCCGCAAAGTGTTGAACTACGGATATTTCTGGCCCACTCTCCTGCAAGATGCCGAACTACATGTTCGGCAATGCGGCTCTTACCAGAAGTACTCCAACATCCGACGCCTCCCACAAGCTCCACTCACTTCCCTATCAAGTCCAATCCCCTTCGCAATGTGGGGGATGGATTTACTAGGGCCATTCCCACCAGCTCCCGGCCAGTTTAAATTCTTAGTCGTGGCAATCAACTACTTCTTAAAATGGATAGAAGCCGAGCCCTTCACCACGATCACCGAGAACAAGGTAGTCTAGTTCTTTTGGAAGAGCGTAATTTGCCGATTCGGCGTCCCTCAGGTCCTCATAACAGACAACGGAACCCAGTTCACCGGGGCTGCCTTCCGAGCTCTATGTGAAGACCTAGCCATCCAACACCGATTCTCCTCCGTTTCCCATCCCCAGTCGAATGGCCAAGTCGAAAATGCTAACCGGCAGATCCTCTCCGGCATTCAGAAGAGGTTGGATAAATGTTCCAAAGGCTTATGGGTCGATCAGCTCCCCAACGTGCTGTGGAACTACCGCACCACAAAACGGACCCCCACAGGAGAGTCTCCCTTCAATCTCACCTATGGGTCCGAGGCTATGATTCCCCTAGAAGTTGGTATACCCTCTCCTCGTCTAATGGCCTATGAAGAAGAACAAAATGCCAGAGAGCTCCGAGCATTTAGACCTGATAGATGAGATCCGAGAAAGAGTTGCCATCCGACAGCAAAGCTACCGAAGGAGGATAGAGTTGGCATACAATAAGAGAGTCCGTCCTACCGACCTTAAAGAAGGGGATCTTGTCCTCAGAAAGTTAGCCATCTCGTTCCCAGGACAGAAAAGCAAATTGGCTCCAAATTGGGAGGGACCCTATAAGATCGCCAAAGAAGTTCGGCCCGGGACATACAGACTAGAAGACCTCAAGGGCAGAGAGATCCCCAGGACCTGGAATGCCGACCATCTTCTAAAATACCAAGAGAGAGCACCAACGCCTCTCTAAGTATTTTTAGGATGTCAAACCATTCCTCTCCTATCACTTGTATTGTTTTTCTTTTATTTTTCTCTTGTAATGACGGCTTGCAACTTTAGAAGCAGCCGACCACTAGTCATCAATAAAGAAAGATTTTTCATATTTTGCTCTTGTAAAAATTGTTTACATCTCTCTGCTTTTATTCTTCACTCTAACGATGGTTCGGAGTCCAACACTTGGCTCGATTCTACCTCGCAAGTTCGCTCCTAAGCGAGCTAGAAGTAGTTCGCCATTCGGAATTGCTCCCACAACCGTTGAACAACTCTAACGATGGTTCGGAGTCCAACACTTGGCTCGATTCTACTTCGCAAGTTCGCTCCTAAGCGAGCTAGAATAGTTCGCCATTCGGAATTGCTCCCACAACCGCTGAATTACTCTAACGATGGTTCGGAGTCCAACACTTGGCTCGATTCTACTTCACAAGTTCGCTCCTAAGCGAGCTAGAAGTAGTTCGCCATTCGAAATTGCTCCCACAACCATTGGATTACCCTAACGATGGTTCGGAGTCCAACACTTGGCTCGATTCTACTTCGCAAGTTTGCTCCTAAGCGAGCTAGAAGTAGTTTGCCATCCGGAATTGCTCCCACGACCGTTGAACTACTCTAACAATGGTTCGGAGTCCAACACTTGGCTCGATTCTACTTTGCAAGTTCGCTCCTAAGCGAGCTGGAAGTAGTTCGCCATTCGGAATTGCTCCTACAACCATTGAATTACTCTAACGATGGTTCGAAGTCCAACACTTGGCTATATTCTACTTCACAAGTTCGCTACTAAGCGAGCTGGAAGTAGTTCGCCATTCGGAATTGCTCCCACAACCGTTGAATTACTCTAACGATGGTTCGGAGTCCAACACTTGGCTCGATTCTACTTCGCAAGTTCGCTCCTAAGCAAGCTAGAAGTAGTTCGCCATTCGGAATTGTTCCTACAACCATTGAATTACTCTAACGATGGTTCGGAGTCCAACACTTGGCTCGATTCTACCTCGCAAGTTCGCTCCTAAGCGAGCTAGAAGTAGTTCGCCATTCGGAATTGCTCCCACAACCGTTGAATTACTCTAACGATGGTTCGGAGTCCAACACTTGGCTCGATTCTACTTCGCAAGTTCGCTCCTAAGCAAGCTAGAAGTAGTTCGCCATTCGGAATTGTTCCCACAACCGTTGAATTACCCTAACGATGGTTCGGAGCCCAACACTTGGCTCGATTCTACTTCGCAAGTTCACTCCTAAGCGAGCTAGAAGTAGTTCGCCATTCGAAATTGCTCCCACAACCGTTGAACTACTCCAACGACGAGTCCAAAACGTGGTTCGGCTCAGCTCCGCAAAGCTCGCTCTTAAGCGAGCTAGGAGTGGGTCACCCATATGAAAGAAGATTTGCTTCTGATTTTGAGTAGTTGTCAAAATTTGGAGAAGTTATACTTATCAATTTGTCGGCCATCACAGCACTCAAACATCGGGAACAAAACGAACTTTTTTATTAAGGGCCCGGACCAAGCCGACACTACAACAAGGTTTTTACAATAGTTTGAAGAGCATAATACAACTTATTCAGTGCTTCTTTGGAAGGGGAACGCTTCGGTTCAGAGACACGCGAGGGCGACGTCGCCTCACTTCTGAGCTCGACTCTAGACCTACGAAGCGAGATCCCCTTTCATCGCTAGTTCTAGCGGTGGCCCCAACCTGAGGCCGCACTGGACGAAATAGCTACGGCACTCTAAGCATCTGCTAGGCTTCGCCTAACAGCAGGCAAGCGAGTCGCAAGTTCGTAGAAAGTGACCCCTCTTTCGCTCTCCTCGCGAGTGCATGACGTGCTCCGAACATTGGCCCTTACAGGCTGAGGTTTTAGCGAAGCGATCTCCTCCTCCAGTTCGATGATCCTCTCTCTCAGGATCTCGTCCGCCGCAGCTGTTTTGAGACGAGGAAGTTTAGACGAGCCGGCGAAGTAGTATTATCGGCCACTACGCGACGAAGATGAGTCACTTCGATACCTCTATCGATAGTGATCCTCCTTAATTTGTCGATTCTGGCCAACAACTCGTCGCGCTCGGACATCAACATCCCCACCTTCGAAGCTAACTCCTCTTCTTCGGCTGAGTGTTCTTTCACCAGCACCTCCAATTGACAAATCTCCGCCAGTAGTTCACTGTTTCTTGCTTCGACATCAAAGAAACCCTTACGGATCAACTCTACCTCGCCTTCGAGAGGCGTCTTTCGCGACTGCTTCCGTAGTTGCCTTAACTCGCTTAAATACCCTCTCGCCGTCGCTTTTATTTCTTCCAAATTCAAGAAGTCATAAAACGCTTTGTTCCGATTGCGAGAAAGAGCCTTCTTCATTTTCTCTAACTCAGTGCGGAGGTAGGAGACCTCAGTAATTGGACCAAACTCAACCTGAAAAGTGGAGAAATATCAAGAGAAATCTTCGACATTTAAGGACGTAATCCGAGCAAAAAGAGTTAAACATTTTTGTAAAAGTTTCATAATCCTTAGCCAAAACCCCACCAAAGTTTTCATTGAAATCCAAGAGTTTACAAAAGGCGGTGGCCAGTCCGCAGTTAGGCGTTACAAAAAAAAAAGAGAAGAAAAGAAAAACAGAGCAGAAGGCGACAAAGTCAAGGGTCGACCTCGTCAACGGTCGGCACGGTTACAATTGCATGACCAGCAACATCCTCGTCCTCGGCATTCTCGCCCTCCGGCCTTGACGCGAGCATGGACAAGGGCATCTCTTCCTCGCCCTCCACGGAGTCGTAGAAATAGTAGTCCGAGACGTCAAACCCGGGGTTCCGAGCGACGTTGTGCTTCAAGGCTCGGCCATAGGCCTCCTCCATGTTCGACAGCATGTGTGCTTCGGCCTCCTCCCGGACTGCCTTCTCTGCGGCTGCCACCTTCGATTCTTGCTCGGTCAGCGCCACCTCTGTTGCCTTCCGAACTTCTGACAGCTCCCCTTCAAGCCGAGCCCTCTCCTTCTCCATAGCCTCGACCTTGGAGGCCTCGGCGGCCGAGCTCTTCAGCGCCTTGGCAAGCTGAGCCTTCAAACTGGCGACTTCGGCCTCGAGCGAAGTAGAACACAGCTGCTCGGCCTCCAGCTCCTTCACAGCTCTAGATCGTTCGACCGTTCACGGTCGTTTAGAATCGTCATCTCCTTCTCTTTGCTCTCGAACTCCTCGAGCAAAAAGTTGAAGTGGCAAAGGGCCTACAGACAACAGAAGAAACTGTCAAAACTGTGCACAAAAACTTAGTAAAATTATCAAGAAAGTGATTCACTACTTACCGACATAGTATTCTGAGCAATCTGCATCGCAGTGTCACCCACTTCACGCGCCTTTAGCGCCGCTCGGTCTTTGGGGGTCGGCAGGTGTTTCACCGCCTGCATACAAATGTTTCCGTCCCCCAAGAATCCGTCGACCTTCATCACCCTCCAGTCGGGGACGAAGATGCGCTTGTGCTCCTCGGTCAAGATCCGCTCCGCCTCGGCGGTGAGTGGCGGAACGTCGAGAGCTAACAGCGCGCCGATGTTGAACGCCCCGCCAGGAGACCCCGGAACATCCGTCTGCGCGGCCGGGGTCGGCACATCCGAGGTTGGTGCAGTGGCCGGCGCGACAGGCCCTTGCTCGGTCTCGGCCTGAGAAACCTCGATGACCGGAAGCTCAGGGGTCGGAGAAACCGAGGGTACCTTTGGCGCTCGGCCGCCTTGAGGTCCGGACACGGTCCTCTTTCTCTTCCTCGTCTCTTGCTCCCTAGCTGCTCGAGCTTTCGCCATCAAACCTTTGTAGTCCATACCGGAGGATTCTGCACAAACCGAGCGAAAAAAGTTAGAGAAATTTTCAAAAACTTCAAAAACAAAAACGGAATAAAAGAAGCGTACTGGGGTTAATCGGACTGAGACCCCCTCGGAATAATGCCTCCTCCATAATATCCTTCCAACTGAGTGTCGGAAGAGCGAGCAACTTCTCCACAACATCCGCCTCCTCATTGCTGAGCACGGGCTCTTTCTTCGCTTGCTTCGGTAAGCCATCTTTCGACCACACCGTCGGTATCTCCCACGGCTTGGGAGCTCGGACGAGGAAGTACTTTTCCTTCCAATGCTTGATCGAGTCCGGGTTTTCGATCAACTTCACGCCCCTCCTCGGCGAGAGGTAATACCTTTGCTCGTTCTTGCTGGGTTGGCAAGGTCAGTAGAGGCTCCGAAGGATGAACATATTCAGCTCGACGCCGACCTCCTGACATTGAAGGACAAACGCCATCACATGCCTCCAGGTATTCGGCATCAGCTGAGCCGGACACAAGCCGTACCACTGCAGCACCTCGACCACAAAGGGGTGCAGCGGCAGACATAGTCCGGCATTCAGTGAATCGGCAGAAAAAACACAAACATCAGCCGAGGACGAGGTGCACGCTCGGAAGCCGGGGCCCGGAAGCAGCAGTCTGTA
The DNA here is from genome assembly GCA_017893485.1 of Hemerocallis citrina. Classification (NCBI taxonomy): domain Eukaryota; kingdom Viridiplantae; phylum Streptophyta; class Magnoliopsida; order Asparagales; family Asphodelaceae; genus Hemerocallis; species Hemerocallis citrina. The sequence continues at coordinate 203,604,693 of CM030362.1, forward strand.
CTCTGCTGGGATTTGGAACCCACTCCGGATCCGATGCAGATCCGCCTCGGTTATGACCGAAGAGATATGGTCCTACCTCGGATATTTCCATCGGCTCGTTCTCCTCGACTGACTTTGCAGTGCCCTGTGTCACCTTCTCCAATAACTCTTCAGAATAGCTCCGCACACCGCCGACTGCTCGACAAAACGATCGGCTGCCGACCCAACTCCCCTGCCGTCTTCGAATGCTCAATAATCGTCTCCACACCCTTGCCCTTGGAAGAACGGACCTCAACCTCCTGTAGAGGCTCAGCAATCTCCCCGTCTGTGTTCGGTCGGCTCCACGACCCTCTTCCCTTTGTCTTTGCTCGGCCGAACTTCTCGGTCGACGCCAGCGCCCGAGGAGGGGGTCTCGTCCGTGGAAGAAATTTTAACCATTTTTATAAAGATGGGGATAGATACTGACCTTGAGGTGACTATTACGGCCGGAAAGATCACCGGAGATTAAAACGCCTGGCCGCGACAGCTAGTAGCGCCGCTCGAGAGCTAAAGGCTTCGTTTGCAAGTAAAAATCAAGAGTGAGAAAGTGAAAGTGAGAAATGAGGTGAAGTGTTGGGGGGGTGAAAACTTATAGTAAAAATGACGCCTCTTGGGCTTTGTAACGTTAGGGCACGACTTTTGGGCCTCCCTTGAACCGTTACAAAAAGCCCAAACGGCTAAGTGATGAGGAGACACAACTATGGGCAAAAGAAGCGACGTTTCAGCCAAAGTAAAGCCGCTCGGCGCTCCAAATCAAACGGCTGAGATCGCCCCACGTCCCTCGGAGCCAATAGCCGAGCGACAGGCGATCCGAGCTATATCGCTCGGATTCCGAGCATGTGCCAATCCGAGCTACGAAATGGAGAAAAACAACTTTCTCCTCAAGATTCGCGCTGGATTTCGATCAGACGACTCAGATCTTGCCAGCGCCATTACACGACAAGATAGTGTTTTCTTGGAAACTGAGCCTGCATCGAGATTCGCGCCAAGATCCGGCGGCTCAGATCGCTCCACGTCGCTCGGCGATCTGAACTGAGTGACAAGCGATCCGAGCCACTTGCCCGAGGGTAAAATCGAGCTATATCGCTCGGATTCCGAGCAAGTGCCAATTCGAGCTACGAAATGGAGAAAAACAACTTTCTCATCAAGATTCGTGTTGGATTTCGATCAGACGGCTCAGATCTTGCCAGCGCCACTACACGACAAGATAGTGTTTTCTTGGAAATTGAGCCCGCATCGAGATTCGCGCCAAGATCCGGCCGCTCAGATCGCTCCACGTCGCTCGGTGATCCGAACTGAGTGACAAGCGATCCGAGCCACTTGCCCGAGGGTAAAATCGAGCTATATCGCTCGGATTCCGAGCAAGTGCCAATCCGAGCTACGAAATGGCGAAAAACAACTTTCTCCTCAAGATTCGCGCTGGATTTCGATCAGACGGCTCAGATCTTGCCAGCGCCACTACACGACAAGATAGTATTTTCTTGGAGACTGAGCCTGCATCGAGATTCGCGCCAAGATCCGACGGCTCAGATTGCTCCACGTCGCTCGGCGATCCGAACTGAGTGACAAGCAATCCGAGCCACTTGCCCGAGGGTAAAAATGAGCTATATCGCTCGGATTCCGAGCAAGTGCCAATCCGAGCTACAAAAGTAAAGAAAAATGCTGCCGAGCATCCCCGACCGTTGGATCATCACGAAATTTGCGCCTCAGATGATGGACGATCCAGGTTGCGCCACGTCCACTAAACGACAAGATAGTGTTTTCTAGGAAACCGTGCCAGCCTCAAGATTCGCGTCAAGATCCAACGGTCCAGATCGCTCCACGCCGCTCGGTATTTCGAGCCGAGCGACTGGCGATCTGAGCCACTTGCGCGGAGGGAGAGCCGAGCCACTTCGCTCGGATTCTGAGCAAGTGCCCATCTGACCCACAAAAGCGAGGAAAAACGCTGCCGAGCGACTCCGCCCATCCGATCTTCCAGAATTCCGCGCTCGCTCGAGATCAACGGTTCAGATCGCGCCACACAATAATTCGGTATTTTGTTTATTAAAATCGTTTTATTTACTTAAAAAATCGCGAAAAAATGATTAAAAATTTGGGAAAATTAGTTAAAAATGCTAGAAAATAATTATAAATCGGGGAAATATTTTTGAACCCCCGAGTGAATAATTATCGCCTAGGACCATTTATTAAGACCCCCGAACGACGAATCGACACTTCGCAAAAATTAAATAAATAATCTGAAAAAATAGATAAAAACCGTCGGTTATACAGAGAAGCTCAAGAACAGCTTATAGCTTGAAAAATCACCTCACTACCCCCTTTGAGATTCGAAACCCTCCATTTGGACTCCGATACAACTCCACTGGCCATTAAAACAGTTGAACTACTCCTCAAAGGCTGATCAAACTCAGTCTATAGGAGTGGGGGGCTTGTGATACGGCTAAAAATGGGGTTAAATCAGAACCGTCCAAATCGGGCACGAATCTTGAAACCCAGGGGTAAAACGGTAATTTCACCTACCAACGAGTCTGAAGCGGGTACTGGTTCTCTTCCTCGAAGACCCACTTACCCGCAAACGGATCCATCTCAACTGGGTGCGGATTCCAACCCGCAGCAAACCCGGTCCACAAGGATAGAATTAGGGTTTCTGATTAATCCTAATCAACGGCCCTGATTCATATCTATCATTTCACTAGGAAATAAGGATCACATTCCTTATCTATACACAGGAATTACATGCCTAATTTGATCCCTAAGACGCCTATAAATACCCCCCATCCATCTCCATTAAGAGGTAATCAATCTTTTTCCAGTTTTACGCTCTTTCATAATCACTTCTCTGATTACTGACTTGAGCGTCGGAGGGTGCGTCGCCGGGAACAGCCCCGGTGTCTCGCACTTTTTGCAGGTATACGGCGGGAGCAACGGTCAAACTCCGGCGGATCAGGTAAACAGGTTTGCCATTCAAAGTTTCCCAAGAATCCACAAATATTATCTGTTTGCCCCCACACCGAATTTAGCGGCAACACATTCTTAACCCTATTTTAATCCTCATAAAATCCTAATAATTAACTTAAATTGGTCATGACAAGGATAAGTACTTTGTCCAAAAATACACCTAATTTGCTATAACGCGCATATGTACGTATATATGCGTATACCGCAAATCTTCGCATAATTCTTATAAAAATAATTTAATTTTAATAATAATAATAAAATAAATTTTATTACCAATTCGGAGGATCGCGCTACCAATTTGATGTACTGAGGAGGTACACAGACCGGTATATGCGCACAGACAATGTTTATGAACAACCCGGGTGAAAATCACCAAAATATTTTAATTTTGGAATTAAAACAAAATAATAATAAAATAATAATAAAATAATAATTTATACAAGGTAATATCCGTCCGGGATATTACAGTAGGAGTAATGCCAACTTCATAAGTAAATACACCAATGGATAAACAATATGTCTTCTAGTCTTAACCATTTTTTAAGCCACATTATTAATTCCAATCAGATTAGAAAACTCATTAGTACGTGTGACATCTTCACGATATTTATCATGTTGGAAACTCAAGGCCATCAAATGAGTAGGAGAAAAATCAACTGGATAAAATTTTGCAAATTGCAGTAGCTTTATCTTATCAAAAGTAGAGAATGAATCCCTTGGATCAAGACAAGCAATGCACAACACCAACTGGGTATTCACTTCATCGAAGCGATTATTCAACTCTTGAGGTTGTAAGTCGATCACTGCATAAAATATCTTTACACGGTAATGATGAAGGTTTGTCAAATCCTTGGCTCGATGACGTGATCTCCCAGGTGCTACAAAAGTTTCATCCATGTTTGAAAATGAAATTTCATTCTTCTTGCAAAACTCACAAACTTCTTCTAAGAAAGACTCTCATTTGCTTTCCTTCAATTTCTGCAATTGCCTTTTGGTTACACCAACAGGATTGCATTTAGAATGTCTTAGTCCCTTCTCTGTGATGCTTGAGACAACTCATTAGTTATTCCCAATACAGTTATCATCAAATGCAAAGTAAATAAAAATTCAAAATCAAATAACTTCATTTTTGCATCTCTATGTAGGTCCTCCTAATCAATTACTTCAAGTACCTCAACTATTTAGGGAAACAAGTGAATTAAACTCAAAAGAGTATTAAAGTGAGATCCCCAACATGTGTCTCCTAAGCACTTTAGTGTAGCTTATTGATTCAATCCTCGCCCTGTTTCAATTTCATCACTACTTATTCCCGAAACCAATCTCTCAAATTGTTTATCCCGAAGAATATCATGTTGTTTTGCTGAACCTCCAACAACATTGCACAATTTTGTAATTAAATTGAAGAATGTGACAAGAGCTCTATGCTTATGAACAACACCCACAAGTGCTAACTGTAATTGATGAGCAAAACAATGAACATAGAAGGCAGACTAGTTTTCTCTCATAATAAAGGTTTTGAAACCATTATATTCACCTTTCATGTTGCTAGCTCCATCATAACCTTGTCCACGCAAACGTGAGATACTCAACCCATGATTAGCAAAAAGACTATCAATTGCCTCTTTCAAATATATAACAGTGGTAAAAGAAACATGTACTGCTCCAAGAATACACGTTCAACGATACAATCTTGTTTATTCACATAACGAAGACATACAACTATTTGTTCTTTTACGGATATGTCTCTAGATTCATCAACTAAAATAGAGAATAAATCACTTCCTAGATCGTCCATGATAACATTTGTGATCTCAACTGCTATTGCTTTCACAATATTCTTATGAATCATCGGGGATGTCAGCTTATTATTCTCTGGGGCATTTTTCAAAATAACTTTTTTTCACTTCCTCATTATCTTCAGCATAAAACTCTAAAACTTCAAGAAAGTTTCCCCGATTATCTGATTCATCGGATTCATCATGTGACGCCCTGCTTCCCAAAAAGAATACGGAATACGGATACGTAACAAAAGCTCAGCGAATGATTTTTATCATCCATAAGATGTTCAAAAATCTTTATAATATCTCACACAATTAATCATAGTCAGAAGCAAAAGTATCAACCAACATGCAAAATTGAAACAAAACACCAACAGAAATTTACTTGAAACCAAATACAATATTCTCAAATCAATCAGAGTCTGGAGAAAACAATATATTGGGTCACATCGCCCAAATACAATAAATATCCAATAACCAAATACACTTTATTCAATGTTCAAGCAACAATAAAAATAATAATAAAGCAGAACTCCAGCACTAATACATCATCTCGCCAATACCATCTGGCAGTCGTCCATCCTGATCTGCAATTAGTAAATTTGCAGGATAAGGAGAAAAGAAGAAAATAAGTACCCGTCAATTGCAAGTCGTGAGTCACAAATAATGTAGGATACAAGCACATGGGGAAACTAACTAATAGCATGACAGTCAACTAGCATGGTATACTAGCAGTACAGTTGTTTATGTCAAATGCAGTGTCATATGGCAACTAACAGTCTCTAATAACAGTAAGCTCAGTATATCAGTGAATCAGGATAACAGTATAATAGTATCAGTCCAATGGTATCAGTCTAACAGTATCAGTCTAACAGTATTCAGTCTAACAGTATCAGTTTTATGTTCTTACAGTCTTGTGTGTATTACTAGCTAGGTAGCACTTCATGCATCCCGATTTTTACTACATGGTTGCTACAACAAACAGTTTCACTTTTAGATTTCATAGTGGACCATGATGAAGCAGTGTACTCAGGTATCAGTAACAGTAGCAGTAACAGTAACAGTAATAGTAACAGTAACAGTAACAGTACGGAACACTATCCTTCCAAGTACACGTTTCCATATTATCCACTACTAGATCTTCCCTTAAGAAACCCCGGCTTGGTTATTTTTATTATGGTCATCAAACATGAATGATGTATACGAAACAGTGTCAAACTAATATGGTATAATCAGTATTAGGTTCAGGGAAACAAATAAATAATCACAGATATTATACAGTCACATAAACGAGCAAAACAGTGTATGTTCATATTCAGGACAACATGACAGTACAATACTAAAACAGTGATTCTTGTTGCTACATAAATGCAAAACTGAATCCGTCGAAGGATCAGGAAAATAGACATCCACACGAATCCAACGAGTATAATTAAGTCACATAGTACTTCACAACATCTTAACTCAAAACAGGTTTGAAAACAGAAAACATGTTCAGTCAGAAATCAGGAAAACGAATTCTCAGTCAGAAAAACAGCATTAAAATTCATCAAATAAATGCACTAAAAATCTGGATATTCCCCTATATGTCCAGAATCAAAATATAAAATTTCATAATATTCTAGTAAGAATAGATCAGTCATCAAAAATACGAAAGCATCAAGAAATCCCAACACTGTTGTACGAAAACTAAGATATCTCACAACCAGTGAAACGAAATCCAATTCCTCCAAATGGATATGAAAATAGATAATATATACTAACTTTCTTATTTCACAATCATTTTTCATACAGTATAAGGAATCATAGTGAAAATAGGGTTCTTTACAGAACAGCAAGCAAAATACAGCACGAATAGATTTCATAAACGAGCATGAAACAACACATAAAACTCATCAATAAAACTCACCAAAATTCTGGGTAATCCCTAACTAGATAAAAAACACTGAACAAAGTTTCAAATCAAAATAATATGTATAGCATAGTTCTTGAAAATAGTTTGTTATCAAAATTACCCAAAAATAAAATCTGGAATAGATCGACACCTCTGTACTAAAACAGCCATAACTCAGTCATACGAAATCCAAATCAAGCAAAGTCAGTGGGGTTTGAAAATAGACAAAATTATCTAAAACTCATATTTTATTCCGAAATTCAAATACTGACCGTAGCATAGACGAAAACAACAATCAAAACAGAACATCCAGCAAATACAGATTTCACCCTTAAGGATAAAACATCATAGATTCATGATTATTGATCCTAACACTTCCAAACTTGAAATACAACCTACCAAGCATCTAAACATCATGATTTAGGGTTATTAACACATCCATACCAATTTTATCATATGGGTCTCAATTCAAACACAATTTCACACCAAATTTCACATACATGATTAAAAATCAGGAATTGGGCAATTCCTAGGTTATTTCATATCAATATTTGTGTCATGAGTCATCTATGGTCAAATTATCACAATAGAGACAAAACCCATCAAGCAAAACACAATCTAAGGTTGTCTATAGACCTAACTACACTATAGGTGAACTTTTTGACTGTATCAAATAAATGAATTGGAGTACAAGTTACTTGACTTAATTTGGGGATGAAGAACGATGCAAATGCGAAGAGAAGCAAAACCCACGAATGAAATCCGCTACAAGCAACGAATCCGAGCACAACGAACGAAATACACACGAACGATCCTCCTTGAAGCAACGACGATCAAAGTGGCAAGAACCCACTTTGAGAACACCACAAGGAAAGAAGGGATGATGTAAGAGGTGATGTTGATGGTGGTGGTTGTCGGCTAGGCAAACAAGGGGATGGAGTGGTCGGTTTGTATGGTGATGGTGTCGGAGATGTAGGGAGATGGCCGGAGTAGGGGGTAGTGGTGGTCGGGCTGATGGTGTCGGAGGGGGCTGTCGGGCTGGGGCAGGCCGGGATTGGGTATGGTCGGGTGTAGCAGCCGGGAGCACAAAGAATATGGGGGAGGCCGGGATTAGGAGGGTGAGAGAGCTTTAGGGTTAGGGTTTAGGGTTTAAGGATTAGGGATTTATATATAGGAGTTTAAATGTGGGTTAATGGGTCGTGGGCATTAGTATCTAGTAATAGGTATACAATTGGGTTTTGGGTTTTGGATCAAATAACAATAGGAATGCAAATAGGATTGGGATTTTTGGCTTTGGAAATCTTATTAGGAGATAAAATAATGGGAAAAGGAAAATACCACCATAACACCACCTTAACACCATGAAAAAGATAAAATAAAGAGAACGAGACCAAAAATGAGGAAAAGATCAAAATGATGAAAAGCGAGACAAAAGAGACAATCAATCAAACACAAGGAGCTCAAAATGAAATAAAATGGATATATATTGAAAACAAATTCAATATACGGTTCAGAAAAATACAAGAGAGATAAAATACACAAAAATGAAAAATACACTCCAAAATACATAAAATGAAAAACAGGGGTTACACATCATGTCCTCGAAACGGAAATCTTTAACGCAAAAGCAATTTAATAACTTCAATTGAAACAAGTAAACGCGTACGATACTCCATTCAGACTATATCTGATTATTTTGCCAACTGAACATCTATATGTTGTTTTTGATTCATTAAATCAAGATACTTCTTCATGCATGAATTATGAATGTTATTATGACCCGGACATGCTCTTTAAATTTGTATGGCCCATTCTTCCAATTTGTGAATCCTTCACCAACAAATTTGTCACCACCACTTTGAGAACCACTTTCGAGCTTGAATAAATAACAATATAAACAGAATGCGGCATCTTTAGAAACACTATACTCCAACCAAGTACTATTAGGATGTTCTTTAAACCAATTAGGGAGAAACTTTCGTTTATCATTGCCAAAATTCCTAGAAGAAAATACATGAGCCTTTGGTTGACACAAACATTTTTGCCAATAATGCCTTCGAACTATCTCTCTGTCATTAGCATTAAAGAAATAAATATTTTTCCTATTTCCAAGAATCAGATGCAAGTTTATCAACGTTAACCTCTACACGAGGGCAAGGAGGTCGAACACTTGAATCATCATCCTCCCTTGGTTTTCTTTTCAGAAATTTATCCATAACTGTTTGAATATTGTTAAAAAAATTAAATTAATATCAAACAAGCAGTGTATCTTTCAATTAAGGTAGTGAGCTGATAATTGCTTCAGGTTATTTAAACTTTGTTCTAAAAAATGGCCTAAAATAGTCAGTCAATTTCCTACTAATATCTCATAAGAAATCATCCTATACTTGAAATCTCAAGCTTGGTTTTAACAGTTTCAATAGAAAGAAAAAAAAAAATTAATCTTTAACCAACATGAACAATATTGATTACATTTTCATTTTAACCATTTTCCAGAATTCCCATGATTCCAAAATTGCTAAAACTAACTTTCCTAAATCCTGAACACACCAGATATCAAGAAACGATACAAGTGCCCTGTAACACCCCGAATTCCAAAATAAAACTGAATTCGAGATTCCACAGGATCTTTACACTTCTTTCGTACAATTTTACAAGGAAATAAAAACTTTTCTTTTATCAGAGTTACATTTACACTTGTACATTATCACAGCGAAAGCAATATTTCAATAAATTACAAGAAACAACATTTAAAATAGTCTTGCGCAGCATGTATACTTCAATAGTCAAGCATCTTCACCCTGCATATAAAACTGTGGGCGCGTCAGTTCATTCAACTGACGAAATATTATACACGGTCATCCTCTCTATGCCGGAAACAGTATAACGATTCTCATTTCTTATAAACACAAACTTGTCACAAACAAAGCTAAAGGGACTATCCTATTGATGTCGTGTCGTGAATGTGCACTTGTCCTTAATGCAATTATTTATATTATATGACACTAATGCACACTTGTTCAGAGTCTATGCAACCCATACTACATAGGTCCGAGGGCAAGCCCTTAACCGTTCTTCATCTTGTAGGGTTCTTCATCTTGTAGGGTTCAATCCCTCGCCATGACTTAATCTACTACTGTAACTACGGTAAGTATCCTAGATGTTTTCTGACCTACGAACTCATGTCTAGGCGCCCTAGAGGGAATCCCAACGCACTGACACATGACTCATCATGCAGGCATCCTGTGGTAATTCAGCTCCTACCACTGACATGACACCACCCGCAGTCGTCAAACACCCCATGAGCATCGCCACCGGGACAGGTACTCTGGAGCAGTATCCACTCCCTATCATGACTCATCATGGGACATCCTGTGAATACTCTCACGCCGCCAATCCAATGGCCCTCATACTCAATGTTTTTCTCTTACTTTCATCACATCTCCACTATACATCTAATCCTTAGTTTAATTGAATCATGAATAAAATCAACTCTTAGAGTGTAGCACTTCCACTATACCGGTCTTATTCATTTAATTCACATGACCCAAATATTGGTCTTCTCATTTCAAAATATCATTTTCTCATTCTTTCATTGCCGGTATAAGGCTTGGCTATACCCTAATTCTCAATTTCAACTCATAATTACAATATCATACTCATAAGATCTTTTCATGATTAATCACAATTCATATTCCAATAGCATAGTATTCATGTATTCACACCTTTCATAATTCATCACGATCAATAATTCAATTTCGCGTGCAATCCATGTGCAAGAATAAATTTCACTAAATAGTCACCAACAATTTCATATATTCCACAAATCTATTATTCACAAATTCACAATTTTACTACAACACATTTTTCTATAATTCATTTAATCACGCTAGTCACAAACTTCAAAAATTCATCTTTTATAACTCAAAAATTTCATTTTTATTTTTCTTTCGTTTAAAAGAATAATTTAATTTCAAAGTGAGTCCTTTCTTGCAAAAACCCAAATTTCTTATTCACACTTCATCAAAAATTGTATAAATATATCTTATAAAGTTCCAATAATTTTTCCAGTAATTAAAACATATTTTCCCAATTTTTATTCTATTTTAAAAATTCAATTTAATCCAAAAATCTCAAAAAAAACATTTTTTTAAACTCAAAACCCACTGAGATTCGAACCCACAACCAGCGGTGAAACAGACAGCACACAGACCAACGCACCAAAGCCGCCCATCGATTTAACTAGGGGTTAAAATCCCTATATGTTCAGTTCTCGGTGATTTGGATTTTTAACAAAAACAACAAAATAAAACACAGCTTCGGGGTATCGAACTCAAGACCTCCGACCACTGTAGCGAACCCAAGTCTCTTCTGACTAGTTGGTCTAAGTGGACATATCGATTAGAAGGTATTTAAAATAGGTTTTGATCTCAATTCGCTGTTCAAAGTTATACTTCAAAATTTCTCAAAAAACGAATTTGTCTCCTTTTCTCCTCTTTTGAAAACAAAAATGTCCAGAATAAAAAAATATATTTAATTTAACAATAGCCAGTATTTTTAAAGGTATTTTTCCTTCTTTTAAAACATATATTTAGCCTTAACTTGTATTTTATAACACTATTTCGAAATTTGAAAACTAACACATATTTGTTCACAATAAAGATGGTCTCTCACACCAAAATTTCACTACTATGATGTTTGTTTACACATTGACAACTATGATATTTTTAGAGCGCGAAAATCAACTTTATAATTAAATAAAACCTCTATTTTTACTAATTTCTCTACACATGATGCATTCGATTATTTGTATGCAAAGGACATTCTTTTTCATTTATTCCAATTTTCACATGGCATATATAGCAATGAGTAATTTCAATGCATCTATTAACAATCATTTCTATCAATTTATCTTTGACACACTATTCTAGTTAGCATTATTAATCAATAAACATGATGCTAGTCTTTTACTAGTTGATCCACATAGTTCGCATTCAGGGCATATTTTGCATACTAACATTAGAAATAAAGAGAACATTCACTTTACTCATAATTAATAAATATAGTAATCAAACAACACACATTTGCTAATTTATCAATTCACTTCTAATTAGGCAAGCATGCATTTCATTTCAACTAGTAGCTTATAATGATAATTCAATTTCATTTCCTAGCATGATTTCTACTATAGAAGTCATGAGAAACACCCACCTTTTTGAAGAAAACCAATAAGAAATCTCCTAGAGCCTCCTAGAATACGAGAGAGTGCCTTCTCCTCCTAGATTGCAATGTCACGATCTCCTTCTTGCTTCCTTGCCACCAAAACCGAGAGCTCCAAGTTGAAAGAGAAGGGGGCCGGCCTCCAATACGAACACACCCACTCAAACTCACACACTAATATGTATCTCCTATATAATGCCTTCTTTCAATATTTGCTTTAGTGTAGAATACAAGTATGAAAGGGGGTATTTATACTAATTTTAGAATGGATTGGAGGGCTAGGATTTATTGGATAGTTATGGGATGAATGGTTAGTTTAGGAGGGGAAGTTGTAGCAACCACCCACACACAAAGTAACCACCCATGCACACACACCCACACTCCCCATCATTCATGCACAACCGGCCACCAAAGAGTGTGCATTGCACGTGCCACCTAGTACCCCTATGTAGAAGTTTGTAAAATTTAATTAATCAAAATGTTCACCATTTGTCTCTACATGACAAGTGTGACAATTTAATTGATTTATTAAATTTGTAGGCTTCACAATTAGTGGGCTTAGGCTTGTGGGCCAAGACAATAAATTAATAATTACTTAAAGTGGGCTAACACAAATAAAATAATGTTTTAGGCTTTAGAATTTGGCTTTTATAAAAATAAAGGAAAGGAAAAATAATTGTTCATACTACCAAGAGAAATTTTGTATATAAAAATAGATAAATAATATACACATGAAATTTGCACATGCACAACACGTGAAAATCAATATCTTAATAGAATGAAAGTTAGGGTATTACAACACTCTCTCCTTAGAATAGTTCCGTCCCCGGAACTACAATTAAAGAGTGAGAAAACAAAACACAAGAAGAAAAATACAATCAAGCAAACAGCTCAGGATGATCCTTCATCATCCTCTCCTCAGATTCCCAAGTAGCCTCTTCAACCAATTGCTTTATCCAGACTACCTTGACCATCGGTATTGTCTTATTCCTCAAGACTTTCTCCCGACGATCAACAATCTCCACTGGAAACTCAATGTAATTCAGATCCAACTGCAAACCCTCTGGCACTTCGGGCAAATGGTGACTAGGATCTGGAATGTAACCTTTCAGCATAGACACGTGAAAGACATTTTGCACCTGAGACAACTCTTCCGGTAACTCAATCCGGTAAGCAGTTTTTCCGATCCATTTCAATATCTTCTGGTAATTCATTAATTCCACCTCCTTCCATTTGAAACAAACAAATGGCAAACAAAAAAGAATATTGAACAAGAGAGAAAAGAAAGAAAACAAAACTCCCTCCTTCCCCCCCCCCCCCCCCCCGACCACATCTTCCTAAGTCCTAATAATAGATTATTAAGTTTTGAGATCAGTATAATAAAACACAAAGAAAGCTATCAAGTGGCTCTCATTCATTTAGAAGAAAATAAATGGTCTAAATTTTTGCTTTCATAAGACATTTTCCCTCTCAAATGTCCCCCCCTCCCCAAATTTTAATTTTTTCCCCAAAACAAAACAACTCTTTCATTTATTACTCTATCTCTTCCCCCTCTTTTCTTCTTTTTCATAATTCTTTTTTTTATAAAAAAAATTATACCCAGGTATGTCAAAAAAAAAAAAAAAACAATGAATGTTTTTTTATGCAATTTCGGATTATGCTTTTTTTTTATTATTTCAAATTTTTAATTAACTTTTTTTCCGGATTATGTTTTCATAACTCAATAACATTCACTTCCATTTAATTGCTTTTGAATTACCATATTTGATCTAATTGTATTATACTTCACTGAGTAATTGTTTTAGATTAGAATGCTGTAACACCCCAATTTTTTTTTTTTGAAAAACTAAACCTCTAAATACAATTCTTTCAATTTCTCTATTACTTTAAACATAAACTAAGATAGGTATATTTCAAATAAAATTTTGGCAGAGTCTCCCCTGAAATTTATGCCCCGAAACACAAAAGGCTTATGGAATTCTGCTCTAAATTCCGTAGCTCACAACATAGCCAATATAATCATGGGCTCCCCAGGCCAAAATGAGCAGAATCACATAGGCAATACAAATATCATGCTCTGGGGGCCAAACTCATAACATAATATCAATTATCAATTAAAAACCATAAATTTCCTTTTAAAACTTATATAAGTAATTGGAAAAATAAAGAAAAACTTTCCAAAACCAAACACAGCACCCAATACTCCACAACAAGGTGGGTACGGGTTTTCTTACCTCGTCACAGCACCATATCTATATTTTCACTTTATTACAAAATAATACATTAACTGCCTACATTTCTTCATATGCTAAATACATAAATAATCTATCATCCCAACAAATATAATATCTGACTCTATATCTACCTCACTGGCTGCTAGCAAACCTGCAGGAGAGTTAGGGTTGTCAACCCTCAAGGAAGGACCACCTAACCCCCAGAAAACATCAGGGGTTAGCCATTTCTGGTGTGAGTATCATTATTAATCAAATAAATAAATTGAATTGTATAAAGAAAATAAATTAAACTTACAAACATCAAGTTAAGAAGATGCAACCTAAAATCTGAACATAAAAACATCACCAATACGATTTATATCAAAATACTCTTCAAATCTACATCTAACTATATACATATCCATAACTTCACACAATTCCCTATATACATCACACTAACGGCATACATATCTTTATTTTACATTTGCATAAGACAAAGTCATATACGATCCATTACTTTTCAATTTGAATTCCCTGACACAAATATTGATCCTTCCACAATTATCATCACAAAAGCATTTCTTTATATATATATATATACACACACACACACGGGCGCGCGCGCGCACATGATGTTACTACATCTTTTCTTCATCTTTATTCGCCATGCACTTCATTTACTTGTATCATATTATCATCCCACCCATTCATCCTGGAGGTTGTGCCAAGGCGAGTAGTTCCCCGACACACTTCCAAGGTACACAAACTTATAACACAACAAACTTTCTTTAATAACCATTTTCATAACCAATCTCAAAATACAGGTATTTATTTTATTGTATTATATCAAGTATCACATCATACACATATGCATCTATTTTCATAATATCACATTCTTTCATGTCTTGTGACACAAATATAAAATCTCATTACACATTGCAATTTACGCACATTTCATCACATCATTAACATATCACTTACTGAATACTCATTCTTATCGCATCAAAAGCATGTTTTATAATTCATTCTCATCCCGTTATATCACTTAGTTACTACTCAATCTTATTGAGAATTAAACTTACTTTCATTTTCACTTCCCAAGTTACCATTAATTTAACTTTCATTCTCATCAATTTATACTCCATATCCCAAACATAGTTTGGGCAATAATATATCACACCCAAAGCCGATAGCTTGGGTAATAATCACCGCACCCTAAACACACAGTCTGGGTAATATCACATTACATCTCAAGCCGATAGCCTGGTTATTAATTTACTTCAATTACTTTTCATCTTCACCTTACTTTATTCTTCATTTCCATTATTCATTACCGATATCATGCCACTCACCCTGTGAATTATGCCAAGGCAGGTAGTTCCCACCATTTCCACAGAAATAGCGGGCGAGTAGTTCCTCGACACAATTCCAAGGTGTATCAACTCAAATCATCCTGTATTTCACTTTAATAGTCATTCTCATTACACAATTACTTCATACTATTCATATTAACACACGTCTCTTTTACTTTTCATTTTAAATTAACCACATGCTGCATTTATCATTTCTTTTCATACAGAAACTTATAACTCGTATTCCTTCATATTCATTTCATTCACAACCACTTTCTTTCATATTCACAGTTCACTTTCTTTACTTACACATTCTTATTTACACTTATTTATTTTATTAGTTTGTCGACCAGTGAGCCACAGTATCCCAATATACTGAAAGCCGACAGCCCAGTAAAACACGTGGACCGATGCTCACACAAAGTCTTACACGTCCGAGGCTATGTCTTCCTCCCAGTCTGTGCCAGCGAGGGAACTCCGCACCCCAGGTAAACTAGGGTACTTCCTCCCAGCCGAAGCCAGGAGTGAAAAACACCGCACCCCAGGTAAACTGGGTACTTCCTCGCGACGGCTTTCATCGAGGGAAAAACTCCGCACCCCAGGTAAACTGGGTACTTCCTCCCAGCCGATAGCCAAGAGGGAAAAACTCCGCACCCCTAGATAAACTGGGTACTTCCTCACGACAGCTGTCATCGAGGGAAAACCGGGCCTCAAGCCGATAGCTTGGGCGATAAAACTCCGCACCCCAGATAAACTGGGTACTTCCTTCCGGCCGAAGCCAGGAGGGAAAAACTCCGCACCCCAAGCCGGTCCTTGGGTATTAGGAGGTCTAGCCCAAACTCCCAGGATTGCTGTAGGTACTGGTCAACAAAACCATCTGTTATTAGCATTAATCATTTCATCTTTTCAGCTTACTTTATCACACAAGCATTTCACCTTTGATTTACAACGAGCCATGTCTTTGACTTTAACCACGTGAATTTGTAACACATTTTATTAGCACGTATCATCTTATCCTTTATCATCATATCATCATACCACATTATGCATACACCCTGTTATTCAACACATAACTCATCATACCATATTAATGCATAATATTAATGCGCCACGATATTTATTTTGCCATAACATCCCACATTAAGAATACCATATTATTCATTACCTCACTGTACCATATATAGGCATACGCCAAGTTATAACATTAATAAGAGAACTACATTATGTTATTCCATATCGTAAAAGTATCAAAATGTATACTTCAT
The DNA here is from genome assembly GCA_017893485.1 of Hemerocallis citrina. Classification (NCBI taxonomy): domain Eukaryota; kingdom Viridiplantae; phylum Streptophyta; class Magnoliopsida; order Asparagales; family Asphodelaceae; genus Hemerocallis; species Hemerocallis citrina. Next base: position 203,621,391 of record CM030362.1, read on the forward strand.
CACATTATAATATCATATTATTACCCATTAATTCACTTCGAACATAATTATAATGTAAACATATACCCACTTACTAATTTCATCAATTATCACATCACGAGTCAATATCATAATATATATATCACAAACATACACCACACATGCGGGTTTCCAAGAAAAAGGGGCCAAAATCATTTATTTCCTCTAATTAAATCTCATAATATCCAATTATAGCATACTAGCTCATACACCATGTTCCATGTAAGTAAAATCACCTATAAGGGCCTATATGCCCCAAAACATGCACAAAACATGCACAATAAATACACGGGTTTCCAAAACATGATCACAATCACTAATTTCATCTAATTACATCTTATAACATCCATCCATAGAATGCTAGCCTATACACAAGGCTCTGCATATACCAAATTACCTATATCGGCCTATATACCCAAAAACATGCACGAAACATGCACGGGATAAAAATATGCATAAACAATTCAATATATTTAGTTTTTATACTTCAACACATCACATTAACCCATAATATAGGTTTTATATACTTAAAATAGTTAATTTCACCAAATATCTCAAAAACCAATTTCGGACCCTTAAAAATCCGTATTTTCATTGAAAATCGATTTTTGGCATAATTTCTACAAAATATATCAAAAGCCACGAAATTCGGCCACAATATAAAATATTTATAAATACAATATACTCACCTAACGGATCGAGCAAACGATGTCCCACGTCCGCCCGATAGCCAGTCGAAGTTCGACTTTTTCCACCTAATTGGAAAATTATAGAACCGATTAGCTTAAAACTCAAAACTGGACCTACGACCTCCAAATCTGAATCCGTCGCCACCCACACGTCACAAATGACATAATTAGGTGAGCTACATCGAAGGATTTCAAATTCGAACCCCAATACAAGAACTCACATATTGATCGGAGGCTTTCTAATAGGAAAATTTCATATTTTCTAATTTCTTTAATCCCCTATTTCCTAATCTCTCAAATTAGGGTTAATAATAATAATAATAATAATAAGACTCAATTACACCTCCAAACCCATCAAATTCTCACCTAAATCTCGCTCGGGCATTTCACCGAACACCCGGCGTGCATATATGGTATACCCGTATTTTTGAGATTCCGATGGGTTCCTAACTCCATAAAATTTTCACTAAACTCATTCTAAATTGTTCCCCCTTAATTCAAAACAATTTCTATAACTCATACTCATCAATTATTCTATTTATTATCCAAATTCTAAAGCCAACACACTAATTAATTTATAATTCACAAACCACTCACTTTCTTACCAATCTTCCTTCTCTATAATTACCAGCATCACCTAATTACCTTACTGTATCATTTTCTAACACTAGAACTCAAAATCATATATTCTCATAAAATGAACTTCATAATTCCTTACCGTCCAAGCCTTATCTTTGCAAATAGACTCCGGAAATGAGTAGAGCACCTCCAAATTAGCTAAAACCCTCAATTTTTCTCGAAGAATTGGGTTGGAAAGCTAGGGTTTTGGAAACCCATGCGTTGGTCGGTGGTGGGGGTTTGATTCTGGCCAAAATCAGAATGGGGGGAGGAGAGAAGGGTAGAAAAATGTAAATAAGGAGGCAAAATTGCTTATAAGTCCCTATTTGAACATAGCTTTATATATATACCCTTCTAGTTAACTCTTCTACGGTTTTTCATGTAAAAATCACTCCATAATGTACTTAAATTCATCCCAACATAAAATAAAATTAGAAATGCATTTTTATGCATAATGGTAATCAAAATCAATAGTTACGAACGATAGCAATATAAATATGTATATATACGAATATCGCAATATTTCAGAAAAATACTTTCAACTTCAAACTATAATTTAATCATTCGAAAATTTAAACCCCCTATAATGTACAAATGCCCCAGAAAAGTTTCGGGTCAAATCGGATTCGTCTCCTCCGAGAAAACTCATCTCAAAACTCCTATATTTTCAATTTTTCCTGTTTACCCCAAAAGATCAATTTATTCATTTTAATACTAATAAAATCAATTAATAGGGGTAAACATACTCAGAAACATATTTAAAAATAATTTAAATCAAATAATTGAGGAATAAAAAAACCAGATGTTACAAATGCTTCACTGAGTTAATTTTGATTAGAATGCTTTTTTTATGCAATTTCGGATTATGTTTTTTTTTTTGAATATTTGGGCATTTGCTGCTTTGAAAGATCCTTGCAAATTCTTTAATTTACTTGCATGATCATACTTTTATGGAAAAATCATGCTTAATCCCTGTATTTTGGGTTTTTGTAGCTGCAAAATTGTATCTTGATCTGCTTTGCTGCAATTTCACTTCACGTATACATCACAACAAATTTTCCCTTTTAAATTCATACATGATTAACTACATAAAGAACAAATAAGGAGGAACTAACTCATGCAGTTTGAGGCGTTAACCGTAACTCATGCAGTTAGAAAATGAATTGCTACTTATGTTAGACTCCAAATAAAAAAAGAAATCTCTTATGCTCAAGTCACACATAGCAAGGAATTTCCGATTCACTACTGTTGTAGATTCACAATACTATTTTTGAATCCCGAGTTGCTGACAATAATCCTTCAATATACAAACCAATAAACATCAATGTCACTTCATAATCCTACTTCAAAGTACATCAATACATCAACGTCTACTAGCAAATAAATATCTATATAAATCATCTCTTACTGTTTACATGATTTTTCATATGTTGTATCGTTCCGAATACGGGCCGTAGGCACGTGCCCACCTAGTAATACTATAATGATTGGATAAAAATAGCTACCAGGTCAGTTCCAAATATAAACACAGCATATTAGCATGCACGTTTTTTTTTTTGAAGGAAAAGGTGGAATCTGGCCACCCTATTTCATTAATAAGAGCTTAACGAAACAAACTCAGAGTACTGGGCCAAAGTATAAACTACAGATAGAAAATAAAACATATAGGAACCAACATGACACGTACAAACAACAAATCCCTCCAACAACCCTGGAGGGTGGGCCGACAAACAAGCTCGGTCCAGCAAAATTGTAAGTACGTCAGTTTGGCTTCGTACAGTGCCTCCACGGCACATGCACACCCACCTGAAACGAGTCTGCCAGGATTTAATCACCCGCCGATCCCTGCCTTCACCTCGCTGGGGGGACCCCATCTTTGGGCCCAAGCCCCGCAGATCAAATTCTGACCCCAAGGCACATCCACAGCGATCGCACCCTCCCACCATCTCCACCACTCATCCTACAAATGCGCAAATTGCTCCTACAGCCGCTACCAAAGAGATAGCCGTGAAGAGGATACCTTCACCTCTCACACGATAGGGCTTTCTCAGGCGATTTCTCACCAAACAACTATCTCGCCCACCCCACCAAACACCACGCTCCAAGAGAGAACCGTGGAGAGGATACCTTCACCTCTCTCACGCTCTAGCTCTCTCTGGCAATTTCTCACAACACAGACTTATCTCGACTCATATTCCCAATCCGAGAGAAGATGCGACGTTGTTACGAACCAGTAGCCTAAGCTGGAGGAAGCTCAATAGCTTGATAGTAGACGTTGTGAAGGACTGCATCGGCGACATCGTAGAACACTCAAACATGCACATCATGGAGGGACCCCATCTTTGGGCCCAAGCTCCACAATCATGCAAGACAACATACTTCGGGAGGGGGATCGCATCTCGCCATCGCCCCGATCACACTTGAACCCCAGATTTATGGCGTTCGCGATAACAGGCGCGGGAGGATGCTCTGGCGCAACATAGTCGCTCCGCGACAGTTGAGACAAGCACCCTGAAAGTAGAGACAAGTGAGCGCACACCACGGAGGGACCCCATCTTTGGGCCCAAGATCCACAGTCGTGCAAAACATCATACCCTGCTCATCATAGCGACTCGCAGATAGAGAAGCACACTAGCTTCTTCACACGCACTACCAACCCTCGCAAAAACCAAATCATAGCCGCAGATCGTTGTGATTGGTCCCAAGAGTGTGGACATGGTGGCAAGCGTGAAGAACAACCAGACAAACATCTAGCAAGGCCAACCAACCCCAATCTAACCCAAACTCCAACCCCAATCAAACCACCCCCAAACCCCAACTCCAAAAGCAACCCAGATCTCAGATCTGGAAGCAAAAAGGCCAATAGATCTGGAGCGGAAACCCCAACCAACCAACCAACCAACTTTCCCGATGGCGTCGGCGTTACTGGGCGAAGGAGGCGGCTGGTGTCGCTCGACGGCGGCCAAAGACCTCCGACCGCTCGACGGAAGGGGAGACTGAAAGGGAGGGAAGGCGTCGTAGGGTACGGCGTGACAGTACGGGAGGTGAAGGTGCGATGATGGCGGCAGGATGCGGAAAGCGGCGTCGACCTGACGACGTCGATGGCGAAGCACCGCGAACTGAGGAGGCGCGACGTTGGAGGCAGCGCGCCGCGATCTGAGGGCGGCGACGCTCTGTGGTCTGAGGCGCGACGATCAGAGGCAGCGCTCGAGGCCATTGCTTCCGCGAACTGGCGGAGATGCAGAGCACCGGGAAGAAGAAGGGAGGGAGGAACGGCGGGAGAGGAGCACCGGGGGCGGCGGCGACGAACCCTAGCCGCCGCCGCTCACACAGATCTAGGATTTTTTTTCTGGTTTGGAATTTTTTTTGGAAAGAGTTTCTCTCTAGATATTAGCATGAACGTTGACACTCACAATTCAAAGGTGGGCTCCCATGACAGCCAGTCACAGCTTCCCCTTTTCATGGTTGGCCAATGGGCAATGCCCAATTATAAGTTATCATGCATCCAATTTCAATTAAACTAATCCAATATACATTCATTAATACACCTTTCAGATGATCATTTCAATGAGTTACGTCTACAAGGTTATATACCGATATACATAAATCACAAGAATGTTATCCACTTTTCAGCAAATTCGAATCAATATAAAGAAGCCAACTACTACGGATATAAACAAGTCTCGACAAATCCATATCTAGCCGATTATTACTAGAATTTATTATTGGTTTATTTATAAGATTTTTTTAAAGGAAATTGTTAACTTAATTGTATGATGATTTTGGGATGCTTACCAACTAATCTACCCACTCTGGTTAAAGAAAATAGTATTTTTCACGTGCTTGATAAGAGTTGGAGGATTTTCACGTGCAATATACGTATTAAGAAATTTTTTTGGAGTTGGAAGTGCATTGCATGTAATTGGGAAAAATATTTTGAAGAAAAAGCTACAATTTGTACATACAATGCACGTGTTTATAAGTAGAATTTGAATTGTACGTGCGACATATGTGTAAGCTTAGTGTTAAAAAAATATTATAAAATTGTTTTGCACGTGCATTGCACATTTTAAATAGGTAAAATTTTATTTATTTATTTATTTTTGTTGCAATTAGTGGGAGAGTTGGAGTTGCAAGTGCAACGCACGGTTTGTATGTTGACAAATGACAACTCTAACTCTCCCATTATAATATTACTAGTATTTTTCACGTGCAATGCACGTTTTGATAAGAGTTGAAGGATTTCACGTGCGATTTACGTGTTAAGAAATAGTTTCAGAGTTGGACGTGCGTTGCACGTAATTGGAAAAATATTTTGAAGGAAAATCTACAATTTGTACGTGCAATGCACTTGTTTATAAATAGAATTTGAGTTGTACATGCAACATATGTGTATGTTTAGTATTAAAAAAATATTATAAAATTGTTTTGCACGTGTGTTGCACGTTTTAAATTGGTGAATTTTTTGTTTGTTTGTTTTTGTTGTAATTAATGGAAGAGTTGGAGTTGCACGTTCAACACACGGATTTGTATGTTGACAAATGACAACCCCAACCCTCCCATTATAATATTAGAAAGGGCAAAAGCCAAAGTACCCCCTCAACGTTTGGCCCAAGTACAAAAAGCCCATACAACGTTTAAAAAAGTACAATAAACCCATTCTCCAGTTAACTTAACCCTTTCCGTTAAGATATAATTATTAAATTACTTTTTTATCCTTACCCTTTCATATTTAATCTCTTTCTACCCTTTATTTTTTTTCCTTCTTTAATTTTTTCTTGTTCTGGCTGCCCTTCATAAGATTCTATCTGTTAATTTAGTAGAGTACTACACACGAGTGGACACTAGAGTCTCTGATTAATTTGACCTTGCATGATCATTTACTTTTTCTTTCTTTTGAAAGATCATCATCTACTTCTTTGAGCATTTCCAATCGTTTTCCATTCTCATTTTTGGTTTCCGTATTAGCATATTTTTTAAAATATGTTATTTTGGTTTGGACTTTTACATTATGTACTCCTACCATTTATCATTTTGGGTCTTCAAATATTTTATTTGTAATTTCTTTTGCAAAACACATTTTTTTTAATGCAAAAAAATAATATAAATTATTAAAAGGTAATAATACAATTACTTAGATATAGATAATACACTTACTTAAATAGGTGGATTTTTTTATTTGTTTGTTTTTGTTGTAATTAATGGAAGAGTTGGAGTTGCACGTGCAACGCACGGGTTTGTATGTTAACAAATAACAACTCCAACTCTCCCATTATAATATTAGAGATTATTAGAGATATATTTATTAAGACGTGCATCGCACGTGAAAATTACTAGTATATCTATACATGGATTGATTAAATAGAAAAATCTTAAGTGAGAAACCTGATTAGTGTCCCTTAAGAAGTGATTAGTCAAGGTTAATTGAAGAATGGAACATGATATGGGCACAAACGCTAGGGTGTAAGTTATTGGCTAACAAGCGCACAAGACAAAGCGTAGTAGTGCAGGTTCCAAGAACGCTGGGCCCCACACAAAGGGAAGGAAGTAGTACGTGGTTAAAAAAAAAATAACAAAAAAAAAGTGGATGAGATCAACCTGGAACAAGGCAATGAATTGAATCAAGAAGAAGAAGAAAAAAGGAGTAAACGAAGACGGCTGCACGGAAGTTGTAAAGGGAAGAACAAGAAAAAATTAAGGAAGAAAAAATGAATGAAGAAAGTGAAGAAAGAGAATATTGAATATAAAAGGGTAAGGGTAAAAAAGTAATTTAATAATTATAACTTAACGGAAAGGGTTAAGTTAACGGAAAAATGGGTTTATTGTATTTTTTCAAACGTTGTATGGGTATTTTGTACTCGGGCCAAACGTTGGGGGGGTACTTTGGCTTCTGCCCTATTAGAAATTACTAGTAATTTACACGTGCGATGCATGTTTTAATAATTTCAAAAATAAAAATAAAAACTCTAACGTATGGAGGATTTGAACCGGAAACCTCCTTTATATTAGTTATGTACGTGTGTTACACATGTTTGTAGAATGACAAAATGACAAATGACACTAAGACCTTCTTCCATTATAATATTAGAGATTAGAGATTAGAGATTATTAGATTATTAGATATAGATATTTAGTTTATTTTTATCTTAATCGTAGTGAATTACTTATGCACCCAACAAACTTTTATGCTGATCCAGAAAGTTCAAAATGAATGTGTAAGAGCATCTGTAGTCGTTTGCTAAATATCGATAAAATGGATATTTGGCTAAAAAACGCGTTGCACTCGTTTGCCAAATATCCATTTTATCCATATTCCGCTACAGTCATTTGCTATAAATGAGAATGGGTTTGAGAATTATTCATATTTGAACGACGACACTTCAAGTGCCGTCACACGATTTTTTTTTTTTTAAAAGTTGTCGGACGGCACTTGAACTGCCGTCCCACCAAAAAAATATTAATTTCGTAATTAAAAAAACAAAAAAAGCCCAAAAAAGCCCAAAATGGTCGGACGGCACTTGAAGTGCCGTCCCACCACTTTTGGGTTTTTTGTAATTTTTGAATTTTTTTTGTAATGTTTTTTTAATTTTTGTAATTTTTTTGTAATTTTTGTAATTTTTTTGTAATTTTTGTTTTGCACTTCGAATTTTTTTCCCTCCGACGGCACTTCGAGTGCTGTCGCTCCATTTAATTTAATTTTTTTTTTCGCTCGGACGGCACTTCGAGTGCCGTCCCACAAATTTTAGCAGTATTTTTTTTTCCTCCGACGGCACATGAAGTGCCGTCGCTTATTATTTTATTATAAAAAGCTAAAAAATAGCTTTTGACGACTACAGCAAAACTTCGATTGCTATTGCCATTTATGCAGATATGCATATTTTCTCCCCCAACGACTACAGATGCTCTAAGAAAGTTCAAATACTAAATATTAATGCCTGGAACAAGCGAAAACATCAAAAATGACCTGTATTAGAGCATCTGTGGTCGTGGGCCAATACCCAAATTTTGGAAAAATTTGGAAAAAAAGCGCTGCAGTCGTCGTCCAAATTTGCAAAATTTGGGTGTACGATGAATAGTGCCTTGCCAAATATAGCAGACAATTTGGCCAAATGCAAAATATAGCTAACGACCTATAATCTTTCGTCCGTCAGTAGAGACGAAAGATTAAATTTCGTCTCGTAGGATAGACGTACACCAAGTGTGTTAGGACGAAGGATTATATCCCGTTTGAAAAAGGAAAAAAAAAATCAGAGACGAAGCATTATACACCGTCAATTCCCAGAGTACCGCTAGATGCCAAAATCACAATTGACGGGAAGTAATCTTCCGTCCCAGGCCAAAAATTAATTTTTAAATTTTTTTTTTTGTCTTTTAGTGCTTTAAAAAAAAAATTTAAAAAAAAAAAAATTGGGACGAGAGATAATCGATCGTCCGGCTATATTTTAGCTTTCAACGACTGTAGCGACCAGCCATATTTTCTATTTCCAAATGCCAAATACCCAAAATTTAGCTTGAAACGACTACAGATGCTCTTACAAATTATAACCACAAAATTCCATTGTCATTATCAAAGGCTTTCCCATCAAACTGGGACTGACAATAACATCATTGCCACTTTCTCTAACAAATGTCAAATTCTTGACTAACAAAAATATTGACAAAATTAAGTTATGTCGTAGCTCAAAAGGACTTGCCAGTTACCAAGGTAAAAAGCAAGGAGGGAGTAGGAATAGTCGGAAGTACGGAAATTAAATTCAAGAGCGAATAAAATACATTATAGGCTATGATTCCAAAATTGCTAAAAATAACTTTCGGACGGTAGATAATATACGGTCCGAACAATTTTGCTAAAGACAAAAGTGTTGGGACGAAAGATTATCTACCGTCCCTCACTTTTGGAGTTTTTTTTTTTGGGTCCTTTTGTGCTGGAAATCAGCAATTTTTTTTTTTTTATAAAAATTTTGAGACGAAAGATAATCCTTCGTCGGACCAAATTTTAACTTATTGCCACTTTAGCGCGCAGTCAAATTTTCTATTTCCATTTGCCAAATACCCAAAAAATGGGTCACAACGACTACAAATGCTCTAAATCCTATACACACCAGATATCAAGAAACGACACAAGTGCCCCCACACCCACATCAAAGCTCATATTCTCAACAATCTAAAACTTGGTTTTTAAAAACTAATTTTTTATTAAACAAGAAAAAACCCTAATTAAAGTATACCTGATGATCAGTGAAGAACTCCCTGTGTGTGAAGATGAGTAGATGACGACCGAAGTCACCGAACTCCTTGCGAGAATTTTTGGAGATGAAGATGACGCCTTGGGAGATGAGCGACTTGCGACTTCAACGCCTTCGAAGATGAGTGACTTCGTCGCCTTCGGTCTTCGGAGATGACGACGAATCGACGACGGTGTTAAGGAGGTTAGGAGAGGAGGATTCGAGAGAGCTTAGAGAGGGATTGAGTAGTGAGGGTTTGGATTTGGAGCTAGCCGCTAGGTGTCGGAGGAGATGGGGAAAAATAAATTAAAACAAGGAAGAAGAAGAGAGCAGCAAACGCCAGAAGAAGTGAGTAGCGGTTCAGGTCCGGTGGAAGAAGGAAGCAGTGTGAGCCGAAATTGGAGCAGCTATATGGGCTTCCACTTGTGGGCCAAACTCAGGGAGAGCCTTTGTTGATAATTTCAGTTATCTAAATGAATAAATAATCTGAACACAATTTTAAAACCACGCAAGTGTACGAATCGTTTATAGAAGCGTAGTGAAAAATTAAGGGTCGATCCCAAAGAGATTGTAGTAAATAACTTACTAATCAATATAACAGAGTGCTTGGTATAAAGTCTCCTTTTGTTTTCTTTTTTTTTTACTGTATATCTGAAGGGAAGAAGAGATTAAAATATAGACCAAGAAGTTCTCAAATTGGTTAATTTGAATCAAGAAATATCTATTGAATTAGTTGGGCTCGATTTCCACCTTTAATCATGTATGCTAGATCAACTTCTACACTACTCTCATCACTCATGCTTGTTCATTTAAGAGTATGGTATCTACTCTTTAAATTAAAGATTTCCCTGAGCTAAGAATTAGGCATGGTATCTACTCTAATTCCTTTTTCTCATTAAGTGTTTTAGCATGATATCTACTAATTTGCACTTGAAGAAAGCATAGTAATGGTGGGAATTGACAAACACTCAAAGATCTAGAAGTTGTCATCAATTCTAGACCCCCAGGTTGATTAAACCAAAGAACCTAGTTGATTCTTGCGTTACTAGTTATGGGCATAAGACTCGGTCATCTCAATTTATAACAGATTCAATTCTATAATAAGCAAAACTTGATAACTCAACTTTGGTTTGTGTTAACCATGGCATATCAGAGGAGCATATTGATATATGAGTGTATATCAGTGTGCTCAAATAGAGTGATATAGAGTATTCATCAATAAATAAGTTGAGTTAACAAACACTTGAATAGTAAGGATATCAAGCATCAAATACTGCATATCATAAATTCTGATCAAGAACTACCAGGTTTAATCAATAAGTGATAGGAGTAGTGCTTTAGTAGATTTGTAAACATTACATGACTATGGTTTCAATCTGCCCAAATGAGTTTAGTTACACATAATCCAACTTTTATTGACTAACAAATTTGGATACATGACTCTAATAATTTAAACAACTCAAGAACAAAAATTGAGAGAAGAAGTAACACTGATTTGTGTGATGATCAGTAGAGGCCAAATTGCCCTCCTGCTCTTCACGTTGTATTCGATCTCCTCTGGTTCTCAAGTTCTCAATCCCTCCTTTTTTCCGATGCCTCCACAGTCTGTGTTTTCCCCTTTTTTTATAGCTTCCTTTTCCCCCATCTGCAGATCTCTAGCTCAAGATTGCAATCTCCTCAATATCGGGTATGGATTGAGTCAAAATCCCCTTCATTAACTGCCAGAAGATGAGTAACAAAATTCTTTAGCCAACTAACTAGCTTGATTTTTGGGAAGTTGTTATTTGCAGCTGTACATTATTTGCTTCTCTGCAATCTTTCCTGGATTTGACAGCTAAATCTTTATTTGTGTTGCAGATTTGGGTGTAGTGAGGGTGTATCTCTCCTTTTTGGCTTGTAGTTTTGATGTACCTGCATATACTAGTTCTTCTCAAGAGCACATTTTTTGTGTTTGTGACTTGCAGCTAACTGATTCAAAACTAGAGGGTGAAAGAGTGAAACTCAGCTGTGAAGAAGGATTCTTTTGTGCAGCTGTATTTGAACATGCATAAGTCATGTATCTGTGTGGAAGTGATACTGTAGCACTCTTAAAAAAGATGCACAGCTGATACACACAGCTGAGTTGCACAGCTGATACACATAGCTGAATTGCACAGCTGAACTTGTTCTCACTCTCCAATTCAATTATACTCTGCTAGTTGAAACCTTTTGCCACTTCTTCCACAGTCCTAGAGATTTTTCATGATTTGGGCTTGATCAATTTAGAGCTTCCATACTTATGTATAGCTGATACTGTAGAATATGCACAGCTCTTGAATGAATTTAATTGCAATATGCTATTTGAAGTGGAGGTTGATTTGAGACTTGATCAATTTAGAGCTTACATACTCATGTATCTGTGGTGCATATAGCTGATATATGCACAGCTCTTGAAGGAAGTCATTTTCCACTTCACTTGCAATCTGATATTTGAAGTGGAGGTCAATATGAGGCTTGATCAATATGGAGCTTCAACCCCCAGTAGAGTAACACATGCACAGCTGATACTTGAGTTGTTTTGCCTTTCAACTACACTTCTTGTAGAATTTAGCTCTTTATGTTTGAATCAAAAACCATACACTTTCAACCTTGTTGACACAACTCTCCATCATCCTCCTAGAAATGTTTTGATGCAAAAATTAAGGTTCTTCATTCTAGTGCTTCATCCTCACAGTGGTAGATTAGTCCTGAGTAAATCTTGAATCCACTCAATTTAGTTGCTTCTAGGCTCTTTCCTGTAGAAAAGTGAAAAGAAGTATAAATTACCAAAGATAGAGAATTTATTTGTTAATTGTATTCAAATTATTGATCCAAAATGTGGACACTAACAGATTTATCAAATACCCCCAAACTTAGTTTTTGCTTGTCCTCAAGTAAAAATAAAAACTAAAACTACAAACATCGCAAGAACACTTGACCCTTCCAACATTTACCTCAGAGAACTTGCTACTTTTAGTATCAAGATTAGAACAAGCATTAAGATAGGCCTAAAAAAAGTTTTATTTCAAATGTTAATCACTATTCAAAGAAATACTCAACTTGAACATCAATAAGTAGGGTGGCCAATGCCTATGCAACATAATCATGATTAAGGTTAGCAAGCTCAACTATATTTCAACTCCAAAATCTCACCATGGCATACACTCCCAATAAAAAAAATAGCTCACATTAACATGGGAAGTTCAAATTAGATCTCTTGACAAATATTCATTACTTGAATGAAATGAAACCATATGCTTGATCTTGCTACTACATCTTCACACCATTGATTTGCACAATACTTGGATCAAAAAGGTCTTATATAGGTTGTAATGGGGCCATGGGTGAGGGTTTAAGCAATTGAGGGAAGAAGGGAATACAAAATTTTTAAAGAATTAGTAGAGCAACTTGTATTGTTCTAAGAGATTATATTTCTCCTTTTTTTTTTTAATTTTTATTTTTTTTAAATTTTTTTTTAATGCTGGTTTTTAATCATGAGGCCATATATCAAAGGCCTATACTTTATCTCTACCAACACCTCTCAACCACCCACAACTCATCGAAAAGAATAGCCTTAATGAACAACTTTTAATATTTCTTATAACAAATCCTCCAACTTTTCTCTTTAAAATATTTCAATCCCCTCACCTTGACATACCACATCTCTTTTACAATTTTTGCTCTACTAACTCAATAGATCAATAGATAAAGGTAAGGTAACCTATTTATCTAGGCATCGTTAAGGATGATGTGTCTTACAAAAAAAAAAGCTTTTATAGGCTTCAAAGGGGCAACTAGTGAATAATTGATGTTGGGTAGGCTATTTGTCTTTGGTGATAGATTCTTAGGTGCCTTAATCACTTGCAAGTTTTCATGCAAAATCAAAAATAAGTTTCGAAAAGTAACAAAAACAAGTTCTAGTTCATCTCAAGAATGTAGATACAAGCAATCAACTAAATCATGAATACTGAGATCATCAAATATGTCAGACAAAATATAGAACAAGTGTATGACTCTCTCAAGAATATATGTTAGGCTCAAAACTCACAATTTGTGTATTTAAGTTTACACATAGTTGAACTTGCTATTCTCTTTCATAATTCGTCGAATTGACATGACCAAGTGAGTAAAAGTTTCAAGCATGATCTATATGATAAGTTATTAACATTTTTAAAGATAAAGACCACAATTAATACTTGTTCTTCACTCTCTACCTATAGTAACTGAGCTCATGTTCTCATCATTGTTGTGAGAAGGGATTTTTTTTTTTTTTTTTGGAAACATAATCAAAAGACTCTAAATGTGAATACCCCCAAACTTAAATGGAACATTGTCCTCAATGTTTGAAACAAAACTTAAAATAGGCATCTGTCACCATCCCTGTTTGAAAGAAAAAGAAAAAAAAGTAAAGAAATGAATAAAAAGAAAAGTGTAAGAACTTCCCTGACAATTGGGTTGCCTCCCAATAAGCGCTGCGTCTCTTGTCTTCAGCTAGACTTGACAAGTTTATGCAATGTATTGAATAGTTTGAAGAGTTATATCTTCCTCTCGCGGCTCAAAAATCATCTCAATATATGGTTTCGCCCTATGCCCGTTCACCTTGAATGTTTGATTTTTTTCTTTGCTATGAACCTCCAAAGCTCCATGTGGGAAAACTTTTGTAACAATGTATGGACCGTACCATCTTGACATAAGCTTGCCTGGAAAGAGTCGTAATTTCGAGTTGTATATCAATACTTTCTGTCCCTTATGAAACTCCTTCCTTGCTAGCTGTTTATCATGATATATCTTGATCCATTCTTTGTACAACTTTGCATTCTCATATGCATCATGCCTCAATTCTTCGAGCTCATTCAGCTGCAATCTTCTTTTGTCACCTGCTTGTTTCATATTAAAATTGAACTTTTTAATAGCCCAATAAGCTTTGTGTTCCAATTCCACCGGAAGGTGACATGCTTTTTCAAAGACCAGACGATATGGTGACATGCCAATGGGCGTCTTGTATGCAGTTCTGTATGCCCACAATGCATCATTCAAGCGTAGCGACCAATCCCTTCTGCTTGTATTTACGGTCTTTTCCAAAATGTTCTTGATTTCTCTGTTGCTAATCTCCACTTACCCACTGGTTTGAGGATGGTATGGAGTACCCACTTTACGTGTAATCCCATACTTCTTCGTCAAAGAATCAAATGGAAAATTATTGAAGTGGCTACCTCCATCACTAATTATTGCTCTTGGTGTACCGAACCTGGTGAAGATGTTATCCTGTAAAAACTTGACAACAACTTTGTGATCATTAGTTTTTGAGGGGACAGTCTCGACCCATTTAGACACATATCCACACCAACGAGAATATATAAATAACCAAGTGAGTTAGGAAAAGGACCCATGAAGTCGATTCCCCATACATCAAAAAGCTCGATTACTTGAATATTTTTCCGTGGCATTTGATTTCTGGAAGAGATGTTGCCTGTCCTCTGGCATCTATCACAAGTCTTGCAAAAAGAAAAAGCATCTTTGAATACATTAGGCCAATAAAAACCAGATTGTAATACCTTAAGTGCTGTTCTTTTTGTCCCAAAGTGTCCTACACATGCAAACTGGTGGCAATGTTGCAGAATACTCATTTGCTCTTCTTATGACATACATCTTCTTACAATTTTATCAGGGCAAAATTTGAATAAGTAAGGATCATCCCAATAACAGTGCTTACACATGGCCACCAATCGCTTTCTTTCTTGACTCGTCATACCTGGAGGAAAAACATGAGCAGTGAGATAATTGACAATATCTGCACACCATGGAAGTTGTATATTTATTTCAAATAAGTGTTCATCTGGAAAGTTTTCATTCAGTGGGGGCACATTTCTCTCTTCATCGTGCAGTAACCTGGACAAGTGATCTGCAACGACATTGTCGCTCCCCTTCTTGTCTCTAATTTCAAGATCAAACTCTTGAAGCAAAAGCACCCATCTGATCAACCTAGGCTTAGCATCCTTTTTAGCAAAAAAATATCTCAAAGCAGCATGGTCAGTGAAAACAATGACTTTAGATCCAATCAAATATGATCTAAATTTCTCTACAGTAAAAATGACAGCTAACTTTTCTTTTTCAGTTGTGGAATAATTAAGCTGTGCATCATTTAAAGTTCAAGAAGCATAGTAAATAGCATGTGGTACCTTATTTATTCTCTGACCTAAAACAGCTCCCAAAGCATAATCACTTGCATCACACATAAGCTCGCAAGGACGGGTCCAATCTGGTGCCATGATGATGGGTGCGGAAATGAGAAGATTTTTCAATGTAACGAAAGCATTCGTGCACTCTTCTGTCCATGCAAACTCAACATCTTTAGCTAACGATCCACAAAGGGGTCTAGAGATTTTGGAAAAATCTTTTATAAATCTTCTATAGAACCCTGCATGTCCAAGAAAGCTCCTTACACCCTTGACTGTAGTAGGAGGGGGTAGCTTCGATATGATGTCAATTTTTGTCTTGTCCACCTCGATGCCTTTTTTGGACACCACATGACCTAAGACAATGCCTTGTTGTACCATAAAATGGCACTTTTCCCAATTCAGCACTAAATTGCATTCTTCACATCTCTCAAGCACGAGCTACAAATGGTTAAGGCATTCATCAGAACAAGATCCAAAAACACTGAAATCATCCATAAATACCTCGATGAACCTCTCCACCATGTCTAAAAATATACTCATCATGCATCTCTGAAATGTAGCTAGTGCGTTGCACAATCCAAAAGGCATCCTCCTGTATGCAAAAGTACCAAAAGGGCATGTAAAAGTGGTTTTTTCTTGATCTTCTGGAGAAATAGCAATTTGATTGTAGCCACTATAACCATCTAAAAAACAATAATGACTATATCCTGCTAATCTTTCTAACATTTGATCAATAAAAGGAAGAGGGAAGTGATCTTTCCTGGTTTCGTTATTCAGCTTCCTGTAGTCAATGCAGACCCTCCAACCTGTGGTCATCCTTGTAGGAATAAGCTTATTCTCATCATTCTTCACCACTGTGACTCCATTTTTCTTAGGCACTACATGTATAGGACTCACCCATTTGCTATTTGAGATAGGGTAGATGAAGCCAACATCTAGTAGCTTAAGGACCTCTGTTCTCACCACTTCCTTCATGGGTGGATTAAGCCTTCTTTGTGCTTCCCTGCTAGGCTTTGCATTGTCTTCAAGAAGTATTTTATGCATGCACTTGGATGGACTTATTCCTTGGATGTCTGCAATGGTCCACCCTAATGCACCCTTGTGTTCTCGCAATACTCTCAATAGCTTCTCTTCTTCTTGCATACTCAAGTTTGTAGCTAATATCACATGTAACGTTTGGTTTTCACCCAAGTATGCATACTTCAAGTGTTCAGGTACCTTAGCTCCAAATCTGGTGTCCTGGTATCAGAAGAAACAAAAGTGTTATTAGACACAAGATTTTCAAACACAGGTGCAAACTTACCTGAATATGATTTTGGAGTTTTAAGGTAGTGTACTGTCTCTTTAATCCACCAATCAGTACCATCATATTCCTGTTCAACTCGAGATAGTGTTAGAGAGTGTGTAATTGTGGCCTGTAGTGGATCAACGCTATGTACCTAAAATGTTTGGTCAACAACCTCCTGAACCACATCAATATTATAACATTCATGATCATCGTGTGGTAATTTTAGTGCATCAAACATTTTAAACTCAATATTTTCACCGTTTATTTTCATACTTATAGTGCCCTTTTTAACACAAATTTTTATATCAGCAGTACTCATAAAGGATCTACCTAAGATGATAGGTAAAGAAGATGGCATTGAAGAGTCTTCCATATCTAAAACAAAAAAATCTGCAGGCAAAATGAAATCATTTACCTGAACTAAGACATCTTCTAAAATACCTCTAGGTCTCTTGATGCTGCGATCAGCCAATTGCAAAGTGATTGATATTGGTTTGAGTTCCCCCAATCCTAGTTCTTCGTAAATAGAGTAGGGAAGAAGATTTATGCTTGCCCCCAAATCTAGTAGTGCATTTTCAAAAAAATGCTCACCAACCCTGCAAGGAATGGTAAAACTATCTCGATCCTTCAACTTAGGAGGTAATTTCCTCAACAATACTGCACTCACTTTCTCTGTTAGCGCAACATTCTCCCGAACATGAAACGTTCTCTTGTGAGTACAACATTCTTTCAAAAATTTGGCATAAGAAGAAATTTGTTTAATAGCATCAAGTAGGGGAATATTGATTTCTACCTTCCTGAGAGTTTCAAAGATATCAAGTAAATGCTGTTCTTTCTTTTGCTTGACTAACCTTTGAGGGAATGGTGGCAATACTACCCTTTCTTTGTCACTTACCTTGTTAGGAACCAAGGATTTTGCTGGTTGTGTGTCCCTGATTTCGATTTTGTCTGATTCTTCCACATTTGTTCCAACCTTGCTATCGATTATCTTACCACTTCTTAGGGTTGTCACCGATTTGAGTTGTTCTTGTCCTCTAGGGTTTGGTATGGTTTGTGATGGGAGTTCTCCTGCCTTTCTTTCACTTAACTCCTTAGCGATTTGACCAATTTGTGTCTCCAATTTTTGAATGGCCTGCCCTTGTTGGTTGCTTGTTTGATGTTGCTGTTGGAGCAATTAAAGAACGATGGATTTGAAATCTAATTTCTTCTGTTCTTGAACTGGCCGATCAAAACCATTCCCGATCTGGAATTGCCGCGCATGCCCTTGTGCGATTTGAGTGCCTTGATTGTTTTGATTATCGTTCCATGAAAAATTTGGATGGTTTCTCCACCCTGGGTTGTACGTGTTCGAGAAGGGGTTGTTCTTGGGTGGGTACACTCCCTGTCCTACATAGTTTGTGGGCTCCTGATCTGTGAAAGAAGACATTGGACATGCATCAGTTGTATGATCAGAATGGGAACAAATTGCACAAATTTCTTTTGCTTGGTTTTTTATGCCACCTAACGTCGAAATTGGATTAACAAGCATATCAATTTTTTTGTTCATGGTTACCATTTCTAATTGCATGTTATTACTAGTAGAAATTTCGTAAACTCCCTGTTTCTTCGAAAAACTCCTTCCCCTTATTGAGAATTGTTGTGAGTTCTCGCTGAGTTCTTCGAATAGCTCGATGGCCTCCTCACCACTCTTCCTCATCAAGATTCCATTGCAAGCTGAATCTACAATTACTTTGTTCGTATCATTTAAACCCTTATAGATAGCTTGTACCTGATTATCCTTACGCATGTTGTGCGTAGGACACTTGAGAAGTTTGTTCTTAAAGTCCTTCCATGCCTCGAAGAACAAATTGCCATCTTTTTGTTGGAAGAGTTGAATTTCCCTTTTTAGTTGTTTGGTTTTTTGAGCTGGAAAAAATTCCTTCAAGAACTTTGTTGCCAATTGCTCCCATGACTGAATTGATCCTGGTTCTAAAGAATTATACCACAATTTAGCATTAAGTTTTAATGAAAATGGAAACAAAATTAACCTGATTTGTTCAGGGGTAAGCCCTTGGACGCTTTGCGTTCTGCGAAAATCAAAGAAATCTTGCAGGTGGAGATGAGGATCCTGGTCTAGTTTACCACTAAAGTGGGGGACCATGCTGAGTAATTGAGGTGATAGGTGCATATTCCCCGTGACATTAGGTTGATAAGCTATGCAAGAAGGTTGCTTAATATTCTTAAGAGTGAATTGGTCCTGCATTAGTACTCGATTTGGTACTTCCTCACCCATTGTTGCTTTTGGAATGGTTCGTGGTCTTAGCTGTTATTTTAGTTTGTGCAGAGTGTACTCTATCTCTTGGTCAATAGGTAATAGCTTGGGATGAAGTGATCGTCTCCCGTGCATACACCAAAGTCCCCCTCTAATTGGACCATACCTTAAAAAAATATTCATAGTTTTCAGTAAATAAGTAATCGAATTTTTTTTATTGATCTGCAAGTTAAAATACTAAACAATCCCCGGCAATGGCGTCAAAAACTTGTTGATAATTTTAGTTATGTAAATGAATAAATAATCTGAACACAATTTTAAAACCTCACAAGTGTACGAATCGTTTACAGAAGCGTAGTGAAAAAGTAAGGGTCGATCCCACAGAGATTGTAATAAATAACTTACTAATCAATATAACAGAGTGCTTAGTATAAAGTTTCTTTTTGTTTTGTTTTTTTTTTACTGTATATCTGAAGGGAAGAAGAGATTAAAATATAGAACAAGAAGTTCTCAAATTGGTTAATTTGAATCAGGAAATATCTATTGAATTAGTTGGGCTCGATTTCCACCTTTAGTCATGTATGCTAGATCAACTTCTACACTACTCTGATCACTCATGCTTGTTCATTTAAGAGTATGGTATCTACTCTTTAAATTAAAGATTTTCCTGAGCTAAGAATTAGGCATGGTATCTACTCTAATTCTTTTCTCTCATTAAGTGTTTAGCATGATATCTACTAATTTGCACTTGAAGAAAGTATAGAAATGGTGGGAATTGACAAACACTCGAAGATCTAGAAGTTGTCATCATTTCTAGACCCCCAAGTTGATTAAACCAAAGAACCTAGTTGATTCTTGCGTTACTAGTTATGAGCATAAGACTCGGTCATCTCAATTTACTCATATAAAAGATTCAATTCTATAATAAGCAAAACTTGATAACTCAACTTTGATTTGTGTTCACCATGGCATATCAGAGGAGCATATTGATATATGAGTGTATGCCATTGTGCTCAAATAGAGTGATATAGAGTATTCATCAATAAATAAGTTGAGTTAACAAACACTTGAATAGTAAGGATATCAAGCATCAAATACTGCATATCATAAATTCTGAACAAGAACTACCAGGTTTAATCAATAAGTGATAGGAGTAGTGCTTTAGTAGATTTGTAAACATTACATGACTAAGGTTTCAATCTACCCAAATGAGTTTAGTTACACATAATCCAACTTTTATTGACTAACAAATTTGGATACATGACTCTAATAATTTAAACAACTCAAGAAAAAAATTTGAGAGAAGAAGTAACACTGATTTGTGTGATGATCAGTAGTGAGGCCAAATTGCCCTCCTCCTCTTCAAGTTGTATTCGATCTCCTCTGGTTCTCAAGTTCTCAATCCTTCTCTCCCAGCTGCCACCGAAGTCCAACACACAACATCTCAATATATCCTCCAGCACCCTGTTGACTCTTTCAGTCTGCCCATCAGTTTGAGGGTGAAAGGCGGTACTAAAATCAGTCTTTATTCCCAAAGCTGCTTGAAGACTTCTCCAGAAATGCGAAGTGAAACGCACATCTCGGTCAGACACTATTGACAGCGGTACTCCATGAAGCTTCACAATCTCACCCACATACATCTCTGCCAGCTTCTCCATTGACCAAGTAAGCTTCATTGCTAAAAAATGAGCCGATTTGGTGAGTCGGCCCACTATTATCCAAATTATATCATTGCCTTTGGTACTCTTGGGTAAACCCGTGATGAATTCCATGCTGATACAATCCCATTTCCACTCGGGGATGGGTAATGGCTGCAACAAACCGCCAAGCTTCTGATTTTCTGTTTTGACTTGATGACAGATTGCACACTTGGCAACAAACTCGGCTACCTCTCAGTTCATCCCTGGCCACCAGAAGTATAGCTTTATATCCTTGTACATCTTGGTACTCCCTAGATGCACTGATAACAAATTAGCATGTGCTTCCTGAAGAATACTCTCCTTCAGTTCTGCTAGTTCTGGCACACACAGCCGCTCTCCATACCACAACACTGCATCCTTCACATTGAACTCTGCCAACTTGCCAATACCAACCTGCTCTATCATCTTCTGGATCTCTGGATTTGCCTTCCAACCGTTGATAATTCTGTCTCTCAAGGTAGGTTGAATGCTCAACTGGGCTAAGGAAGCTCCCAAACCTTGCAAAAGTACTTCAATTCCAGCTCGATTAAGCTCCTCTACCAATTCCTTCTGAGTTGTGATTAGTCGAGACATACTACACTTTCTGCTGAGCGCATCTGCCACAACATTGGCCTTGCCCGAATGGTATTTGATCTCAGGTCAAATATCTTCCAACACTTCTAACCATCTCCTCTGCCTCAGATTCAAGTCCCTCTGCTGATAGATATATTTCAGACTCTTGTGATCCGTGTACATGTTGACCTTCTCTCCGTACACGTAATGCCTACATTCCTTCAAAGCAAAGATGATTGCTGCTAGCTCCAAATCATGGGTTGGGTGATTCTTTTCATGTGGTCTCAGCTGCCTAGACCCATAAGCAATTACCTTTCCTTTCTGCATCAGCACATAGCCCAATCCGCGATGGGAAGCATCATTGTAGATATCATAGTCGACTTCTACTCTTGGCAAAGCCATAATGGGAGTAGTAGTCAACCTTTCCTTTAACTCTTGGAAACTAGCTTTACATTGCTCCGACCATTTAAAACTCACATTCTTCTTTGTAAGTCCTGTGAGCGGCAAAGCTATCTAAGCGTAACGTTGAATGAACCTTCGATAATATCCAGTCAAGCCCAGAAAGATCCTAATCTCTTTCACTGTGATCGGTCTTGGCCAATCTTTCACAGCTTCAATCTTCTGCGGGTCAGTAGCCACTCCCTCCTTAGAATGGATGTGACCCAGGAAGGCGACTTCGATTTTCCAGAAGTTACATTTGGATAACTTTGCATACAGCTGATGCTATTGTAGCTTCTTCAGAACCTCTGCTAAGTGCTCGGCATGCTCCTTCTATGACTTGGAATAGACCAATATGTTGTCGATGAATACAACGACAAAAGAATCGATGAAAGGCCACAAAACTCTGTTCATCATGTCCATGAAAATAGCCGGTGCATTTGTGACTCCAAATGGCATGACTAGAAACTCATAGTGACCATGCCTGGTTCGGAAAGCTGTCTTGTGCACATCTTCTTCTTTCACTTGGACTTGGTGATATCTTGACCGTAAGTCTATCTTGGAGAATACAACTGCTCCTTGTAGACGGTCGAACAAATCATCGATTCGAGAAATTGGGTACTTATTCTACACAATAACCTTGTTCAACTCTCTATAGTCGATACACATCCTCATTGATCCATCCATCTTCTTCACCAAAAGAACTGGGACTCCCCATGGTGATGCACTTGGCTTGATGAATCCTTTGATCAACAATTCTTCGATCTACTTCTTGATCTCATCTTGTTTAACCGGTGCTATTCTGTATGGTGCCTTGGAAATAGATGCACTTCCCTAGCTGAACAGTGATGCTGAACTCTACATCTCGATGAGGGGGAAGCCCTGGTAGATCATCAAGAAACACAACTGGAAAATCTCGGACAACTTGGATCTGCTTCACTTCATCCGGAACCTTCTGCTCTGTCAAAGCTGCTACCAACTGTTTACACTTCCTTTTACCTTGGAATGTAACAGCTGGTCCCCCTGGAGCTTTCACCACAATTTTTTTGCTTTTGCATTCAATAGTGGCACTGTAAACTGACATCCAGTCTATGCTAATAATGACGTCGACTCCAAGAATCGCTAATCCAATGAGGTCGATGCCCAAGAGTCTGCCTCCGATTTCAAGATCACACCCTTCATAGTATCGATCAGTTGTCCAGTTTTCTCCTGACGGAGTAACCACCGATAGAACCTTACTAGGAAAATTTTTAGGTTCGACTCCCAATCTTTTTGCAAATGAGGGTGACACAAAAGTGTGCGATGATCCCGTATTAAATAACACTGATGCTTTTATTCATTTATTAGAATGTCTCCTGTTACATATGAGTGCTATCATTACATAACATTTTATTACACAAATGGAAAAAGTAACAAATCAACTAGGCTTCATCCTCGATACCAGTGATCACATTATCCACATCGTCAACATCAGCCTCTGACAAGGCGAACACCCGCCCCTGCCTGAACTGCTTTTGTCCAGGGTTGGACTGCTGCCGACTCAGTCCTCCCCATTGAAGCTGAGGGCAATCAGACTTGAAGTGGCCTTCCTTGCCACACAGAAAACAAATCTTAAACGACTGTGACTTGGTGCTCCTAGTAGATATGTCGCCTGACTCTCTACATCTGAAGCAAGTGGGTACCCTTCCTGCCACTGCAACAGTATTGGCTCCAGTTGGTTTGAAGCGTTGTGCTGGGGGCTGACTCCTGAAGTTGCTTGGTGCTACAGGCCTCTTGCCCATGCTCCAATTGTTCTGCTTGATTTGCACAGCCTGGAATTGGTTCATGTCAAACTCAGTTGCAGCAGCCCTTCTGACTAGCTTTTCAAACCTCCGAATGCCCAAAGGTATCATCCTGGATCTCAGACTTGGCTTCAACCCTTGCTCAAATTTGTGCATTTTCTTGGCTTCATCTTGTACCATTTTAGGCGCGTACCTGGAGAGCTGGTTGAACTTGGTCTCATATTCTCGTACCGACATACTGCCCTGCTGCAAGCTCAGAAATTCCATGGCCTTCTTTTCCTGAACGTCCAATGGAAAGTAGTGGCTCCTGAATTCATCAAGAAACTCCTCCCAAGAGAGTTGTACATTGCCTAAGGTCATTTTTAGCGATTGCCACCAAACACTTATATCTTTTTCTAGCTGAATGGTAGCCAATTTCACCGTGCTGGCCTCTGTGGTTTCTAGTACATCAAAAACTGTCTCGATCTGTCTGATCCAGTCGTCAGCTGCATCTGGATTGATCTGTCCTTCAAACACTGGTGGCTTCATCCTCTTGAACGATTCAACCAACCTGATTGCCTCCGGAACTTGCATTGTTGGCCCTGGTCCCCTGTTTCCAGCGATGTTTGCGGCAACAACATTTAGGGTTTGATAGACTCAAGCCAGTTCAGTCTCTAGATCCAGCCCATTCTCACTGTTTTGCTCTTCGCCATTCATGATCCTTTGTGCCATTTTTGAGTCATAAAATTTATCATTGATCATCATAAATAACACAAATAACATCGCTTCAACAAAATTTTATTCATTCCAAAATTTAAAACTCTTTACATTCAGAAGAGAAAATTTTGTTCCAATCCATCCATTACAGAAAATATCTTAGATTCTACGGTTTCTCTTGGCTTCTCTGAGCTCTTCCCGTAGTTCTTGGATTTCCTTCCTCATGTCTTCAAATTTCTGTTGTCGGTCTTCCTTATCCCAGCGAGTGATGTGGTCCAACTTGGTGAAGTGTCGATCATTCATGAGTCATACCTTCTTAAGCTCGCACACTTGAAAGTTCAACTTTCGGATGCGCTCCTTGTCTTCTGCTCTTTGTGACTCCAAGTGGTTAAATCTCCACTTTTGAGCATCCAA
The DNA here is from genome assembly GCA_017893485.1 of Hemerocallis citrina. Lineage (NCBI taxonomy): Eukaryota > Viridiplantae > Streptophyta > Magnoliopsida > Asparagales > Asphodelaceae > Hemerocallis > Hemerocallis citrina. Next base: position 203,646,258 of record CM030362.1, read on the forward strand.
TTCCCGTCGAAGAGAAGCAACAATGTCATTTGGGTTATTTGGGACGAGTTCTTCGTCTGGAGAGTCTTCGAAAAGATCAGGTGGAGGTGGAGTAATCTCCCTGGACTCGGGAAATTCATCTCCTATCTCAAATGGTTCTTCTTCTATGTCATATTCTTCTTCTTCCATTGGTTCTTCCTCTTCATCCTCGAAGTGGACAAACCAAGGCGCCTCATTCTGGGGATCATGCTGATTGGCCATCTTATAGGGAAAAGGAGGAGAAAAAGTCATCTCATAGAACAACACAAACATAAGTTTAAACCTCTATAAGTTGAAACTCACACGCTAGTGTCCACTCTAGGGTGTCGTTCCTTATAAATTTGTACTACTTGTGAAGCTTACTCTGATACCATCTGTAACTCCCCGAATTCCAAATAAGACCAAATTCGAGATTTCACAGGATCTTTACTTCACTTCGTACAATTTTACAAGGAAATTAAAACTTTATAATAATACATCAGAGTTCATTACATCTTTGTTTATATAGCGGAAAAATACAACAATGAAATAAAATACAACTTGTACAACTATAACAATGTAAATCATCAACTGCATCATAACATCTTCATGGCAAAGTCCATTACCAGCATATCAAGCTATGGGCAAGTCAGTCACTTACAACTGACAAAATTGTTATACTCGGCTATCCTCTCTATGCCGTACATATAATGTTCTCATTACTTTAACAAATCACAAAAGTTGAATGAACAATAAAGTGTTAATTTGTGACTACGCTAAACATGTAAGTGTATGCCTTGCCTTAATGACTAATGCACACATTTTATACTAGGATGACACTAATGCATACTTGTTCGGATTCTATTCATCTCATACTACATAGGTCCGAGGGTAAGCACCTACATACTCCATAATAAAGGGTTTGATCCCTCCTCATGAAACTACCCAGTAATTAAGCAAGGTTTAGATCATTTCACAAATATGGATCCCAGCCTCGCTGGCTGTTATAACAGGTCCCTCATCGTAGGAATCATCTCGCAAGTGCCCCCTAGCCCCGGTATATATACATTAGAGTATGGCAACTATCCGCCTGACTACGCTAAGTTCCGGATTTAAAAAATTAAAAGTCCATCTCTCACGGAGCAACCACAGTCTGTCAACTGGCTCTATAGCCACGGAGATCCACCGTCGACTATATAGAGGCAACCTACTTACGTTTTCCCAGGTGTACTACATCTTCATTTATGTGCCTAATTATTTAGTTCGAGACATGAATAAATTTCCAAGTCTAGAATTAGTTTTACCTCCTACCGGACCTTATCAACGAACATGAGATAGCTCCATAACCATATCTCAAAATATATCTCAACTCTTTTCAAATCAAATAGTGCCGGTACCCTGAGGTCTCACTAACTCTGATCACAACTTTTTCATGTACAAGAAATTATGGGTACACATACCCTTCATGTATTAACTCAATAAGTCTACATCTCCAACTTATTCTTAAAAATTCATGTTTCATCTTAGTACTTATTCATGCCTTTTCAACTCAAACATAGAACAAATAATTCCTTCCTTGAACAAAAGATTCATCACCATAAATTTCTACAAGCAAATTAAACAATTCACATAAGTGTTTATTTACACAAGAGAGATTCATGACTTGTTACATATCTTTCCTTCTTTTAAAATGATCTTTTACCCAAAATAATAAAAAAAAAAATTGGAGTTAAAACTCATTTAATAATTAATATCTCATTTTTACTTCCTAAAAATATACAATAAAATTTTATAACTAACTCTAATAATTTCCATTTCATTTTATATGAATTATAAAGTTTTCTTAAGAAATATCCTTTTCACATTAAAACTCAAAAAGGTGAAAATAAAGTCCCAAAGAAATCAAAATAGGGGTTGGGTTTCGAACCCAGCAACTGCCGACCCCACACAGCAGCGCCCGAGGCCCAACCCACTAGCCATGATGTCCATGTGGACTATGTATCAATTTCGTATGCCGAAATATTCTTAAATCAAGTTTCAGTTTCGGAATTTTATAAAAAAAACAAAAGTGAAAGTAACTATCAAATTTCGAACATAAGATCTCTTTCAACAATGCTCTGTTTTGCACTAGCTAACCAATTAGTCCAAGTGTATTTTCTGTTTAGAAAATGTACTAATGTACTTTTGTTTAAACTATTCAGAAAGTGGTTCTTTTTCATACAACTTGTTTATCCAAGATCAAATCTTTCTCATAATTTGAGATAGAATTTTCTTGACCGATAATGAATTTAAAAGCAATAAACGACAATTCTTAAATTCATTAAGACTCTATTCCCACTTCTTTAAGCAATTCTTTTTCTCATTTTTCACATAAACTTGTATTAGACTTGAGTAGTGTTCATAAAACTAGTTCATGTTCCTACTTTTATAAAATTTCAATTTTATAACAATACTAGGCATGTCACTTATTCATGAGAATTTCACAAAAGGACTCTTTCATGCAATATTTTATACTTTCATTTATAACATGGCAAAACACACATATGTCAACACATCTCATGGTACTAACTAAATTTATTTTGTTTTCTTTCTTCTTTCTTAGTTAACAAAGCATGATTTGAATATAACTTTCTTCAACAAATTTCTATACTCAACAAGTACAAAGTTTTTTGGAAATATACTAATATGATTCATATTATAAAAGAATTCTTCTTTTAATTAGCATGGTATCTACAATCACAACAAAATCATCCTCATTCATAGCATGATACACTAGCATGAATTTTATCTATATTTTTCCCATTAACATAAACTTATATTACTCATTCATATTTTATAGCATGCATATTCTACAACTAGAAAGTATGAAACCACCCACCTTAATTGAAGATTGGGAATGAGAAAGATGGATCCAACACCTAGCTCCTAGCAAGAACTCCTCCTAGCAAGAGCTTCTCCTCCTAGCAATTTCTCCTCTCCTAGCAAGAATTCCTCCAAGCACAAGAACTCACTTACTCTCTTTCTTTTTCTTTCCCTTATTTTGATATTGTTTTGTTGCAAAAGAGAAGTAGGAATGAGGTGCTATTTATAGGATATTGTTAGGGTCTAAAATGCAAAATTCTCAACCTAATAACTCCCTCCTTAATTTCCCTCAACCCTTCATTTTCTTAACTCCTAAACTCCTAATCTTTCATGCTCCCAACCCTTCATAAACTCAACCCCCAACCTCTCCCCTTCCACACCAAAAACTGGCCACTCCAAGTGTACAACCCAACCAAATCAACTAATGTGCATGTGCACACATGCACATACAAAAATAAATACATTTTTGTTGTTCTAAATGTGTACAAAAAGTTCAACTTAATTTGTAATTTTACTAATGGACTTGATTCATGGGCTCTCTTCTAATTAACTAATTTAATTATCCTAGTGGGCTTTCCCTTAAATTAATCTATTGGGCTAGGATTTACTCTTTAGGTCCATGGATCAAAAGAAGGCTAATTAAGACTATGCATGCTTAAAATTAGTAAATGAGAGTAACAAACTGAGAATAAAAATTTGCATGTGCAAAAAAATGCATTTTTTATTTAAAATAAAATGTGGGGTGTTACAGTTGCATACAACTGAAGCAAAGCTATAGTACACCGATTCTTCTATTTTAGCAAACACAACTTGACTGCAAACAAGAAAAGTGACTATCCTAGTCGTGTCAGTGTATGAAATGAATTAATGCCTAATGCAGACAGTACACTACGATGACACTAATGCATGCTTGTTCCGATTCTATGCATCTCATACTACATAGGTCCGAGGGCAAGCCCTTATCGTACTCCTCAATATAGGGTTCAATCCATCGTCATGAAAATTCTATTACGGTAATAAAAGCAAGGTTTAGACATTTCACGAGTACGGATTCCAGTCCCGGAGTCCACTGTCAATGTAACCCCCATTCCCGATAATAAGTATTTTCCGTCAATATAATTTGGTTTTTGTAAATTTATTTTGTGGTAAATTTATTTCGGATCTTTTGTTAAATTATTTTCTAATAAAAAGTTTTATTCAATTCGAATAATGGTGTATTTTAATCTTATTTTCTATATCTTATTGATCGACTATTTATATTTGAGCCAAATCAAATGTATTATTTCTATTTGGGTTATTTTAATAAATTTATATTTTGTTATTTAATCTTATTATTATTATTATTATTATCATCATCATTATTGTTATTTTTATCCTTGTGATTATTATTATTGTTATTATGGTTGTTATTCTTATTTCTATTGGTATTAATATTTGTTATTATTGTTGTTATTATTATTGTTATCGGTATTATTATTTTTATCATTATTATTAGCATTATTATTATTATTATTTTATTTTAAGCCCGAACATGCTCAATTTTATATGCATTTCACTATTTGATTTAATGTATATTTGATTCAGAGGAGGGATAGTGCAGCAGCAGGAAGACCAGCTCCAGGTGAAGGTCGTGGCCAGGCTTACAACCTGACCATCGAAGGTGCGACTACAGGTATTCAGCAATAGAGTTGTTTTGTTTATTATTCTTTCTTTTCTGTTCTTGCATTGGTTATTCTCTCTTGCATCATTTGTCCCTTCTGTATCTTGCATTTATTTCATTTATGGATTCATTATTGAGTATCATACTAGGTTTTTCTTCTCCACCATACCCTTTTCAAATTTCAGTTGTACCACCCTACTTGTTTCTCTCCCTTCATATTCAATCATTCCAAGCCTTACTCTCTTTCGTCCTTTGTAGTCATTCTCATTTTAATGATTTCTTGTTAAGTGTAAATTCATTCTTTTTCTATCTACGTTATCTTTGATTCTAGTGTTATCCATTCTTTTATTCCTACTTGGTTGTCGATCGGCATCACTCGATCTACAACAACATGTCTGCAGCTTGGATTTATGCGCAGCAGAAGTGTGGTGGGCCCATAACCCACAGGCCCCCGGATTCTCATGTTGTTTCTCCTCCATTGCATTACTTACTCCCTTACTCTTACACTTGGAATTGTCATTTTTCATTGAATCTTTGTTCACCATCATTCTTGATCACTTCATTCATATCCATGTTCCTTCTTATCTGGAGTTGCCACAATTTTGCCTTTATTCTTTATTCCCAGTTTTATTATTTCACCAGTTTGCTTTTGTTTTGTTTTATATACCGCCTAAGCAAATTTTGAGGACGAAATTTTGTTGTAAAGTGGGTAGGATTGTAACCCCCATTTTCGGTAATAGGTATTTTCCATATATTTTCTATAATTTGATTTTTGTAAATTTATTTTGTGCTAAATTTATTTCGGATCTTTTATTAAATTATTTTCTAATCAAAAATTTTATTCAATTTGAATATTGGTGTATTTTAATTTTCTTTTCTATATCTTATTGATCGGCTATTTATATTTGAGCCAAATCAAATGTATTATTGCTATTTGGGTTATTTTAATAAATTTATATTTTGTTATATAGTCTTATTATTATTATTATTATTATTATTATTATTATTGTTATTGTAATTTTTATCCTTGTGATTATTATTATTGTTATTATGGTTGTTATTCATATTGCTATTGGTATTAATATTTGTTATTATTGTTGTTATCATTATTGTTATCGATATTATTATTTTTATCATTATTATTAGCATTATTATTATTATTATTTGGTTTTAAGCTCGAACATGCTCAATTTTATATGCATTTCACTATTTGATTTAATGTGTGTGTGTGTGTGTGTGTGTGTGTGTGTGTGTGTGTGTGTATGTATATTTATATATATATATATATATGTGTGTGTGTGTATATATATATATATATATATATATATATATATATATATATATATATATATATATATATGTATATATATGTATATTTTAAATACCCTATTTTAAATACCCTCTTGTTCTTTCTTGGTTATTTTCTTTTTGATTAAATTTGTTCATGAAAAATTTCCGTTCTTCTTGATTGAGCATTTCTGGTTGAACCTATTATCTCTTATTTAATTGTGGGTAATTTTATTTGAACCCTAAAACCCAATTTAAATTGATCTTGACCCAAAACCGCTATTGTTGGACCTTAAACCACAAACCCAATACCCTATTTGTGCCATATAAATACAACTCTAATGCAAATCCTAAAAATTGCACAATTTTTGAAATCCTAGTCGTCTATTCTCTCTCCTCTCTGTTTCTCTCTCCCCGTCCAACTTTTCCTGCCAAAATCACCCGAACCCTATTCTGACGTCTTCCCCAGCCAGCTTCGGCCACCCCCGTGCTCCGGCGACCTCCCCCTCGTCGCCACTCCCTCCGGCGCCCTCTCCTAGCACCAACCCAAAATCCCCTATCTCCTCCTCTGCTTCGTCGACAGTGCCAGAACCCATAGCCGAACTCCTTCTCTAATCGCTCGACGACAGCGCAACCACTGCCAACCCAGTGTGTCGCCTCGCCATCAATGTCGACCTCGACCATCGACGTCGCCTCTAGTCGCGAACACTGCCCCCGCTGGCCTTGCCCTGCTATCATTGCTGAGTTCTCTTATGTGCTGTCATTATTTGGGTTATTGCACTTGCAATATTGTGTGTTCGTGGGTTCGTTGCTTCGGAATCCTTATCCCGTTATACTTGGTATTCGTTTTCACCGTTTATAAGGCAAGTCATCGCCCTCTTGAATTGTTAATTGTATCAAATTCAAGTTTTGTTAAAATTCTTGCAAGTAGATCCTAGTTGTTATCATATCGCTGTATTGATTATCTTCGTTGGGTCTATTGTGGGTTGACACGAGCTAACCCCAATATTCTTGACATCGTACCACTTTTGACTATAAAGATTGGATCTTTCATGTATTCAGTTAGAATTGATAATAGGGTTAACCGTACAATCATGACAGGATTAATTATTGTTGAAACAACTACTAGGTTGATTGTTTGGTTGATTGTTTGTTGCCTGATCGATGATAATTTAGTGTATGCATATGATTTTATTCTTATTCATCATGTTATAGCACCCATCATGTTGATTGCACAATTTATTGACTAAATAGTCGGTGCCCATCATGTTAATTAATTTATTTTCAGGAAAAATACCCTAAAATTTGTATATTGTTTGCTGACATGGATGTTGACTGCTGTTTTTGAACCAGTAAATGATCTTAAAACGAATTACTTTCTGAATATGAATTGTAGCCATATATTTTTTGTTTTCACAACACCTTGAATTTCTTAATTTCAAGTTTTGTAGCAAAAGTTATGCCCGTTTTACTACAGCTGTGTTCATAATTTCATATTTTCAGATTCTTGTATCTTTTATGCTTAAACAGTAAATAGGCTGATCAAATGATAAAATTATACTCTCATAATTTCCAAATTGTTAGTAATCATGTTTAGGAGTTTAGAAAATATTTTTAACGAATTTAATATTGAGTTTTTGCTGATTCTAAAAATAAAATAACATGATATCGAGATTCTGCCTGAACATAAAATCTGTAAAGAACAATGTGTTTAACCTAGCTACTGTTGTCGGATTTTGAACTTTAAATATGCGTTGGAACCGTGCGGAAGTATAGTTTCTAGAACTTCTGACGGATTCAGTTTTCGAGTTCTGAAATAGTGGAAAACTGCATTTTTGTACAGACTACTCTTGCTGTCCAGAATTTTAATTTCCAGTTTTTATTGAATTAACTATTCCTATATCGTTGTATTGCATGAATTAAAGTGTATATGTTGCATTGCATGATCCTAGTGTCCTATTGTCATCATTCTAATTGTCCTATCTAAGTTATCGTCCTATTGTTACCTTATTGTTGGTATCGTTCATCAATGTCTCTAGATTGCATATTGTATTGTTGTATTGATAAAATAATTAACAAGCCGGGGTTTAAGGATTGACTCCAGTAGTAGAAAATATAGGAACTGTACTCGGATAAGGGGCTCGTGGTTCCCTATACCATTATCTTGTGATCTTGTATTCTTGTGATCTTGTGATCTTGTAGCATCTTATTGATAAATTACCGTTATGGATGGAACATTGTTATCGTGCCTAGTACATGAACTATAAAATTCACCACTAAGTCTAAACGTAACATGGTTGTATGTAGTAACCATGTGGTAAATAAATGGGACGCATGAAGTGCTACATTAGTTATGATTAAAATGATTAATAGACTTAAGAGTTTGTATCACATCGACATAGTATATTGTTCATTATTGTTCCTATTGATATCGAATATTAGCTAAGTGTTATTGATATTGATCACTGAATATTATTATCGAATATTGAATCATTGTTTATAGCTATTACATCGATTACCGTGATATTGATTATTGATTATCGTGCCATGTTATTGATTTCTATTGATCCATTGAATCATTGTTATACCGTTATTCTATTGTTCTTTTCTTTCTCTACTTGCTGTCCATGACTTGCTCTATGGACAATTTTTCTCCTCTTTTGAGATGAAGTGTTTACAGATGTTGATGGAAAATTTCTCGATGGATTGGGCGAACAACATTGGTGAAGGAAATTGATAGCATCGCCGCTTAATAAATTATTGTTTTATCATAGAGATTTAATTATTGAACTATTGTTATTTCATTGTATTGTGGGCTTTCGATCTGAATATTGCTATTATTTGTTTCCAGATGTTGGATTATTATTGTATTTGGATGTTTCAATTTGTTTCATTCCAAGTATTATTGTTCATGAGATTATTATTATTGTTTGCGCAATTGTTTTATATTGATTATATTGTTGAGTTAATCGGATAAACAGCTTATGGGTGACGTTAGTCATTCGCTGGACCAACGTCATGTACTCGTATTCTGTATTTTTGTGAAGCGAGGCATGACAGTCAAACTATACAGAATCCTCTTCGTGCGAACATCCCGCAAGTGCCGTTCTAGCCATGGTATATACATATAACCATCCACCCAACTATTAATGATCCTAGAATCCACCATCAGATCAATCGTAGTCCCGGATTTAATTGAGGCTCATCTCACCCCGCAAGCAACCACAGTCCAGGAATTCACCGTCTGACTGAGTCTATAGTCCAGGAATCCATCGTCAGACTATAAAGAAGCGCCCCACTTACGTTTGCCCAAGTTTCATCACATCTTCTTCTTGTGACTATCCTTAAATTTAAACATGAATAATAATACCACCTAGAGCTAGCTTACCCTCCAACTGGTCTTAAACAATATACCGAGAATGATAGACCATAATGGCCACTTCTCAAATCTCAATAATCACTTTCATCACTTTGCTGGTACCTGTGTCTCACTTAGCCTCTCGAATCAACACAATTCATGTTTACAACATCATGGGTTATCCATACCCACTTCATTCACATTTTGAAATTTTATTCATTCACACATCCAATTATTCCCTTGTTCACGCAACTCAGTTATTTACATAACTAGTTTCGTAGTCTTATCCAACATTTTAAATCAACATTCTATATGTGAAATAGATATTTTATTCACCCCCTTCTAATAGTATTTTCAATGAAGTTGTAATTACATTCACTGAATTCTTTTTCTAAACAATATAATATTCAACTTCCAATTTTATTCTTTGACAACCTCAAATTTACTCTAGATCGAGTTTAATCCAAATGATATAATATTAGAATACCTCTAATCAAAAGAATCAAATTTTTATTCTTAATCAAAATATAAATTAGTATTTATTTAGTTCCAAAGTCCATTTTTATATTCAACTCAATCCCCACATTTTCTCCTTAATTCACATATTAAACCTCATAATACAACCCTTGACAAGATAATTAATTGCCTCTTAATTCCTCATAAGGTACATCTTACTAACATTCCAATTTTAAGTCCAATTTTAAACGTTGTAAAAGTTTTAGGACCACTAGATAAAAGACATCAACCCAATGGTATTGAAAAAATCATATAAATTACAATACTACTCCAAAAATAGAATTATTAGTTTTATAGGAATCATAAATGTGTAAACTACAACTTTGTAATTAAGATCATCTAAAATCAATCCTCAATTACTTCGTCTAAATTCATTTGCAAAATAGCATATTCAAAATCCGAAAACTGCAGCTCATGGTACTTGTAAAAATCAAAGAAAATTCTATACTTCATGAAACTTTGTGTTCTTTAGCTCGAAATAAAGGTTAAAAAGTCTACTACAACTTTGTAGTTATAAGTTTCTCCATAATAATTGTGTCTATAACCTTAAATTCTTTGAAATCTATAGTAGGGTCGAAATGTTATACAGACTGCCACTTTTCAATCTTGTCAAATTCATTATAAATTTTATTCTTCATGAAAACTTGAATTCTTTGACTCTATAGAAAGGTTAACGAGTCTACTTAAACTTCTTAGTTGTGACATTCCTCAAAATACTTCACCAAAAATGCTGAAATGATCAAAATCCAAATGTATACAAATTTCTAGTAGCTAGCCCACTGCTAACAAGTCATAAGTTTAGACTTTATTAAAATAGTAAACAACATCCAAATATTATGAAATTATAATGAGATGTTCTTGACATATACGAGATGCTTCTATAAAAATATTAGTTCTAGATTCCACCTAGTTTGATAGATATGATTTTATGAAGTGCAACTAAAACTTAAAATAGAAACTTAAAAATGTCCACAATCAATCATATCATAATTTCACACATTTAATCAACAACACATAATATAAACATGAATACTCAATCTATATAGGCTATCATGCATCTAACAATTCACACATATACATTCTACAATCTAGCATTCTACTCATAAAATTAGATTGGAAAGTTGGAGAAACATCCACCTCAAAAGGGGAATTCCTAGTGGCAGCATCCCCAGAAAAAATGGCTCCAAAGCACCAAAACTCATCACAAAATAAAACCGGTCTCTCTTCATTGGCAAAACGGCAAGACACACAAAAATACTCTCTCTTGACTCTCTTTTTTGTTTAGTTTAGTTTAGTGTTCCTTTGGGTTAGGTTAAGAGGGTATTTATATGCGAATTTGGGAGTAGTTTTAACAACTAACCATCCCACTAACCCACTCACACACCTACTCACACACTCACACAACTCACTCACCCCACTATCTCCATGTGCAGCCAACCATTGGAAAGAGTGCACAATGCACGTGTGCACGTGGTTTATACATTTTTCATTCTACTCTTATTTCATTGTTTTATTTCATTTTAAACCCTCTTCTTTAATAAATAATTAGATTATTTTTCTTAACAAAAATTTTGCATAATTTTCTTAAATTAGTCTTAATGGAATTTTAGTGTACAAAAAATAACGTAATTAGTACTGCATAGAAAAAGCACATGTAGCAAAAATATTTAAAAAAACATATTTCACGTAAAACTAGTTTAAAATACTAAAGTTAAAAAATAAATATATATACACTTCATAAAGTTTTATTTTGAAAAAGGATACAACCAACCGTGCACTGCAAACACGTGCGTTGCACGCATCAATACAAAATAAATTCAAGAGAACGGAAAACGTTTATAACAATCAAAATAAAAAATACGTAAAAATACATTTTACTAATTCTATATATGTCTACAACAATATAATCAACACGTATATAGAAAACACGTGCACCACGCGTATAAAAAAAATATTTGAGTCAAAATATGAGAAAAATGAATTTCAATTTATGAAATGAATTCTAACAAGTTATAAAATAAATAATTGAACACCTAGAAAATTTTATAATATTTTATGTAATGGTAGAATATACATAATCGACACGTGTCTTAAAAATACATGCAATGCACGTAAAATCCGAAAGATTAAAATAAATTTCTAGGTTGGCTCAGAATAAGGTAAAAAATTAAAACTTAAAATTTATATTATAATATGATATGGATATTACTTCTAATAGTACAAAATACCTGTGCGTAACACCCATGGGCAAAATTGTCAGAAATAAATTTTGCAGAGTGCTACAGTCTCCCCCCTTAGAACAGTTCTGTCCTCAGAAGTTATTAGGGTAAAAGTTGTATCTTGTACACAATAAGAGAAATCATTATTGTATATAGAAAAACTGCAAATATTAAAAAAATAAATGTAGTGCAAAAATATGTAATGTGGAAAAACAAAGCAGAACTAATTAAGGAACTATTAGTATCAAAGTGAAAAAGAACAAAACACGAAAGTATTAGAAAAATAAATAGCAGAAAATGATCGTGACCATGAAAGACAATATAGATTGAAATAAATTTTCATACAAAATAATAAAGTATTAGATACCATAGAAATAGGAAAACATAAATTAAATCATCATTTGTTAGAGAATTTGAAAAACAAAGTAGTTAAAGAGGAATAAGTAAATCATAGTAATATATAGATATTTTTAAAACAAGTATAGTAAACAAAAAAAAATAGTAACAGTAGTATGAGAAAGAGTTAAAAAAAATAGAAGTATAAAAATAAATAGGATGGAAAAGAAATGTAAGTGCAAAGAATAAAAACTTTGAAATAGTATAGACAAATTATAATGTAGTGGAAAATTTTGAAAATAGATTAAGAGCACAAATAAATAGTGGTAACTAAAAACTAACGATAATAAAGAGAACAATATGATAACAAAAAAGAAAATATTGAAATATAAAACAATATGATAATTAATTGTGAAGATCATAACAATTTTAAAGTAGTTAGCGGTAGAATGATTAAAATCGCAAACTAAACTAGTACTATATATTACGAGATAAAAATTGAATTAGCAATTTAAGAGAATGACGTTGGATAAAAATTTGAAAATATATGAGTGTTAAAATTGTTAACAAAAGTATAACCAATCTAATATAAGTATAATAGTAAAAATTTAATGATGTGTTTAAAATAATATCATAAAATTTTCATTTGTAAAAATTACATAATAATTTTATAAAATAATGATTAGTATATATAAAATATATATAAGTTTTCAGGTATAGCATGAAAATCAATATATATATCTAATATTTGTACGTAAATACGCGTAAAAACTATAAGACGAAATAACAATACTATAACATGAAAGTTGTAATCAATTGGAGAAACAAAATAAAATAATAGTAAAAGTAGCAATATATAATTTAAATAATATATAATACAAGGGATCATCCTCTGTCCTTCAATTTTTTTTAAAAATTTTTTTAAGTGAAAATGGATGGACGGGAATTCATTTCCCGTCCCGTCATTTTTTAGGGACGGAGAATCTTCTATCGTCGATTCCATTTATTTTTTTTAATCTTTTTTAAATTAAGGGACACTCAAAATTTGGGTTTCAACGACTGCATAACAAACTCATTTTTTCAATTTCTATTTGCCAAATACCCAAAATATGGGTTGCGACGACTACAGATGCTCTAAGGATCTATATATGGATCAAATACGAAAATAAATCTATTTTTAGAATCCATACCCTACCCAATAATCTAACGGATCCACACCTTAAAATTCAAATTCAGGTTGCATTCGAATCGGGTTATTGGGTTATTGGGTATTTTTGCCACCCATAGTGGAAAGAGGCAAAACATCGAGGTACTTGTATGCAATTTATCCATCTATAATCTCTAATCTCCAATCTTTAATCTTTAATATTATAATGGGAGAAGGTCTTAGTGTCATTTGTAAATCTACCAACGCGTGCATTGCACGTGTATAACTAATATGAAGGAGGTCTCAGGTTCGAGTCCTCACTACGTCAGATTTTTTTACTTTAATTTTTTTAAATATATTAAATGTGCATCACGCGTGTATTAAATGTGCATTGCACATGTTCTGTAACGTGTGATGCACATTTAATATATTAAAAAAAAATTTAAAGTCAAAAATCTGATGTAGTGAGTACTCGAACCTGAGACCTCATTCATATTAGTTATACACGTGCAATGCATACGTTGGTAGATTTACAAATAACACTAAGACCTTCTCCCATTATAATATTAGAGATTAGAGATTAGAGATTAGAGATTAGAGATTAGAGATTAGAGATTAGAGATACCTATTATAATGGAAAAGGTGGAGTTGTAAATCTACCTACTTACGTGCAACTCCAACTCTCCCATTATAGTCTTCACATTTACTTTTAAAAATATATAATCATATTTAGATTTGCCCGTGGCCACGTGCCTACAGCACGTCTTTAGAACGATACATCATATGAAAAGCCTTGTAAACAGTAAATCAACAGTTATGTAGCTGATGTTTGAATAGTATGACAATAATTAGTTGTAAATAAAAGTCTATGTTTCCATTAGTATATGATGAAAAATAATTATAAATTAGGGTATAAAAGTCCATGTTTCCATATATATATATATATATATATATATATATATATATATATATATATATATATATATATATATATATATATATATATATATATATATATATATATATATATATATATTTCAAAGAAAGCTAACAAGTGGCTATGCTTCAATCTCTTCCAAAATCAATGGCCCAGATTTGACCCCACAAAACATGTTTTCCCGCTCAAAATTTCAAACCCCACACATTACAAAATTCACATACACACACACACACACACACTCTCCCAACCCCCCCCCTCTCTCTCACTGTCTCTCTATCTTTCTTGAATCACACTCACTCAGCCTCTCTCTCTCACTGTCTCCCTCTCTCTCTCTCCCCGCTCTCTCTCGCCCAAAATTACCACCACTCTCTCCGCCCCCCACCTCCACCTCCAGTCGTGAGCCCTCTCTCTCCCCGCCCCCCACCTCCAGTCGCGACCCCGCACCAAACCAAGCCCGACGCCGCAAAATCCCCTGCTCCTTCCTTCTGCTCTCTTTGCAACCAGTGCCACTGCGACCCCATCCAACCACCGACCCCCTCACCTTCACCGATTTCACCATCTCAGGTATGATCAAAATTTCCTGTTTTGTGCCCAAAGTCCGCAATCATTTTTTTCTTCTTAACCCAACAGTTCTTGATGGTCTGATTAGCACTCTTCTGTCTCAAAACACCACCGAGGCCAACTCTACTAGGGCTTTCTTCAATCTCATAACCAATTTCCCCAATTGGCAACAGGTTGAGAATAATTTTCATCTTTATTATTATGATGAATTTTTATGTTCATTGGTTAGTTATACTTTGGGTTTTGTATTTTGTAGGTTTTGGTTGCAGATCAGAAGAGGGTAGGTGGAGCTGTCTTGCTTCAAAGGAATCGACCCTAAAACTGTTAGTTTCTTCATCTATGTCCTTTCTCAACTGTGGCATGTTGGGTTTGATTTATTTTTATTCTTTCATGATGTATGATGACAAAGACCAATTGGCATTTGTGCTAACTTCTAAATTAGCAATTGCCCTAGATAGATATCGAGGAAGTTGTGATAATGCTTTTGTAAGAGTATGCTATGTCATGTTTAGATGGAAAAGGGAGGACTGAGGAGGTTGAGATGATTGTTTAACTTTAACAGAGGTAGGATCTCTAATTTTCAACTATAGATTGTTTAAATTTGATTTTGATGGGGTTTTGTTGGTTAATTTGGGATCTTGAGATTGTTGGGTTGGAGTCAAGTAAGTTAGTAGAGTTTTATTTGATTAGTGTGTTAGTTTATTGTTTATGATTGTGATTATATTTAATTAGTTGTTAATTGTATAGTTGCCACTAAGCTCATGCTTTGATGACATATGTTTGAATGTCTTTTAGTATATATGTATGAAATTTGCATCTGTCTTTTGTTGCTTTATGTTTGTGAAGATGTTTTTGTATGCAAGAAATGATACAAAGGCTACGAACTTGCTCTGTTTGGTATTGCTGCGAACTATAAGTGCATTCGCTGTAAATTGACATAAGTGTTACCATGATTTTTATTATTGTTGGGTTAACGAACTTTATTGGAAAGCTAAAAGCACCTGTTGAGGTGTGGTGAGAACGAAGAACCTAGGATCAAGAACAAAGAAGAAGAAGAGTTACGTGTCAACGGGCAATCATATATGAAATTAATACAAGTTTGGAAACCCCAATCTTCCTCTTTCACCATAGTTTGCAACCGACTGCCAACAAATTTTGTTAGTTTTGAAGAAAGAATGTTAAGTTGGCAAAAAGTTACAAAAGATTTCTCATTGCCGTCAAATTAGAGGTAAAGGATCTTCTATTTTCTTTCATTTTTCTTATAATTTTTTAAAGCTCGGATTTTGAAGCTCTTTCTTTATTATTTGATTTGATTTCAGGCATGAAGATAAAAAGAAGGGGCTGTTGGGACAAGTTTCCGGCGGAATTGAATTGGGAAAGAGAGGTATGTCTAAATATTGGCTAGAAGTGGAGGAGGATTCTCCTTCCCTTAATTTTTATTTTTGCACAGATTTTAAAAGTATTTTATTTTGATTTCAGGTATGATTTCGGCTTATAGGGTAAGCTCTCTCTCTCTCTCATGAATGTTTTGTGAATGTGTTTGTGTATTACGTAGTAAAAATATATTAGGAAACTTGATAAAATTTGAATTGTGCATGGAGAATTTATTAGGCTCATGGCTGTAGATGAATGAACTTGAAATTACCTACTATGGTAGGAGATTGTTGTTTTCTGATCTTATTGTATAGTTTATTAGATGAGAAAAAATGAAAGTAGAGAAGTGAAGAACAGATTTGGAAAGAAATTTAATCAAGACTCCAAATAGAGATGAAGTTGTTTGGTAGGAAATTGCTAGGAGTATGTTCACTTAGGTTCAATCATTTCTCATGATGGTAAATCGTTGAGTAATTCTTTAATTAAAGATAGTATGAGTAATTCCCAAAATGTGAGTGTGAAAATCAAGATTTCCGAAAATGTTGCATTACTATAATATATTGCAAATCTCTACTTTACTTAAAATAAACTTCAGTTAGTCCAAATTCATTCTTAAACACACCCTTATTGGAGTTGAGTTAACTATAGATATCTCCAAGTTGAGATAACTCTACTCAAATCTAATTCATCTAAATTTTCCAAGTCTTTCTCTAAAGAAATTAAATTAATTTAGCTGTACTTGGCTTCCCAAACACCTATAGAATGATGTTGACTTTTTTAGTGCATGTAGATGTGTGATAATTGCTACCAAGTCTATTTGTAACAAGGAATTCATTGACTCCATTCGGTGGTCGGGTTTGTTGGGTTTGTGTTACATTTAGTTGATCTCAACCACTGACTGCATTCATTTTGTTGAGTTTGTGTTTGTAACACCCCGCAAAATTGAAATTACAATTTTGCCCCTGTGTGTTACGTACGTATATTTTGTAATGTGTTTCACTACATATTTTGGATTCATACTATTTATGCATTTTTCGTATTGATTTCAGTCAACTAAAATATAATATTTCAATCCTTGGGATTTACGTGCTTTTTACGTGTTTTTGATGCACGTGTTTCCACCACCATGTATAATATTCTCTATAGGTTTAAATTATTTATTCTTATGTATTTAAATCTATTTTATAAAACGAAAATTTATTTTCCCCTTGTTTTGATTAAAATGCATTTTTCAATTTTTGCACGTATGGTGCACGTGCAAATTTTTATTCTCATTTTGCTACTCTCATTTTACTATTTTTAGCATGCATTAGTTTTATTTAGCCTTTCTTTTGATCCATGGACTTAAAGTTAAATTCTAGCCCAATAGACTAATTAAAAAGAGAGCCCACTAGGATAATTAAATTAGTTGAATAAAATGAGCCCATGTAGCAAGCCCACTAGATAATTAAATAAATTAAATTAGTTAAATGAAGGCCCATGATTCAAGCCCACTAATTATAACTTAAATTAGGTTGAACATGTACTAATACATGACAAGTTACACATATTAGTACACATTTAGAGTTATAGAAATGTGTTCATATTTGTTTATGCATGTGTGCATGCATACACAAATGTATTTGGACCATTTTTTGGGCAAGGGGAGGAGAAGAGTTGGTAGGTTGAGTTAGTGGAGAGTGGGGAGATGAAGAGATGGAGGTTTTAGGAGTTAGGAAAGTGGAGAGTTGTAAAATAAATTTGAAGAGTTATTAGGGTGAGATTTTTGCACTTTAGACCCTTCCAAAATCCTATAAATAGAGTCCCATTTCCTACATTTCTCTTGCACCAAAATCAATATCAGAATAGGTGTAAGAAAAAGAAAGAAAGGAAGAAAAAGAAAGAGAGTAAGAAAGTTATTGTGCTTGGAGGATCTCTTGCTTGGAGCATTTGCTAGGAGGAGAAGAGGACTAGGAGTTGCTAGGAGCAAGAAGGAGCCATTCATTTGTAGTTTTCAACCTTCAAACAAAAGGTGGGTGTTCTCCTACTTTCTAATTTTTTTAGAATGTACATGCTAATAAAAGTGAATGAGTAGTTTTGATTAAATAGAATAACTATACCATGATTGTGGTGAGATTAATAGTGAATCATGCTATGTTGACAAATGGATTAACATTGTGTTAGTGGGTGGTTTCATTATTTTCTAGTGTAGGATATGCATACAAAAAAGAGTAGTATAAGAAGATATTGTTTGAGAATTATAAGATAAAATTTATGCTAGTATCTCATGTTTTGAATGAGTATGATTTTGTTGTGATATCATGCTAATTAAAAAGAAGAATTTCTTTATACCATGAATTATGTTAATGTGATTGCAATTTTTGTACTTGTTGAGTATGTGGGAATTTTAGTGATGAATATCATATGATAAACATGCTTTATGATTTATTGACTAAGAAAGTAGAAAGTAAAATTTTGTTATTATTGACATATGTATATTTTTATTGTTACATTTGGAAAATAATAATTTGTTCATGAAAGAGATTTTGTAAAATTCTTATGATTTGAGACTTGTTGGCATGCTATAAATTCCCAATTTGTATAAGAGAAATTAAACAAATTTTTTTTATTCAAGTTTTGAGAAATGCAAGTTTATGTGTAAATTGAAAAAAAGAGTTTAACTAAAGAATTGATCATATGAATCATATTAGAGTATTTGCAAATTTTATGTTTGTCGAATATGTGATTTTTTTTTCTTTTATGAGAAATTGTTAAAGAATGTTATATTTCGACATATGATTAGAGATATGATGAAAAAGAAAAGAGAAGGAAATAAATTCTTTTTTTGAAGTATGTTGACATATGTCAAAAATACAATTTTTGTATGAAAGGAATTTCTTTGAGACACCCATAATCGATAAAAAAAAATATGTTTGATTCTTAACACAAATTTTTATTTGTAAGATGTTGGGAATAAACTAGTTTTTAGAAAATCATGATTTTAATTTTCGAGTTTGAAAAGAAATGTAAATTTTGTAAAGAAAGGAAAATCTTTTTTTTTAAAAAATATATGCTAAAAAAAAATAAGTTTGGACTTGTTGATTACTATTTAAGATTTCCTTTTAGTCCAAAGAGAAGTTTATTCCAATGTCCTAAAGGATTGGATTATTGGGTAAACAAGTTTTGTTAAAAAGAAACAATTTCAGAAAAGTGTGAACAAAAGTATATGGATACAACTTCTAAACAAAAAGCACACTAGGACTTACTGGTCAGTCAATGAGCACCTTTTATAAGAGATCTTGAGTTCAAATCTTGATAGCCATCTTTTATATTTTGATTGGTTTTAATAGAATAAGATGTTTTTTTAGTATGAATAAATTCCTATTATGTCTATAAGATAAAATGGAAGCTATTAGAGATTTTTATGGAAATTTTATTGTCTATTTTAAGAAAGTAAAAATGAGACTTTAAAAGGGGGGCTTTTGATTAAAACTCATACTTTCTTCATATAAAATGAAGTAATAAATATTAAAGTTAATCATAACTTTATTGCATATTTTGAGGAAAATGAAATATAAATTAGTACATGAGTTTCAACCCCAAAAAGTATTATTTGGGTAATGTGGATTTGTATAACTTGCCAGTAGAAATTTATAATGTTGAATCTTTTGTCAAGAAAAGGACTATTTGTTCTATGTTAGAGTGAAATGCATGAATAAGTTCTAAGATGGAACATGGATAATTGTTTAAGAATACTTTGAGTTAAGACATGTTTATTAAAGGGTATGTGTACCCATGTTTTCTTGTACATGAAAGATTATGATTAAGAATTAGTAAGACTTCGGTTACCGGTAATTTTGAAAGAAAGAATTGATATGATTTTGAGATAATGCCGTCGGGCGATCTCGTATTTTGTGAATAAATCCGGTATGAGGTAAAACTGATTCTAGGGTGATAACATATTCATGTCTTGAACTAAAAATAATTAGGCACTTAAGTGAAGATGTGATAAACTTGTGCAAACGTAAATGGGTGCTTCTATATAGTCGGCGGTGGATCTCCGTGGCTATAGACCCAGTTGGTGGACTGTGGTTGCCCCATAGGAGATGGACTGTATTTTATCCGGGACTTAGGGTAGTCGACGGATGTTTACCATACTCCAAAGAATATGTATATACCGGGGCTAGAAGGGCATTTACGGGATTATCATCACGATATAATAGCCAGGGAGGCTGGGATCTATTATTATAAGCCAGGGAGGCTAGCCAGGGAGGCTGAGATCCGTATCTGTGAAATAACTCTAAAACTTGTTTTATTACTGGGTAGTCTCATGGCGAGGGATCGAACCCTTCAATGTGGAGTACGTAGGCGCTTGCCCTCGGACCTATGTAGTATGGGATGCATAGAATCCGAACAAGTGTGCATTAGTGTCATCCTAGTATAGAAATGTGTGCATTAGGCATTAAGGCATGACATACACTTATATTTAGAATAATCACTTTTGACACTTTATATGTTCATTCAATCTTTTTGTGATTGTTAAAGTATGAGATCGTTATACTATTCCCGGCATAGAGAGGATAGCCGTGTATAACATTTCGTCAGTTCTAAGTAACTGACATGCCCACAGATTAACATGCAGGTAAAGGATCATTCATGGAGCTATAAAGTGGATATGCTGGTGCTGTTTTATTTTAAAGATGTTGTAAATGTTTTTATTGTAAATTTCATTCTTCCGCTGTGTAAAACCAAGTTGTAATTGAACTCTGATGTATTGTGAATAAAAAGTTTTAAATTTCTTGTAAAATTGTACGAAGTGAAGTAAAGATCCTGTGAAATCCCGAGTTTGTCCTTATTTGAAATTCGGGGCGTTACAGATGGTATCAGAGCATGCTTCACAAGTAGTACAAGTTTATAAGGAACGATAAAAAGTGACGATAAATTTGGGAACAAGCCAAAAGAGTCCTTCTGTCAACCGGGTGTAAACAACCCTAAGCGACACGGTACTTAAGCGTCTTCGGACCACCGCTAGCTGGGAACCGACTCTTACGGCTAACCCAAGTAAATCCGAACTTGATAGACTAAAGATTTGTTTAGGAAAAGTAATAAGATCATTAACTATAGTCTAGAACCCGTGACACCCTATTGAGTAGTTACAATATTATTGCTGTGGACACCAGAGTGTGAGTTTCAGTCTATAGAGATTTAAATGTAAGTGATTTACATTTTTGTTGCTCTATGCACTGATGTTTTCTCTTTCTTTTTGGATGGCTGGAGTCGTGAATGAAGTTGTTATTGAACTTGCATTCAATTTCATTCATGATGTTCTCTTCGTATACATTAATATGAGAGTGTATGCGAGCACATCTTCTCTTGGGTATCAGAGTGGCGCAGTGAAAGCGTGGTTGGCTTGGACCGTCATTCATGATACCTTACACACTTCTCTCTCAAATTATTTTTGTAGATTTTTATCATGGTACTTTCTCCATATTTTTCAAATAAATATTTTCCTATGCTACTAAATCATTTGAATATTCATAATTTTTCTATATAGAGTTGTCTTGTTTTCCTCGTTGCATATTTTAAAGTTTGCAGTTTTCTAAATACAAGAATAATATTTTCTTTGGCGTGTACAAAATACATTCTTTACCTTAGCGAGTTCCGGGGACGGAACTACTCTAAGGGGGGGAGAGTGTAACACCCCGCAAAATTGAAATTACAATTTTGCCCCTGTGTGTTACGTACGTATATTTTGTAATGTGTTTCACTACATATTTTGGATTCATACTATTTATGCATTTTTCGTATTGATTTCAGTCAACTAAAATATAATATTTCAATCCTTGGGATTTACGTGCTTTTTACGTGTTTTTGATGCACGTGTTTCCACCACCATGTATAATATTCTCTATAGGTTTAAATTATTTATTCTTATGTATTTAAATCTATTTTATAAAACGAAAATTTATTTTCCCCTTGTTTTGATTAAAATGCATTTTTCAATTTTTGCACGTATGGTGCACGTGCAAATTTTTATTCTCATTTTGCTACTCTCATTTTACTATTTTTAGCATGCATTAGTTTTATTTAGCCTTTCTTTTGATCCATGGACTTAAAGTTAAATTCTAGCCCAATAGACTAATTAAAAAGAGAGCCCACTAGGATAATTAAATTAGTTGAATAAAATGAGCCCATGTAGCAAGCCCACTAGATAATTAAATAAATTAAATTAGTTAAATGAAGGCCCATGATTCAAGCCCACTAATTATAACTTAAATTAGGTTGAACATGTACTAATACATGACAAGTTACACATATTAGTACACATTTAGAGTTATAGAAATGTGTTCATATTTGTTTATGCATGTGTGCATGCATACACAAATGTATTTGGACCATTTTTTGGGCAAGGGGAGGAGAAGAGTTGGTAGGTTGAGTTAGTGGAGAGTGGGGAGATGAAGAGATGGAGGTTTTAGGAGTTAGGAAAGTGGAGAGTTGTAAAATAAATTTGAAGAGTTATTAGGGTGAGATTTTTGCACTTTAGACCCTTCCAAAATCCTATAAATAGAGTCCCATTTCCTACATTTCTCTTGCACCAAAATCAATATCAGAATAGGTGTAAGAAAAAGAAAGAAAGGAAGAAAAAGAAAGAGAGTAAGAAAGTTATTGTGCTTGGAGGATCTCTTGCTTGGAGCATTTGCTAGGAGGAGAAGAGGACTAGGAGTTGCTAGGAGCAAGAAGGAGCCATTCATTTGTAGTTTTCAACCTTCAAACAAAAGGTGGGTGTTCTCCTACTTTCTAATTTTTTTAGAATGTACATGCTAATAAAAGTGAATGAGTAGTTTTGATTAAATAGAATAACTATACCATGATTGTGGTGAGATTAATAGTGAATCATGCTATGTTGACAAATGGATTAACATTGTGTTAGTGGGTGGTTTCATTATTTTCTAGTGTAGGATATGCATACAAAAAAGAGTAGTATAAGAAGATATTGTTTGAGAATTATAAGATAAAATTTATGCTAGTATCTCATGTTTTGAATGAGTATGATTTTGTTGTGATATCATGCTAATTAAAAAGAAGAATTTCTTTATACCATGAATTATGTTAATGTGATTGCAATTTTTGTACTTGTTGAGTATGTGGGAATTTTAGTGATGAATATCATATGATAAACATGCTTTATGATTTATTGACTAAGAAAGTAGAAAGTAAAATTTTGTTATTATTGACATATGTATATTTTTATTGTTACATTTGGAAAATAATAATTTGTTCATGAAAGAGATTTTGTAAAATTCTTATGATTTGAGACTTGTTGGCATGCTATAAATTCCCAATTTGTATAAGAGAAATTAAACAAATTTTTTTTATTCAAGTTTTGAGAAATGCAAGTTTATGTGTAAATTGAAAAAAAGAGTTTAACTAAAGAATTGATCATATGAATCATATTAGAGTATTTGCAAATTTTATGTTTGTCGAATATGTGATTTTTTTTTCTTTTATGAGAAATTGTTAAAGAATGTTATATTTCGACATATGATTAGAGATATGATGAAAAAGAAAAGAGAAGGAAATAAATTCTTTTTTTGAAGTATGTTGACATATGTCAAAAATACAATTTTTGTATGAAAGGAATTTCTTTGAGACACCCATAATCGATAAAAAAAAATATGTTTGATTCTTAACACAAATTTTTATTTGTAAGATGTTGGGAATAAACTAGTTTTTAGAAAATCATGATTTTAATTTTCGAGTTTGAAAAGAAATGTAAATTTTGTAAAGAAAGGAAAATCTTTTTTTTTAAAAAATATATGCTAAAAAAAAATAAGTTTGGACTTGTTGATTACTATTTAAGATTTCCTTTTAGTCCAAAGAGAAGTTTATTCCAATGTCCTAAAGGATTGGATTATTGGGTAAACAAGTTTTGTTAAAAAGAAACAATTTCAGAAAAGTGTGAACAAAAGTATATGGATACAACTTCTAAACAAAAAGCACACTAGGACTTACTGGTCAGTCAATGAGCACCTTTTATAAGAGATCTTGAGTTCAAATCTTGATAGCCATCTTTTATATTTTGATTGGTTTTAATAGAATAAGATGTTTTTTTAGTATGAATAAATTCCTATTATGTCTATAAGATAAAATGGAAGCTATTAGAGATTTTTATGGAAATTTTATTGTCTATTTTAAGAAAGTAAAAATGAGACTTTAAAAGGGGGGCTTTTGATTAAAACTCATACTTTCTTCATATAAAATGAAGTAATAAATATTAAAGTTAATCATAACTTTATTGCATATTTTGAGGAAAATGAAATATAAATTAGTACATGAGTTTCAACCCCAAAAAGTATTATTTGGGTAATGTGGATTTGTATAACTTGCCAGTAGAAATTTATAATGTTGAATCTTTTGTCAAGAAAAGGACTATTTGTTCTATGTTAGAGTGAAATGCATGAATAAGTTCTAAGATGGAACATGGATAATTGTTTAAGAATACTTTGAGTTAAGACATGTTTATTAAAGGGTATGTGTACCCATGTTTTCTTGTACATGAAAGATTATGATTAAGAATTAGTAAGACTTCGGTTACCGGTAATTTTGAAAGAAAGAATTGATATGATTTTGAGATAATGCCGTCGGGCGATCTCGTATTTTGTGAATAAATCCGGTATGAGGTAAAACTGATTCTAGGGTGATAACATATTCATGTCTTGAACTAAAAATAATTAGGCACTTAAGTGAAGATGTGATAAACTTGTGCAAACGTAAATGGGTGCTTCTATATAGTCGGCGGTGGATCTCCGTGGCTATAGACCCAGTTGGTGGACTGTGGTTGCCCCATAGGAGATGGACTGTATTTTATCCGGGACTTAGGGTAGTCGACGGATGTTTACCATACTCCAAAGAATATGTATATACCGGGGCTAGAAGGGCATTTACGGGATTATCATCACGATATAATAGCCAGGGAGGCTGGGATCTATTATTATAAGCCAGGGAGGCTAGCCAGGGAGGCTGAGATCCGTATCTGTGAAATAACTCTAAAACTTGTTTTATTACTGGGTAGTCTCATGGCGAGGGATCGAACCCTTCAATGTGGAGTACGTAGGCGCTTGCCCTCGGACCTATGTAGTATGGGATGCATAGAATCCGAACAAGTGTGCATTAGTGTCATCCTAGTATAGAAATGTGTGCATTAGGCATTAAGGCATGACATACACTTATATTTAGAATAATCACTTTTGACACTTTATATGTTCATTCAATCTTTTTGTGATTGTTAAAGTATGAGATCGTTATACTATTCCCGGCATAGAGAGGATAGCCGTGTATAACATTTCGTCAGTTCTAAGTAACTGACATGCCCACAGATTAACATGCAGGTAAAGGATCATTCATGGAGCTATAAAGTGGATATGCTGGTGCTGTTTTATTTTAAAGATGTTGTAAATGTTTTTATTGTAAATTTCATTCTTCCGCTGTGTAAAACCAAGTTGTAATTGAACTCTGATGTATTGTGAATAAAAAGTTTTAAATTTCTTGTAAAATTGTACGAAGTGAAGTAAAGATCCTGTGAAATCCCGAGTTTGTCCTTATTTGAAATTCGGGGCGTTACAGTGTTAGATTTGGGTTTTCATGTATTACTTTTTTTTATGCGTAACCCAATTCTCATATAAAGATTGGATTGTAACCTAATTCTCATCTAAACAAAACTGACTGCATTGTATATTGGATTTTTAGGTGCATTGTAGATTGGATTTTAGGTGAATTGTAGTTAGAATTTCAGTTAGAACTGTTAGAATTTTTAGTTAGAATTTTTAGTTTGCAAACCTTGAATTTTTAGAATTTTTGCACACAGTAATATGATTACTTGTTCTGCAAAAATTGGTATTTTGGGCAATTTTTAGATGAAATAAGGAGAATTAGGTGGAAAAGTGCTGGATTGTAGTGATGAGTTGCAAAAGACTTGATCATTCATCTTATAAACAGACAGTCCAATGAATAATCTTCAGAGGAAATGACTAAAATATTAAGTATTTCTGTCTGCAACTTCTTTCCCTCTAATTTAGGGTCGAACATAGGATTGTTTACTATGTTATGCACTGATTTTTCCCTGTTTACGGCTTCACCTTCATATGGGATTGCTACAAGTTTGTTTTGCATAGAAGTCAAACATAAGATTGTTTTGCCTAAGAGCCACGCTATATCCTTTATTACCTCTCCTATTCTCTTTGTAACATTCAAAAGTTGTGCTTGGTTTTGTGGAACCTTTGTTTCCTATATTTTATTTATCTCATTCTGTTCTATAACTTTTATTTTCTAGATATTGTAACCATTGATAAAAAAATCTTATGGTCTTTATTCTTTATATCTTTGCAGTGTACTTTTAAAGGGAGTATCGGCACGAATCACATCTAGAATTTGAAAATTCCACTGTTGGTGTGGGTGCTATGGGTTACATTGGCAACAAGGTTAGGTTTCCTCACAACTATGATGCTCTTCCTATTGGTAGTCTAAGAACTCTTTATCTTTGTTTTATACTCCCCCATGTACCTTAATTATCAGGATTGTTATATCTCTGAAGTTACTATGGAATTGGATTATGTCCTGCCATTTTATATTGAAATTTTTTTTCAGTTTAGAGTTGACTACCATAGTGTGGAAGGAAAGGGAATCTGTTGGGATTAAATAGAATCTGTTGGGATTAGCATTTCGATTTATGTGGAAGGGGCAGGGAAAAATTTACCAAAATTATATAAAAGTTACCAAATATGGTTCAATGCATAGCCAACTTCTTGGCATATCAAAATTTGAGTATAGGCATCTGCCATGGGTGTGTGCCCGCCACTGCCTTTTGTATATACGGTAAAGACTGTGTAGAGATAAAAAAAATCATCCACTTAAATTCATTTATATGTTTATTTGGCGTAACTACTCTGACTAATTTGAAATGTTTCTAGCCTCATAACTTAGGATACAAAAGTTAGACTAATCTAAAATAATCTTCGCTTATATAGTTTAATCTCTCTCTTAAACAATTTTAAGTTAGTTTATAGCTAAAGTTTAATCTTGGTTTTAAAGTTTTGATCATTTCAAAATTTATAGGTGTTTCCGCCTCCCTCTTGCCTCCCGCTGCCCCATATTTTACAAGATAGGAAGAAGAAGAAGAAGAAGAAGAAGATTAAATCTCAATCCAAATCATCGAATTTTTCCGGTATTATTCCCTCACTTAATTTAATTATTTTGTTGGAAATTATAATCGAATCAGATTCTTTTTTATTCAACTTTTTTTCCTGATACTTGCAATTGGCTCCGATTAAGTTTCTTCTAATTAGTAGTAATTTTGATGAAATTTTATTAACTACACTTTAATTAGAACGATTGCTTACATACATTAATTCTTCATTCATTTATTTATTTTCTTTTTTAGTGGATCTGAGATATTCAAAAACAATTAATTGTCATTTTAGAGGGTAAAAAATAATACATTTTGGAATATATAAAAGTTAGATTGAGGTAAAGTAGTGGTTCAACAAGTGGCAGGTTTTAAAATATCATTATAATAAACACCATTTGATGCAGAAATAAACTACATGAGCTGCTACATCTAAAGCCTAAAGTTGAGAAATTTAAAAAAAGAAAAAAAGAAAAAAACTCAAACTATTACTGTAAATGAACATAGTGTGAGCTAGAAGAATAAGAAATCTGGATTCAGTGTATATCAATTATATGAACCATAAATACCTGAAATTTTATAGGCCTGTTAGTTCAGGTATTAGTTGATTCTCCATCTTAAAATTAGAATATAAAAATTAGAATTAAAACTATCAAATATGCACACTTTACAAATAAGTGGGAACTATTAGAACTATCAAAAAATTCTAATAGTACTATTAGAACTATGCACAATTTTCATGTGTCAAGAATTTTCAAAATTTTCTTTCGTTTGTGATTGTCCTAAAATGTATTCAGAGGTTTTGAATGAGTACATTTTTTTTTGCGTAAAGTATCTAGCTGAAACTTATAATTAAACACTTTAAATTAGTTCAAATGCATAATTGCTACTGGAAACATTATTATACAACTAGAACCTGAACGAGTTGTTCTTCATGTAGCAAAAAACACTGCTATTCTTTTTTTTGTGTGTGGAGAAAAAGATAAGATAAAGAAAGTCAGTGTTATCTTCTTATAACTGATCAATTAAATAAGAAATCTCTGTTGTATTTACATAAAATTCGAACCACATCAAACCAATCAAAGTATGTAACATTTACTTAAGATAATAACTAGCAACAAGTTAATTATTTCATCTTCAAGAAAAACACAGATCTTTCCACTCACAAGATACCAATATCTTTAGTTCAAACATCTTACCTCTCAATATTGAAAAAAAGGGAAAGAGAACAAAAAGAAAAAATTGAAGATACCCTTAATAGAGCTGACCGAATGTGTTTTTTACCTTTTTTCGAAGAAGGTTCCATAAAGTCAACTCATTTTGCATTATTTCATGTAAATTTTTTGTTTGCTGTTTGATGATAGTTATTGTTTGCTATTTGTTGTAAGTTAGTTTTAAAACTCTCATTGTTTTGATTGATTATTGTAAGCTCTTACTATTTCTTTCAAAACTCTTATTGTTTTTTTAGGTACACTTTTTGGTCCCTTTTTTGAAGACTTGAAGCATTGTGTTTTTCTACAACACTGTAATATTTTTTGGTCATTTGGTTGGTTGGTGTATATTTTGGTGAAGGATGTAATAGTTGTAATATTTAACATTTTGGAAGATTATGTAAGTATCTGTATATAATGATGATATAATATAGTTATGTTAATACCCATACCCGCAAAGTTGTGGAGTATTGGGTTCTATGTTTGGTTTTTTAAAGGTTTTTCAAATGTTTTTCTAAAAATCCATTGCGTTTTCAAACAAAATTTTGGTTTTTATTTTGTATCTTGCATTATATTATGATTTTTTCCCCCAAGCCTTATATATATGATGCCTGTGTGATGTTGCTTGGTTTGGCCTGGGGAGGATTGATATTTATTGTCTGTGATGTTATATTTTTAATTGTTAGCAGAATTCCGTAAGGAATTGCTGTAAAATGGCTAATATTTTAGGGGAGGTTCTGTTGAAATTTTTACTAAATTTCCTAAAATCTATTGTGTTTTCAAACGATATCTTGGTTTTTATTTTGTATCTGTAGTCATATGAAGATTTTTTCCCCCAGAGCACTATATATATGATATCTGTGTGATATTGCTTGGATTTTCCTGGGGAGGATTGATATTTATTGCCTGTGATGTTAATTTTCCTGGGGAGGAATTGCTCTTAAAGAGCAGAATTCTTACGTTTTCAAACGAAATCTTTATTTTTATTTTGTATCTTCGCTAATATGAAAATTTTAGGGAAGGATTAATATTAATTGCCTGTAAAATTTCAGAGGAGATTGTCGAAGGAATCAGCCAAAATTACAATCAGCCAAGATGCAATTCAGCCAGGATACAAATCAGCCAAGATACAATCAACCATGATTACGATCAGCCAAGATACAATTTAGCTAAAGATACAATCAGCCAAGATACAATTCAGCCAAGATACAATCAGCCAAGTTTACAATCAGCCAAGATACAATTCAGCCAATATACAATCAGCCAAGATACAATTCAGCCAGGATATAATTCAGACAATATAAGTCTTCCACCAAAAGTGCTCACCATTAACACTTTGGCAAATGCACACCCAAGGTAAAAACCCATAAGTATTTTGAAGAATCTCAGTAGGGTATACAACTGTATGTGAAAGAATCAACCAATAGAAAACCATTTATTTTTACACAAGGAATTTTTGCTCATTTATGGTTCGAAATGGTCCAAACAATAATAGAATTGAAATATGAAACACACAATAACTAATTAACCTTGCTCAATAACCAACCAAAAGAAGAAGAATTTTTTTTTTTTTTTTTTTTTAATAAGTCCACTCAAAGCTAACAAGCAGCAATATTGATGGGGAGTATTCTGTTACATACAAAAGGTATACATTACATCTGTTAATGTCCAAGCTTTTTCCATATATCATTTTTTTGCACCAAGTGACTTCACTTTTCCAAAGACAAAGCCTATCTTCGTGGGCATTCCATCTACAAGGGAAATCTCATATATTTCTTTGCACTCTTGAACCATGCGACATTTCAATCCATTGCATAAATCATAGTAAAGACCTATGTTACAAATGCACTCCAGCATCCAAGCATTTAAAATGATCAAATGCACTCCAGAATCCAAGCATTTAAAATGATCCAAGCATTATAGCAAATTTTTTATTCATGCTTTTAGAAGCAAATGATCAAATGCTCACCTCTTTTGCATCTTTCCATGGTATTATTCCTTCACACAAACCTACAAGCTTCTCAACAACCTCAGGCTGCAAATGAAAAATAAGCACATGTTAAGGTAGTTCTGAAGCATTTTATCCTAGTCCCAGACAATCCAATTGGTTATAAGATTATAGTTAATTAATCTTATTTTCATCTGAATTGGAAACTTTTAGGGCAAAAGAAAGTCTGTAGAATGATTGAATCTTATGTCTCAAAGTTCTGTAGATACATAAATCTTCCACTATGCACACAGTGAGATATATGATACTTTATATTGCAAACATGCAACACATCTAATAAAATATGCAAAACAGATAAACATGAAAAAAAAATATAACCACAATAACAGCTATTACTACCATGGCATCAAGTCTCGGCAAATACCAAAATGCATTGGTCGAGACGAATAGAAAAATGGTCTATGAATACTTGCCCATAATAACAACTTAATTAATTAATCATTCTTCTCGATGACGTGCCGCAGGAAATAATTTAAAGGTGAATGTATTAAAAACAATTAGGAAACAATAAAATTTCGAAGGAGGCCTGTATAAAGAAGATGGTTGTATTAGAAATGTGGTTGTATTTGTTTACACTCAGATTTTTTTTCTTTGGCATAGTGCATATTTTTAATGGATGTGCTCACATTTCTTGAAAAATAGTTATGTTTTAGGAGAAGTGGCTAAGTCAATATTGAGAAATTTAAGGGAAATAAATTGAAATAATTAAAAAACTAAAACAATTTAACGAATGTTTGTTAAAAAGGTATAGTGAATGACTCCAAATAAATGCATAAATTTATATGCAGTTCATACGAACAAATAGCTACAAATAAATTTATATACAGTTCCGAATACGTGCCGCAGGCACGTGCCACGGGCATACCTAGTATATATATATATATATATATATATATAGAGAGAGAGAGAGAGAGAGAGAGAGAGAGAGAGAGAGAGAGAGAGAGAGATAATTAAATAAATAAATGAGTTTTTTTTTGTGTGTGGGGGGGGGGGGGGGATTTGAATTTGAGTTTTGGGGGGAAAATGTATTTTGTGAGGTTAGATCTGGGCCTTTCATTTTGGGGGGATTAAAGGAGAGCCACTTGATAGCTTTCTTTGTGTTTTATTATACAGATTAATTGTATGAAAATAAAATGTAAATAGTAAACAAAAGTATAAAAGTTATATTATATGAGTGGCAAAAATAGAAAATAAGTTCGCAATAAAATATCAAATAAAATGGACTGGTATAAAAATACAAAAGTATTAACATATGTAAAGAGAAAGTGTAAAATAATAATATTAAGATAGCAAAACAGTTAATAGTAAACATCAATAATATGAAACAATGTATATAGGATAGATATAGAAATATGTATAAACAATAAGGTAATTGATTAAAATGTGTATGTGTTATAAATAATAAAGTTGAAGTAGTATAAGTTATGTTTTAAAACATTAAAAAGTGTACAAACTAGTACAAAATGGAATAGTGGTAAGTAAATATATATGAAGATAAAAGTGGGGGTTATTAAAGAAGAAAAATCTCTTTTGTTGTGGGTTCGCCTCGTTGGTGTCCAACTGCAGGCATGCCTCCTTGACATTGAGTTGCAGAATTGTATCTACGACATCCGGTTGCAGCTTGCCTTATGGACATTCAGTTGCAGATTTTACCTCCCCGGCTTCCAGTTGCAGTTTGCCTCCATTGACGTCTAGTTGTATATTTGCCCTCTCGACATCAGGTTGCACCGAAATGGTGAATGGAAAGATGTAATCTTCCATATGTACTTGGATATTGAGTGCTAAATGATGTTACGTTTTGAAATTTGTGATATAAAAATAGGATGTCAAGGTTGAGATAGTAAGAAAAGGAAATGAAGTAGAAAACTACAACGATAAAATATTAAAATAGAAATATAGATTATGAATATCGAATATATAAAATTAGTAGTACTAAGAGGGATTTATAACATTAAAATAGAAAAATATACGAGAGCTTAAATACAAATGCGAATGAGAACAATAATTATGTAGGGTAGTAAATTAGGATAATAAACATAAATAGTTATATATATAGTAAGTGTGTTGAAATATGATATATATATAAGAAAATCAGTGGAAAGTATATGCAGTAACCAAGAATGTAAAGATAATAAAAAAATTGAAATAAAGGTAAAATATAAGTAGTGAGTGTATGTATTATATTAGAGAAGTGTAAAGTTACAAAATTAATAAGTAGCTATTAATAGTGAAAAATAAATATAACAAAAGGTAGAAAATCTAACAAAATAGTAATAAAAGAAAATCTTATTGTGTCGAGGTATATTGCATTTATGTAAGTAAAAAAATACTACCGTCATGTTAAAATATACTAGAAATAAATAAGACAACATCAAATAATGGGAAAATATAGTATCGTGAAATCAAAGTAGTTGTAAAATGAATGTAAACATACAAAAATCAAAATTCAAAATCTAATAGAAATAATGCCAAAGGAAAATCATAGTCTAGCTAATAATTTAATAAGTAGTAATTCAAACTTAATAGAATACGTAAAAGTAATAACAAAATAAATAAGTAACGTAAAAGCACATAAAAGTAAGGAGGATAAAACATCAAGAAAGAAAACGAGTAAATCAAACTTAAAAGATTAAGACTAAGGGTTGTAGATAAAATAATAAATATCAAAGTGAATTAATATTATAAGAAAATAATTATTTGAAAGAAAAAAGAAATTAAAGGTTAAAGATGAAAAGTACTACGAGGAAAATTCACGAAGAAAAATTAAATAGAAAAGTTAGTGTACGTATAAGGTATCACGATTGTAGGTTCAAACTAACCATAACACTCGTGACACAAAAGAAAACATGCCCGTATACAATATCACATCAATGTATACGAGGAGAGTACCATGAATGCAAGTTCAATAACTTTATCATTCATGACTCCAAACTGACACTCACACTCTAATGTCCACCCTAGTTGTGTTTTCTTTATAATTTTGTACTACTTACTAGGTTTGCCCGTTGACACGTGCCTACGGCACGTCTTCGGAACGGTGCACCTGCTTTGATTATATCAAATAGTTTTGGAGGTCCAACAAATTAATTGAAGTAGCAAACATATTATATGAGAAAGCAGTATATCTACCTTTAAGCTCAACCATCGCCTTCTTGATCATTAGCTTGAACTTACCTGGAATGCATATAGTTTGTTAGAAACACTGCATATAATTTTTTTTTAACTTTAGTATCACTTTTAGATGCTTGTAATCATTATGCAATGACATTATTATATAGGTTTTATAGAGCTTACTCTAATCCCATAACCACTATGTGCATGTCTAAATACAATGGTAACGCAAGTGCAGGTGTGAAGGTATCTACAATACCAATAATCTAAACATTTGTTTGTCTGAGACTCAGTTTGCAATTAAAATACCGCTTATTATTATTTCAACCAAAATGAAATACATGAAGTTCTCAAAACTCTAATCCAAGCTAATCATTTCTTTTTTCTCTACTTTGTCTCCCCATTGCACCTTTATAAAAAAAGTCAAAATGGATAAATAACAAATTTACTTTAGCTGTCTTTCATGAGTAGAGAGTTTGCACCATTCACTGGTAAACTCCAGTCATCCCAATCCTATATATCCAAACATACTCTAAAAGTTCTTATATGTTATATTATCCATGGTTTCTAATAACCAATAAAGCAAACACTTCACGATAGTATTTTCTCTTGTAGTAAAGAAATTAATGTTGCATATTTTCCAAGTTATTTTAAATTGTTGGTCAGCTTACCTGTCCTGCTATGGTTTGGAAGCCCAAATTGAGGCCACCAAATAATCCATCTCTCACTTTCGTACACCTTAAATCAAAACTAATAAAAAACTCATCAAATAAATTACTAAATTAAAATTTTTTAAACCAAAAAAATAAAACAATCATACCTCTCTAAACTTAGATCCCCTGCACACACAAAATTCGAGTCAGCAAAAAACTGAGTAATCCCCTGCACACACAAAATTAAAAATTAGAATGAGAGTTCGGTTAATGAGATGAAATTAGAGTTGTCGCATCGCATATAGAGGCTCTCGATTCGGTGGAGGGGAGTCGCAGATACGGAGTCACTTGATATTCGCGCTCGATTTGATGGAGGGGAGTCACCGATACGGAATCAGCAGCGGATCAGATATCGGTGACGACCTCTTGATTGGGGTTCAACATTGGATTTGGATTTGGATTTGCTTTGAGATTTCCAAAATTTCAAAATTTCAAACTTTCAATTTTAATTTTTTTTAAATTTTTTTTTATTTTAAAAATTTTAAAAATTTAAATTTTTTTAAATTTTTTTTTATATTTCTAAAAAATTTAAATTTTTTAAAAATTGTTTAAAATTTTACATATTTTTAAATATTTTTTAACTTTTTAAAATATTTAAAATATTTTAAATTTTTGATTTTTTGAATTATTTTTAAATTTTTAAATATTTTAGTTTTTAAGTTTTTTAATTTTTTTTAGTTTTTTAATTTTTAAATTTTCCTTAATTTTTATTTTCTTAATTTTTTGAAGGGGGAGGGGGGGGGGGGGGGGGGGGGGAGAGAGAGAGAAGAGAAATAATTAAATAAATAAAGAAGTTGTTTTGGGGGGGGGGGGGGGGATTTGAATTTGAGTTTTGGGGGGAAACTTTTGGGGGGGGGGGGGGGAATGTGTTTTGTGATGTTAGATATGAGCCTTTCATTTTGCAGAGATTGAATGAGAGCCAATTGATAGCTTTCTTTGTGTTTTATTATATATATTGAAGTCAGCTCTAATACCACTCTGTAACTCCCCAAATTTCAAATACAGGTAATTCGTAACAAATACAAGATCTTTTACTACAAATTTCTACAAATTTACAAGGAATTTAAAACTTTTTATTTACAACATGTTCTTTACAACAGCACAGCAGAAATTAAATGAATACAATACAATCTACAATAATGAAAATTCTTCAATCTTGTAACAACTCATCATAGTGACTTCAAGCACATGCCAAGTCTAATCCTGCAATTGGAAATCTGTGGGCACGTTTGATGCAAAGCTATAATATAGCGATTCTTCTACTTTAGCAAACACAAACTTGAATGCAAACAGGAAAAGTAACTATCCTAGTCGTGTCAGTGTATGATATGACATAATTCCTAATGCAGACATTACACTACGATGACACTAATGCATGCTTGTTCGAGTTCTATGCATCCCGTACTACATAGGTCAGAGGGCAAGTCCTTATCCTACTCCTCAATATAGGGTTCAATCCCTCATCATGAAAATTCTACTACGGTAACAAAAGCAAGGTTTAGACATTCCACGAGTACGGATTCCAGTTCCGGAGTCCACCATCAAACTATACAGAATCCTCATCGTGCGAACATCCCACAAGTGCCATTCTAGCCCCGGTATATACATATATATTGGTGACCTGCCTCCCATCCGCCCGACTATTCATGATCCTAGAATCCACAATCAGATCAATCGTAGTCCCGGATTTAATTGAGGCTCGTCTCACCCCGCAAGCAACCACCTGTTATCACCCCCTGCTTCCCAAAGAAATACGGAATACGAGTACGTGACAAAGCCCAGCGAATGATTTACACCATTCATAAGCTGTAAGGATTGACTCAACAACATAATAGGAATATAAGAGAATATACAACCACGTATGCATGAAACAAATCTCTTAATCAACAGAATTATTTGAAAGCCAAATACATAATCCTCAAATAAACAAGATCTGGAAAACAAAAACAATAAACATCGAGACTACATGCCCAATACAAATTCAAGTAGCAACAAGAGGAAATAATAACTCAATACAGAAATGAACTAAAGCATGAAAGATTTCAGTCTAGCTTAAAACACTTGATCACTCACTACTTCTGGCATCTTGTCTCCAAAGTCTGTATATATAGAAATTGAAAGAAACAAAGAAACAGGAAGGATAATCTGCCCGTTAGTACAAGTTACGGGCCGCAAGTACTATAAGCAAAAGGGTACAAGAACAGAAAGATAATAAAGGACAAGAACCAAGATATAACAAGGAACAATGACAAGAATCAAAGAACATGAAATAAAATAAAGTCAAGTGTGATGCACCTAACTGTAAACATATGAACGGAAAAACAACAACTTATACCTGACAAACATGTAAAGGAAATGGGTTCATGCAAACTTGTGAATCAAAATCATGTGACTTCTAAATCAAAATTATGTAACCAAATCATGTAACTTGTAACGAAATTAGGAAACTGGTAGACAGGATCATGCATGTGCTTCGTGTCAACTTAAGTCTGTTCATTTAATTTGGTCCTAACTAATGCAGCAATCATGCGTCCCATATATTAACACATGTTTGATGCATGCAATCAAGTCACGTTTAGACGTAGTGGTGATTCTATAGGGCTGTGTATTCAGGTATCATGCAGTGGTGTAGCATATCATGTAACCAAATCATATTAACCAAATCATATCGAGTAATCCAAATCATATAATGTAATCCAAATTATCCAAATGTAATCCAAATCATCCAAATGTAATCCAAATCACATCATGTATCCAAATCAGGTGCCACCATTATGGGAAACACGGCCCCCTTCCGAGTACACTTTTATATATTGTCCACTACTAGATCTTTCCCTTAACCCCGGCTTGTTACTTTTTATGACAAAATAAACATAATCAGGAGATAACGAGAACAAAATCGGGACAGTTCAAGGATGTATCAAGAGCTTATATGATGCAAGAAACATGTTCTGGATCGCAAAATACAAGAAGCAGCATGCAAATATTTAAACAAAGCAAAATACCAATTCTGGATAGCAAGACGTTGCTGCACCAAAACTGAAATTCCCGTTGCTACAGGAATGCAAATCTGGATCTGTCAGAAGTTTTAGAAACTAGACACTCTGCCGGTTCCATCGTATATACACACGATATATAAAAGTTAGAGCAACTGGGTTCAAATTCACATTCTTCACAGATTTTGTGTTCAGCCAAAATTCTTAAAATTGTGTTTACATGCATGAATCAAGTCTGAAAACTCATTAAATAAATTCAAAAAAATTTAGGGTGATGCCCTAGCATGTCTAGTATCAGCAAGGTAAATTTCTTATCATTATATTACTGATAGCACGTTCAAATTAAATTGCAAAATAGGGTGACACAGTAAAATTATGAATCTTGAATTCCAGACACAGCAGTACTAAAACAATAATAACTCACAAAATATAATTCGAAATTCGATTCCGTCAAAAGTTTTGTGAACTAGACACATGAGGATACATTTCATATTCAGAAACTAATTCAAAATTCTGACATGAACAGGGTCAAACTCATCAGACAAAATCAGGACAACGGTATAAGTGATTTCTTTTGCATGAAATGCGACATGATTATTAATTGCCATGGGTCTAAATTAATGTGTGATACAAATCAGGGATTAATAAGCATTCAAACAACACCCATGTCTATTCTCAACTCATAGTAAAAGGGAAAGCACTATCAACCCATGCATCATACGACCAAATACATATAAGCCATGATGATTCATAAATTCATTGTCACGCCCCGCTTCCCAAAAAAGAATACGGAATACGGATACGCGACTAAGTCCAGCGAATGTCTTTCACCATTCATAAGCTGTAAGGATCATTTCAACATTTCACAGGAATAATCAAGGAATAATCAACCACGCATGCATGAATAAATTAACATAACCAACAAGATTACTCGAAAACAAGAATAATTAATTCTCAAATAATCAAATCTGGAAACAACAAGTCACATGTTTCGGGATACAAATGCCCAATACAAAATTCATGTAGCAAATAAACACAATTTATTCTAAAACAGGAATGAACTCAAGCAAGAAGCTGACCAAGCCTAGAACACTTGGTCACTTACTCCCTCTGGCAGCTGGTCACCAAAGTCTGCAAGTTTAACAATTTGCAGGAAGAGAAAAAAGAAACAAAATGCCAGTCAACGCAAGTTACGGGCCGCATGTAGTGCAGGCAACAAGTACGAAAAACAAATAAAAAATATACAGCGTAACAACAAGAAGCAACTACTGAAGTAAGCATGGAGGGGATGTGACAGAAAATAAAGCAACTAACTCTTAATCAAGAATCAGAATCAAGTAACATGATGAGATAACAAGGTGCAAGTGGCATGTAACAAGTATCAAGTATCAAGAAGCATGAAAGCAAGTAACAAGTAACAAGTGTCAAGTAGCATGTTCAAGCATGTAACAAGGATGAGCAAGTGATCATGTTATTTTTAAGTCTTGTATTTAATCCTATCTAGGTAGCACTTCATGCGTCCCAAATTTTTACCACATGGTTGCTACATTTAAGCAAGTTGCATTTAGATTTCGTAGTGGATCATAGAGGACAGTGTACTCATGTAGCAAGTATAAAGTAATCACATGTCAAGTATCAAGTATCAAGTATTAAGTAATCATGTGTCAAGTATCAAGTAGGATCTACGGATCCCCACCGAGTACACCTCTCTTATAGGAAGGTATATAGTCGGGTAGCAAGTGGGAAACATGGGCTCCCTTCCAAGTACACATTTCTGTATTTTCCACTACTAGATCTTTTCCTTTAACCCCGACTTGATTACTTGTTATTATTATTAAAGAAAGCATGAATGTGCACAAACAAGGCAAGAAAAACATGGAAAGAACAAGAGACATGTTCAAGTCGGACTGGAAACATGCACGGGTGACAAACAACTCATAATAGACTAGGACAACGAGACTTTCAATCCTAGACAGCAAGACATAACTGCACCAAATCTGAGATTCCCGTTGGCACAAGAATGCAAACCTGAATCCGTTAGAAAATCCAGAAACTAGACTCTCAGCCGAATCCATCGCATATACACAAGTCATATAACAACTACAACAACATGGTTCAAACAACATTCACACAGAATTAATGTTCAACCAGAAATTGTAAATTTTATTTATAAGCATGAAAAGGGCATAAAACACTATAATTAAATCTAGGGAAAATCTAGAAGGTTCCCTAGCATATCTAGTCTCAGCATATAAAATTTCATAAAATTCCATTTCAGATGGCATAGTCAAATTAATTTGGAAAACAGAATCATGCAGCAATTTATGAATCTGAAATTTTAGACACAGCAATACTAAAACAGTGATAGATCACAAAATACAACTCGAAATTCAAATCCATCAAAAGGGTTGTAAAATAGACACATCAGGATACATTTCATATTCACAAGGTTTTATCAACAGCGACTGGAATCTGGTTGAAAATAGAGTTCTTTACTGAACAACATGCAGTTTGAAAATATATTGGTCTATTTCACAAGAATGAAATAAATTAAAAATCCTCAAAAATTAGGGATTGATCCCACTCATGTCTAATGATACCCAGAAAAATATTAAATACAATTTTTTACTTTTTACAACAGTTTTAAAATAATATAAGATGCAACAATTTAATAAATCAGAATCTGGAAGTTACGACACAGGATCAGTAAAACAGAGATAACTCACACATCAAAAATTGAAATTGAGATCCGTTGAAAGTTCTGAAAAATAGACATCGAGGCCTACGAATCATATTCACAAAATAATTTATTTTACTGACCTTAACAGGGTCTAAGATACTGAACCAAAATAGGACAGCAGCAAAACGAAATTCTTTCATGCATTTTATCAAACAACTTATCTATAATAGATTCAAATTAGAATATAATGCAAGACATGATATATTAAATATTCAAATCAACATGGCACGGGTAATAACAAGTCTACAACGAGATAACACATCTAATACACCAAGCCTGCAACAAATACACAACATATCATAGGTCACGAAGAATATATATACATGCATCAAGAGTCTATCTAGATCTAGTTTATTTTCATGTAGTGTGTGTGAGAACTATCATGGATCATGACTACG
Source organism: Hemerocallis citrina (assembly GCA_017893485.1). Lineage (NCBI taxonomy): Eukaryota > Viridiplantae > Streptophyta > Magnoliopsida > Asparagales > Asphodelaceae > Hemerocallis > Hemerocallis citrina. The sequence continues at coordinate 203,686,853 of CM030362.1, forward strand.
AATGGATCGAACGAATGAGATCAAGATTTATCAAGGGATCATCATGAGAATAAACACAAAAATGAGAGCGAGACTACATGCGGTATTTTGTACTTGTATACAAAAAAAAAAGAATTTACAAGTTACTTGCCTTAGGGTGACGATGAATCCGAAGAAAGAATAACGGTAACAAATTTCGGCACACGGCGACGATCGGCACAGATCTTGATGATGATGAAGATGATAATCACGTTCACGATTAGACGATCGGATGGTCCAGATCAAGAGATCATGTTCAGATCTTGATGATGATTAAATCATGGCCACGATCAAGGAGCTGATGATGATGATCACGATCAGATCAGATCGGATGGCTAGAATCTGCTTGATGATGATGATGATCAACAACGATCGGACGGATGAGATTTAGTTGATCAACTCCTTGATCAAACAGTAATAGAAAGGTGGGAGGGTGGCTGCGCGAGGCTCGATGGTGGCAGACTTCAAGGGGGCTACTGGGAAGCAGTCGACGGAGGATGACGGTGACGTGGTAATGCTGGCAGTCGAAGGGGCTGCGGCTGTCGATGGGTTCCAGTGGTGAGCGAGGACTTAAAAGGGTGATGATGGGTTTGCGGGAGTGCAAGAGCTTCAACGGGAGATGACAGTGAGGATGTGTCGCGAGGTAGGGGATGACGACTGCGATGGCAAGGTGGCTCGGTGGTGAGCAGTCAACGGGATCTCGAGGCTGAGGAGCTTGCGGCTGTTGATGGGTTCGACGAGAACCCAGAGGAAGAAGACGACTGTTACTGGCACTTAAGCAGGATGGAGATGAGGGGATGACGCGAGGGAGCAGGGAGGACGGCGATCGAGGATCACAGCGAGAGGGGAGCTCGACGGGGTGAGGAGATGGCGCTCAGGGCTCTGGCAGGATAAGGAAGATAGGTAATTAGGTTAAGTCGAGATTAGGGTTAGGGGTTAACAGATATATATATATATATATATATATAGGGGATTATAGGATAATGGTTATTAGGTATAGGCTTAGGATCCAATAGGCAAAGGTATACGGTTAAAATCCATTAGGGAAATTAAAATAACGAATAAAAATATAATTAAACTTAGATAAATTTTGGGGACATTAAAAAGCAAAATTTGAATAGGGAGAACAATAAAATTGCAGTAGAAGAATTTAATTGGATAAATCAGGAGTCAAAATTGAATTTAAGACAAAAATGAATTATATTAATAAAATAACAGATTACAAGGGTTCAAAAGGTGACCAAGAACAAAAATAAATAATAGTACCAAGAAAAATACAACAACTATAATAACAATAATAATAATACTAACAATAACATTAATAATAATAGAAATCAAAGTAATAATAACAATAATAATATTTGTATTATAATATAAAAATCATTGGAAATAGTTACAAATAAAATTATTGATTAAAAATATATTTTAATAGGAGATCCAACAATATATTTTAACAAAAAGAATTTGAGAGCGGAAAAATAATTTACAAAAATCAAAAAAAAAATTACACAGAAAATACAAATTGGCAGGAATGGGGGTTACATTCATGTAGTCAAATAATGAGATTATTAACTAGATTTGACTAGTTGTTGTGAAATGAGAGTATTAACGAATGGTTGTGACCCTTACGATTGTGAGAATTGATAGAGACAAACAACGAATAGGACCAAGATGTAACAATGATAAAGAAAAGGCGAGTCACAACTAAAATTCTACTTGCAATATTTCAAAAAGATGCTTGTGCGGGGAAACGAAAGAATCGTACAAGTTACTTGCCGGATGATCGCGATGATGATCACGATCGACGGTGCCGAATCCTGGTGTTGATTGATGAGGGTGATCAAGGTGTTAGACCGAATCTCGATGATCGAATCAGGTGCAAATCAGAAGAATATCGGATGGCGATGATCAAGATGCGATCAACGACTGATAATCAAAGAGAGAGAACTTGATGGTGATCGTGAACTGTTGTGATCACAAACAGGGGAGACATGGGTGACCGGAGCTTGGCCAAGTGGTGGTACCCAGGCGACGGAGGCAGGAGACCGGCGGGGCGTTGAGCACGGCGACGGAGATGGCGAAGGCGGTGGTCGCGGCTGCTTGCCGGAGGAGCATTCGAAGAAACAGTAGTAAGGGTGCTCGAGGTTGGTGCTGAACATAGGAAGAGGGACAGTGACTGGAATGGCCGACTGTGGTGACAACAAGGCTTTACTATGAGACTGGCTGCAATGATGGTGCTAGGGAAGATGACGGCGAGGGGATGCAGGTGACTCGATGGTGGGGTTTGTGCAGGAGGATGAGGGCGAGGCTGATGATGAGGCAGAGACGATGGGTTTCGACACAAGAACAGGGTGGCTTCGACAATGGTGGTGGTCGAGGAGTGCTCGATGGGATGAAGATGTGATGGGTTGATGGCCGACGAGGGGGGGCGACAGGCGATGAGGCAATGCCGGAGGAAGAGTTCGAGCAGTGGTCTGCAGTAGGGGATGAAGGAGGTGGAGTATGGTGCAGGAGGCGGTCGAGGTCGGATGGCAAAGTTGGGTTTTGGGAACTCACAGAGGAAGGAGTCGGGGTAAGGAGAAAGGCGGCTGTGATCTTTTTGAGTAGGGTTAATTAGGTTTAATTAGTGTGTTAACAGGGTATTTATAGGATTAAGGTAGGTTATTGGATAGTGGTTTTTGGGTTGGGTCCAATAAGAATTTGGGCACAAGGGTTTGTGTTTAAAATCCAAAAGACATATACATAATCAATAAAATAGGGATTTAAAAATTTAGATCAATAAATAAATACATAAATAGATAGTACAATAATAGCACAATAAATCAAGTACTATACATTAGGTTAATACTCAAATACTAACAAATACAATAGGATTTTATAGTAATAATAATAATAATAATAATAATTGTTACCGCTGATTTCGGTGTGGGGGTAAACAGATAGAATTTGTGAGTCCGGGAAACACCTGAACGATTGACTCGGTCTCCTTGCTCCTGGCACAACCTGCAAGGAAGTGCGAAACACCGGGGTTGATTCCGGCGACGCACCCTCCGACGCTCTTGTCAGTAATCAGGAAAAGATTAGGAAAGAGCTTAGGCGGTGAAAAAAGTGATTAACCTGGTCTCGGTGGTAGAGGGGTTGTATTTATAGTCGCCAAGAGAGAGATTAGGGGCTTGATTCCTTGTATAACTGTTCGGAGCAAAATCCTCACAGTTTGTTAAGGAAAGTAGATATCCTAATTCCCGGTGAGAGCAAATCAGGCATGCCGATTTGGTCAAATCAGGGATCCTGGTTTGTCTCCTACTGATATGGGTTTGTTTCGGGTCGGAACCCGAACCCAATAAGAGTGGGTCCGTTTGCGGGTGGTTGGTCCTGTGAGAAGGGGACCCAATACCCATTTTGGATCCATTTGTATGTGAAATTACCCTTTTACCCCCGTGCTTCAAGATTCGTGCTCGATCTGGACGGTCTCGATTTAACCCCATTTTTAGCCATATCACGAGCCCCCCACTCCTAAAGACTGAGTGTGATCAGACTTTGAGGAGTAGTTTAACTGTTTTAGTGGCTGGTAGGGTCGTATCGAAGTCCAGATGTAGGATCTTGAATCTAGAAAGGGGGTAGTGAGGAAGTTTCTGATGCTGCTTGCTGTTCTCAGGCCATATCGAGTATTTGGTAGCTTTCGTCTACTTTCTTCGGACTATTTATTTAATTTTGCGATGCGTTTGCTAATCGTTCGGGGGCCTTAACGATATATTCTAGGCAATAATTGTTCGTTCAGGAGCTCAAAAATGTACTCCCGAATTTTTAATTATTTTCCAGAATTTTTAGTTAATTTTCCCGAATTTTTAGCAATTTTTCGTAATTTAAATAAATAAAACGATTAAAATAGAAGAAAAAAGGTTTTAAATACCGGTTTATGACGTGGCTGGATCTGGGACGTCGATCATGGACGAGCTCGGATTTCTGAGAGATCCGACTGTTGTCGGAGTTCGGAAGCTGTTTTCTCCGTTTGCGAGCTCGGGAGGGTACTTGCTCGGCTGCCGACCGGGGACCAGGGGAGCTCGGCATACCGAGCGACGTGGCTCAATCTGAACCATCGGATGGTGGCGCGCATCTCGTAACAGGCACGGTTCCCCAAAAAACACTATCTTGTCCTTTAGCGCACGTGGTGCGATCCGGTCCGTTCATCATAAGGTGCACGAATTTCTGAGAGATCCGGCGGTTCAAGTGGCTCGGCGTCTTTTTTTCTCCATTTACCAGCTCGGGAAGGCGCTTGCTCGGATGCCGACCGAAGGCACTGATGTTCAGCAGTCCGAGGGACGTGGCTTCATCTGAGCTGTTGGATGCGGGCGCGCATCTCGAGACGGGCGCAGTTCCCAAGAAAACACTATCTTGTCTTTTAGTGCTCTCGGTGGGATCTGGGCCGTCTGATTGAGATCAGACGCAAAAGTTGAGGGGAAAGTGGGTTTTCCCCGTTTACCAGCTCGGGAAGGCTCTTGCTCGGGTGCCGACCGAAGGCATTGGTGTTCGGCAATTTGAGATGGCTCTGTTCTCAATTGTGTTAATGGCGCTTCGTGACTTGTGCGGCGTTTCGCCTTCCCATCGTCATTAAGGATAATTCCTTTAATTAATGCGTGGCGCTTCAACTTCCGAGGATCATAATGGCTGGTTATAGGAGGCAGGCTATAAGTACCCCACTCCTTTTGTCATTTTCGTCACAACCAAATTGGGTTCCAGACCTCGGAGGCATCTGCCTTGGGTAGCTTCTCTCTCGAAGTTCGGAGTGGTGGTCGCTCTTCTGCCTGGTTTTCCCTTTGTTCCTGACGGCCCCGAAGTGGATGTCAGGAGCGAGGGGGAACGAGGTAGTAGTGGTGACGACCGTAGTCCGTACTCGGGGGATGAGCTATCTCCGAAGGACGGGTGGTCGCTCTCTTACCTTTTTCTTCTCCCGTTCCGGACGGTCCCTAAGTGGATGTCGGGAGCGGAGGAGAATAAAGCAAGAGTGGTGACGACCGTAGTCCGGATCCGAGGGATGGGCCTTCTCGGAAGGACGGGCGGTCGCCCTGCTGTCTTGTTGTTTCCCCATCCCTCACTGCTCCGAAGGGGTGTGAGGGGTGGGGGGCAACAAGACAGTAGCGTCGACGGCCATGGTCCGGACCCGAGGTGTGGACCTCTTTCGAAGGACGGGTCGCCGTTCTCTCACCAAGATCTTCTGCCTTCTTCGGTTGCTCCGAAGTGAGTGTCGAAGTAGGCGGAGATCTTGGTGGGAGAGTGACGACCCCTGTCCGATGTCGATCTTCGGGCCGTCCGAGTCCGTTTGTTGCAACTGTGAAGGCGCCGCTGTTAGAGTCTTTCGACAAGCCGAGCCTTCCAGTTGCAACCAACTAGCTCGGGATGGTGCGCCTCTTTCGACCTCTGAGTGTTGATGGGTTCCCTCCCATCTCTGTCTTCCTTCTCGGGCTGATGGCTTTTGACGGATGTCAGCCCGGGGGAGTTAGAGATGGGGGGGTGCCGATCTGTTTCAGATCGGGGCCTGTTGTCGGCATAATACCGACCGAGGCTTGGGACCCGGGGGGCGCCTGCCGAGGGCGGCGCCTTAAAACATAATCAAAAATTTTCCAGGTTCTTTTATGCATAGGCGAGGCGTCCGAGGGTTAAATCGTCCGGGCGACGTGGCGCATCTTGAGCCGCTGGATGATGGCGCGCATCTCGAGACGGGCGCGGCTCCCAAGAAAACACTATCTTGTCGTCTAGTGCTCTTGGCGAGATCTGAGCCGTCGAACGTAGGCGTGAATCTCGAGGCGGCTCAGTTTCCCAGAAAACGTTATCTTGTCGTTTTGCGCAGGTGGCTTGATCTGAGCCGTCTGATCGAGATCACGTACGAAAGTTGAGGGGGAGGTGTGTTTTCCCCATTTACCAGTTCGGGAAGGCACTTGCTAGGATTCCGACCGGTCCCTGCTGTCGGCGTGTTTGGATCGCTCGGAGGTCGGACTCGGTGAGAGGAGTAGTGGTGATGGGCTTTGGTGACGTTCCGGAGGCAGCCCAAAAGTCGCGAACTTTGGTTTGGAAGTCCAAGGGGCGTCCCAGTTTTACTATAAATCTCCACCCCCCTTGAGACTAAGTCTCACTTTTCATTTTTACTCTCTCTCTTCAGCTTTTACTCCGCTTCGAAGTTTTTACCTCCCTGGTGGTGTTGCTAGCTGTCGCGGTAGCGTTCCGATTCCCGGCGAGTTTTCCGACCGTACTTGTCACTTCAAGGTCAGTCTCTTTCCCTACTCTTTATAAAATGGTTAAGATTACACTCTCGGATGAGACCCCCACCTCGGAGCAAGCCGTTGACCGAGGGGACAAAGGGAAGGGACTAATGGAGCCGAGCGAACAAGACATCGTTCGTCCGGATAAGGAGGGTGAGGTGGCCGAAGTGCCTGAGGAGGTCGTGGCGGAGTCCCGGAAGGGTAAAGCCGTAATCACGATAGTGGAGACGCCGAAGAGAGCGGGGGCGTTCGGTCGGCAACTCATCGCAGTATCGACCGTGGGAGGTGTTCGGGATTATACCGAGGATGACTTGGAGAGGGTCACTCAAGGCACGGCAAAACTGGTGGAGGAGAACGAGCCTAGGGAGCTGTCCGAGGTCGACCACAGGATATCGACTCTCACCGAGGCCGATCTCCGCACGATCCGAGAGGGTTTCCGAATCCCGCTCGAGTATGCGCTGCTTCTTCCTGGGCCGGGGTTCCGAGCTAACACCAAGTCCTCGCCGGATATATGCGTCTTCCCGGTCGATTCCCTCATTGCCGGGCTCCGGTTCCCCCTACACCCGTTCGTGGTCGAAGTTCTGATCTGGTACGGTCTGAGTCCTGCCCAACTGATGCCGAACACTTGGAGGCATGTCGTGGCGTTTCTCCTCCGATGTCAAGAGGTCGACGCCAAGCCGACTATGTTTCTCTTTCGGAGTCTCTACAAACCTTGTCAGCCGAGGCGTCATGAACAGAGGTTTTTCCTTTCTCCCCAGACGGGAGTTAAGTTGATCGAGAACCCGGACTCGATCAAGCATTGGAAGGACAAATACTTCCTCGTCCGAAGTCTGACGCCGTGGGTGATACCGACAGTTTGGGCGACGGACGGCCTGCCTAAGCGTACAAAGAAGGACGCCCCGTTGAACGCCGAGGAGGCTGAGGTCCAGAGGAAGCTTCTAGCCCTGCCAGCGCTAAGCTGGAAGGATATTACCGAGGAGCATCTGTTCCGTGGGGGTCTCAGTCCGATCGACCCTCGTATGCTTCTGGTATTTATACTCCTCGTTTAAAGTTCATGAAAAATTTTCTAAGTTTTTTCATCCGGCTTTTGCAGAGACAATGAAGCTTGATACAAGGCTCTGGTGGCGAAGGGCCGGGCAGAGCAGGAGAAGAAGAAAAGGTCGGTGGCGGAGACTCAGGAGAGCCGGCCAGCGAAGAAGCCTTCGGTCGCGAAGACTGCCGAGCAGCCGAAGGTCGCGGTCCTCAAGGAGGGGGAGATCGAGGTCCTCGTCTCTCCGACGAAGGTCGTGATCCCCGACCAGGGTGAGGTCAATGTCTCCGATCCCCCTGCCTCGGATGCGCCCGTGCCGACCTCGGGAACGGACGCTCCGGGTTCGTCGAGCAGCGTCTTCGGGGTGAAGGATGCGCTGTCCATGCCGGTTCCGCCCCTTACTGCCGAGGCGGAGAAGATCTTATCCGAGCGTCACAAGCGGATCTTCGTCCCCGACTGGCAGGTGATGAATGCCGATGGTTTTCTGGGCGACGGGAATATCTGTATGGAGGCGATAAGGCATCTGCCGACCCCGAAGGATCGGGCGACCTTGAAGGCCGGGATGGCAGGGGACTCCGTGATGCAGGTCGCCCGGGATTCCATGTCGGTAAGTGGGCTGATTTCTTCTTCATCTGAATTTTTTCCTTAGAAAATTTTCTAAGTATTTAGGTTCGGATCGTAACTCCGTTGCTCTCTTTCAGATCATCTGCCACTTCAACTTCTTGCTTGAGGAGATGGCGAGGAAGGATCAGGAGAAGGAGAAGGAGAGGACGGAGCGCGTCAAGGTCGCGAAGCAGCTCGATTCCGAATTGCTTCTTTCGGCGAAGAGGGCCGCCGAAGTCTCGGGGCTGGAGAAGCAGCTGACCGATGCTATTCAGCTGTCAAAGGATGCGGCGGCCAGGCTCGAGGCCTCGAAGAAGGAGGTCTCCGAGCTGAAAGACTCAGCGGCCAAGCTCGAGGCGTCGGTGAAGGAGGCTGCCGACCTGAGGGAGGAGTTGGCCAAGGCTCGGTCGGAGGCGGAGGATGCTCGGAAGAGGGCCGAGAAGCTCAAGGCCAAGCACCTCAGGAAGGTGAAGAGGGTGAAGAAAGCCGTGCAGGAGGAGGCCGCGATGCACATGACCCAGAACATGCTGGACGCCTACGGCCGGGCCTTGCAACATGTGGTCGCCAAGAACCCGGGCTTCGACACGTCCACCTACAACTTCTATGACTTTGTGGAGGGGGAGGAGGTTGTTCCCGAGGAGTTGATCGGCCCCGAGGGGGAGACAGAGCCCGTCGACGACCCCTGGAAGGCCGCGACCGAGGAGGAGAAGGAAGACGACTCCGAGGAGGAGGAGAGCTGGAGCGAGGGAGGTGGCGGAGGCGACGGCAAGGACAAGGCCGAGGGGTCGACGGACCCAAACGACAAAAAGGTCGACCCCTGACTTGGTTGTCTTCTTTTATCTCTTTTTTGTAAGCCTAACTGCGGACTGGCCACCGCTGCTGTAGAACTTCTCGAGTTTTGAATGAAAAAATGTTTTGTTTGGCCAAAATTTGCCCAAGTGTCGAGTCTCGGACTTAGTATTTGTTTTGGCGTGTTGGCCCTCGGATTTATCTCTGCATTTCAGGTGAGATTCGGTCCGATCACGGAGGCTGAATACCTTCGGCAGGAGCTGGTGAAAACGAAGGACGAGCTTTTTCAGAGCCGGTATAGACGGTATCTCCTGCTTGGCAGGCTCGAGGATACGAAGGCGGCTCTGCGGAGGTACGGTCGCGAGCTGTACCAGTACCGGAAGCGCTCTTCAGCCCCCTACCCCGAAGGCGAAGTTGAGAACCTCCGTAAAGAGCTCACCGCCGCCGAGCGGAAGAATGACGACCTTTTGGCCGGGGTTCAATGCTTGGAGCTAGCGGAAAAAGAGCGTTCGGCAGAGCGGGAGAAGCTGGCTTCCGAACTGGAGAAAGAGTCAACCGAGCGCAAGAGGTTATCGGCCGAAGTCGATAGGCTCAGAAGGATCACGGTAGATAGGGGGATTGAAGTGACCTACTACCGACGGCTTGCAACTGATAATGCCGATGCCTCGGGCTCGTTGACAGCGCCTCGATCGAAGAAGTTGGCGAAGGACGATGTCCTGAGGGGTAGGATCATCGAACTGGAGGAAGAGATCGCGTCGCTCAAGCCGGCACCGGTCAGGGCTAACGTTCGCAGCACTTCGTGCACTCGCGAAGAGAGCGAGAGGGGGGTTACTTTTTACGAGCTTGCGACGCGCTCGCCGTTGACCAGGGGGAGTCCAGCCGATGCTCAGAGTAGCGCGGCAGCCTCGTCGAGCGGGGCTTCGGCCGGCGTCGCCGTTAGGGCTAGCAGTGAAGGGGGGTCGCGCTTCGTTGGTTTAGGGTCGGGTTCGGAGGGCAGACCCCGACGTCCTCGCGTTTCCCTAAACCGAAGCATTCCCCTTCCGAAGAGGCTCTGATTCGGCCGTTTTTCTACTTTTGTCGATTGTTGTAATAACTTAGCCGTAGGGTCGACCGACCGTCTGTAACACTATCATGTCTGAATGCAAATAATTCTGAAAAACTCTCAAGTGTTAGACTCCGGCAGAGTATTGAAACTGTGTTATTCGTTTTCTCTTCTTTTCAGCTCGTCGTGACGATCCATAGCTCGGACTCCGGGCGTTCGGATGATGGCTCTGAATCCGAGGCTACTTCTGGAACAGTGGTTCTGAGCCCTAGGAGCACCGATATGAAGTTGCGCCGAGCCGAGAGTGAGTGGGACCACCTTTCGTTGGTCCTCAGTCTCCGGGAAGCCGAGATTCAACGCTTGGAGAGCAAGGTCGCCGAGCTGAACTCCGCAGGGGAGGATGAAGACTCGCAGAACGCATTCAGCAGTGCTCTTCGGGCCAAAAGCATTCGGCACATTCAGTCGAAGATCATCGCCGAGCGAGATGACCTGCTCTCCGAGATGTGGCATCTGCGTGGCGTGATGGCGAGGCTCCGGGGGGAGAAGGAGGAGTCGTCTGTCGAGGAGGACGGACAGTTTAGTGAGGATGTTTTGGTATGAGAGACAAGTGTAGTGGGTCGGGCATTGTGTGTTTTGTTTGCCAACACTTTGTAATGGAATGTTTTGCATTACGTGCCGACAATTAATAAAAATTCCCTTTCGTTGCTTTGTATGTTCGCCCTTCGCTTGTAACCGTATCGGTCGTGCCGGGATCTTTGACCCGAGCGCGTCTGTTTAGCCGAATGGACCAGGAGTGCGGCTCTTTGTCGTTGAGTGGATCTGGCACGGTACGACAAGGCTCTGTACCCATAAAAGCGTCATTTTGTCGCTTAGAGTAGGTGGCTAGATCTGAGCCGTCGAGTGTAGGCGCGAATCTCGAGGCGGCTCAGTTTCCCAGAAAACGTTATCTTGTCGTTTTGCGCAGGTGGCTAGATCTGAGCCGTCTGACCGGGATCACGTACGAAAGTTGAGGGGAAAGTGTGTTTTCCCCATTTACGCACTCGGGAAGCCGCTTGCTCGGTAGCCGACCGAGTTGTAGGTCTTCGATCTCCGGCTGGTAGTTAGGAGTGTTCGGTTTTTTTTTTTTTTTTTTTTTTTTTTTGTGTCCGGACGAACGTCTGACATCAACCTACCGGAGTAGTTTAGATGGACTAGGAACCAAGTGTTGGACCCCGGGACGATCGCTGGAGCTCGACGGCTGTGGGAGCAATTCCGAACGGCGATCTACCCCTGGTTCGTCCGGAGACGAGCCGAAGAGGTAAAGTCGAACCGAGTGTTGGACTCCGAACCATCGGTAAAGTTCAACGACTGTGGGAGCAATTCCGAACGGCGATCTACCCCTGGTTCGTCCGGAGACGAGCCGAAGAGGTAAAGTCGAACCGAGTGTTGGACTCCGAACCATCGGTAAAGTTCAACGGCTGTGGGAGCAATTCCGAACGGCGATCTACCCCTGGTTCGTCCGGAGACGAGCCGAAGAGGTAAAGTCGAACCGAGTGTTGGACTCCGAACCATCGGTAAAGTTCAACGGCTGTGGGAGCAGTTCCGAACGGCGATCTACCCCTGGTTCGTCCGGAGACGAGCCGAAGAGGTAAAGTCGAACCGAGTGTTGGACTCCGAACCATCGGTAAAGTTCAACGGCTGTGGGAGCAGTTCCGAACAGCGATCTACCCCTGGTTCGTCCGGAGACGAGCCGAAGAGGTAAAGTCGAACCGAGTGTTGGACTCCGAACCATCGGTATAGTTCAACGGCTGTGGGAGCAATTCCGAACGGCGATCTACCCCTGGTTCGTCCGGAGACGAGCCGAGGAGGTAAAGTCGAACCGAGTGTTGGACTCCGAACCATCGGTATAGTTCAACGGCTGTGGGAGCAATTCCGAACAGCGATCTACCCCTGGTTCGTCCGGAGACGAGCCGAGGAGGTAAAGTCGAACCGAGTGTTGGACTCCGAACCATCGGTATAGTAAAGAGGGGAGGAAAAAACAGGCAAATTCAAAAACAAAATGGAACTTTCTTTATTTGATATTTGACGGCGAACCGTTTTACATAGTAGGATTCATAGAACAGGTTACAAGTTAAAGGAGAGGAATGGCGCGACACCTCGGATTACTTAGAGAGGCGCCGGGGCGCTCTCTTGGTATTTCAGGAGGTGATCGGCATTCCAGGTCCTCGGGAGCTCTCTACCATCCATGTCCTCAAGTCGATATGCTCCAGGCCGAACAACTTTTGCGACCCGGTACGGCCCTTCCCAATTCGGAGCTAGCTTGCCCTTCTGACTGGGGAGGGATATGGCTAGCTTTCTCAACACCAGGTCTCCTTGTTCAAGGTTGGCGGGTCGGACTTTCTTGTTGTAGGCTAGCTCGACTCTCCTTCTGTAATTCTGCTGCCGAATCGATGCCCTTTCCCTCAGTTCATCTATCAGGTCCAAGTTTCCTCTGAGTTCCCTGGCATTCTGTGCTTCGTCATAGGCGATGAGCCGAGGGGAAGGAATTCCGACCTCGAGGGGTATTACGGCTTCGGCCCCATAAGTAAGGCTGAAAGGGGACTCTCCAGTGGGCGTCCGCTTGCTTGTGCGGTAGTTCCACAACACATTAGGGAGTTGATCGACCCACTGTCCTTTGGAGCACTTGTCCAACCTCTTCTTGATCCCCGCAAGGATCTGCTTATTAGCGTTCTCGGCTTGTCCGTTCGACTGGGGGTGCGAGACGGACGAGAAACGCTGTTGAATGACGAGGTCGTCGCACAGGGTTCGGAATGCTGAGCTAGTGAACTGGGTCCCATTATCTGTCACGAGGACGCGCGGGACGCCGAATCTGCATATAATGTTCTTCCAGAAGAACTGCACCACTTTGTTCTCAGTTATCGTGGCGAGGGGCTCGGCCTCGACCCACTTCGAGAAGTAGTCGATAGCTACGACTAAAAACTTGAGCTGACCCGGAGCTGGAGGGAAAGGCCCTACCAAGTCCATTCCCCACATCGCGAAGGGGATAGGGCTCGATAGGGAGGCGAGGTTGGCTTGAGGGAGGCGTCGGATGCTGGAGTGTCTCTGGCAGGGGCCGCACTGCCGAACGTGTCGCTCGGCGTCTTGGAGAAGTGTCGGCCAGAAGTACCCATAATTCAGAGCTTTTCGGGCCAGGGACCTAAATCCCGAGTGTGCCCCGCCGATCCCTTCATGAAGCTCCTGTAGGGCATATTCGGCCTGTTCCGGAGAGAGGCATCGTAGATATGGTCGGCCGTCCATTTGGGAGAAAGAGCGCTTGTATAGGATGCCCTCGATTAAGACATAGCGCTCGGCTCGGGTTCTAACTCGGCGAGCTTCTTTGGGATCTGAGGGCAGAACTCCATCCCTTAGAAATTCTACCAGTGGCTTCATCCAGTTGTCTTGCAGCATGACTGGCAATGACTCCGCCGAGCCTAGTGCCTCGTCTTCGATGCTCGGCTTAGCGAGGACTTCAATTAGTACGGTCTGCTCGAGCCCTTGTAAAGAGGACGAGGCCAACTTGGAAAGTGCATCGGCCTGTGCGTTTTCCTCCCGAGGGACCCGCTGGATGATGGCTTCTTCGAACCGACCCATGAGATCCCGGACCTTGGCGAGGTACTTCGCCATCCGCTCGTCCCGGGCTTCATATTCGCCCAAGACCTGGTTCACGACCAGCTGGGAATCACTGTGAATCCGGAGACGATGCGCCCCAGCGCTTCGCGCGAGTCCGAGACCGACTATGAGTGCCTCGTACTCCGCCTCGTTGTTCGAGGCCTTGAAGCTCATGCGGATCGCGTACTGTAGGACGAAGCTATCAGGGCCGTTCAGGATGATGCCGGCGCCGCTTCCTTCACTGCAAGAGGATCCGTCCACAAAGACTGTCCAAATGGGGGGTCCGTTCGGGACGTGGCCGACCTCGGGGATGGTGGATTCTACAATGAAGTCGGCGAGGGCCTGCGCCTTAATTGCCGTCCGAGGTTGATAGGAGATGTCGTGCTGACTCAGCTCTATCGACCACTTCATCAGCCGGCCCGAGGTTTCGGGTTTATGGAGGACTTGCTTGAGCGGTTGATCGGTGAGGACGATGACTGAATGAGATTGGAAGTAGGGCCGAAGCTTTCTTGCTGCCATGACGAGGGCGTAGGCTATCTTTTCTATCCCCGGATAACGGAGCTCGGCATCCCGAAGTACCTTGCTCACGTAGTAAATAGGCCTCTGGGTCCGGTCCTCTTCTCTGACCAGGACAGCGCTCAGGGACTGCTCGGAGGCTGCCAAGTAGAGAAAGAGAGGCTCGCCTGGGACCGGCTTACTGAGCAGAGGGGGGTTCACCAGATAGGCTTTCAGCTGGTCGAACGACGCTTGCTGTGCCTCGCCCCATTCAAATCCCTTAGCGCCTCGGAGTGCCTTGAAGAAGGGAAGGCACTTTTCCCCTGACTTGGAGAGGAACCGACCGATGGCTGCGAGCCGACCGGTGAGCTTCTGCACTTCTCTGACGTTCCGAGGCGGGGCCATGTCTAATATGGCTTTGATCTTTTCGGGGTTAGCTTCAATCCCCCGCTGGCTCACCATGAAACCGAGGAACTTGCCAGAGGAGACTCCGAACGCACACTTGTTCGGGTTTAGCCGCATGTTGTACTTCCTCAACACGCCGAACGCCTCTTGGAGGTCGGCTACATGGTCGGTGCCGTGGATGCTCTTGACGAGCATGTCATCGACGTACACCTCCATATTTCGGCCGATCTGATGCTGAAAGACCTTGTTAACGAGGCGCTGGTAGGTGGCTCCCGCGTTCTTCAGACCGAACGGCATTACTCGGTAGCAGTAGAGGCCTTGGTCGGTGACGAAGGAGGTCTTCGGGATGTCCGGAGGGAACATCCGGATTTGGTTGTAGCCCGAGAAGGCATCCATGAAGCTGAGGAGCTCATGGCCCGAGGTGGCGTCGATTAGGGTGTCGATGTTCGGGAGAGGGAAGGGATCCTTCGGACATGCTTTGTTGAGGTCGGTGAAGTCGATGCATATCCTCCACGAGCCGTTGGACTTCTTGACCATCACAACATTCGACAACCACTCGGGATAATTCACCTCCTGGATGAACTTGGCCTTCAACAGCTTATTCACTTCCTCCTTGATTGCCTGCTGTCGCTCGGGAGCGAACTTTCGCCTCTTCTGCTGAACCGGTTTGCACCCCGGCTCGACACTTAGGCGGTGGACGAGCAAGTCTTCGGAGATGCCGGGCATATCCGCGGCCGACCAAGCAAATAGGTCGCGGTTACCCCGGATGCATCTCACAAGGTCGGAGAATAGCACGGTCGGTAAGGACTTGCTGACGAGGAATTTTCGGCTCGGATCCTCATCGGAGAAGAGTACTTCTTCTAACTCGTCCGCTGGTTCGGACGTTGGGCGAGCCTTTGGCTCGGGGATCTCGAGGGTCTCGAGCGAAAGCACTGGTCCCCCGGTGGAAGTCATGTAGCACTTCCGAGCTGTTTCCTGGCTCCCCCTGACTTCCCCTACTCCCGACCGAGTGGGGAACTTCATCTTCAAATGGTATGCTGATGGGACGGCCTCAAGGGCGGCCAGGCCGGGGCGACCGAGGATGACATTGTATGCTGCCGGGACGTCAACGACCATGAAGTCCATGGGCTCGGTCCGGGTAGTAGGGGTGCTCCCCGCAGTAACGTCGAGGGTTATTACCCCTTCGATGGTTACCGGGACCCCCGTGAACCCGTGTAGAGTGTATCCGGCCGGTTTGAGACGGTCTCGGGACAGCTGGAGGCCCTGGAAGGCCGAGAGGAATAGAATGTTGACCGAACTCCCGTTGTCAACCAAAATCCTCTGCACCTTGAAGTTGGCCATGCGGAGGTCGATGACGAGGGCATCACAGTGAGGGGTTCGGACTCCTTCGAGATCAGCGTCGGAGAAGGACACGGGCACACCGAAGCCCTTGGGAGGAGGAGCACTGTGGACCGAGTTCACCTCTCGGACGAAGGCTTTCCGGGACGTATTAGAGGAGCCGCCCATGGGCCCCCGTGGATCATATGCAGAACCCTTTCTTCTTCGAACTCAGGGGTCACTTCGCGCCGTTCAGAGCGCTTGTTAGCCCCCCGAGGGGGAGGAGAGTTCCGATCTGTCCGATCGTTAGCCTTCACGAACTTCGCCAACTGTCCCCTTCGGATGAGGGCTTCGATCTCATCTCTCAAAGCCCGACAGTCATTCGTCTCGTGCCCGTGGTCTCGGTGATACTGACACCACTTATCTTTGTCCCTCCTCTTCGCCGGTTTGTGCATTCTCAGGGCTGGAGGGAGGACCCCCTCCTTCTCTACCTCCATGAGGATAGTGGAGACATTAGTTGTGAGGGGTGTGAATTTCTCAAACCTGGGGGGAGGACGACGCTGGCCGCCTCCGTCCTTTATTGTCTTCTTGGCCCCCTCTTCCTCCGTTGCCTTCCTCTTCGAGCCGGAGGAGGGTCCTCCGAAGTTCGGGAGGGACTCGGCCTCCTCGGCTCGGATGTATTTCTCGCACCTCAGTAGGAGGTCGGCGAAGTTGGTAGGCGGCTTCTTTGCTAGGGACGAGCGGAGGTTGGAGTTGAGGACGTTCGACTGGAACGCCACTGTTGCCACGGATTGGTCTAAGGAGGCGATCGACCTGACTTCTGCAGTGAACCTCTTCACATAGTCACGCAGCTTCTCTCCCCTTTCCTGTCAGAGGTTCAGAAGGGAGAGACTCGTCTTCTCGGCCCGTCGGCTGCTCACAAAGTGAGTTATGAACAGCGTCTCAAACTGCTCAAATGAAAAGATGGAGGCGGGGGCAAGCCTGGAATACCATTCCCGAGCCGAACCCCGAAGGGTGGCCGGGAAGGTCCTGCAGAGTATGGCGTCGGAGACTTGGTGGATCAGCATCAGAGTCTTAAAACTCTCGACGTGATCTACTGGGTCGGACTCGCCTGAGTACGTTTCAAACTGCGGAGGTTTGAAACCCCTCGGTATGCGAGCTTCCATGATTGTCCGAGAGAAGGGCGGTCGGTTTGGGCGAACAGTCCCTGCTCTGGACTCCTCTTCTCGGTCCATACGGACAATGCGCCTCTCCACCTCATGGAGGCGGCGGTCAAAGGCATCGTCCCCTCGCCGGTAACCGTATGACCCTTCGGACTCCTCATCATAAGAGGGAGAGCGTGGACTTCGGCGCCGGTATCCCTCGGATCGGCGGGGACTGTAATGTTGCTGACGACTGGGAGCCTGGAGAGGACTTCGTGACCGGCGGTGAGGACTGGGAATCCGAGGGGGTGTTGGGACCCTCGGGGGGTTTTGGTTGTTGGCACGGGCGTTCAGGGCCTGCAGTACAGTCTCCTGAAACTGGAGGAACTCGGCACGGCTGATAGGTACCTCACGGTCCCTCGTACGATGCCGATCCTCGGGGGAACGCGGCCTCCTCCTTCGGTGTTCGGGAGATGCCGCTCGGCCTCTCCGGTACGGAGATCTCTGTCTGTCTCGGCGACGAGGTGACCGCTCGGCCTGGCGCTGTCGGGAGGCCCCCGCTCGGGCCCGCCTCTCGTCAAGGTGCGTACGGAGGTCATTCTCCTTCTGGCGGTTCTGGTCGGGGTTATGGGAGGCCATCGAGTCCGAGGACCCGTTACGGACCGAGACATGGTCCTGGATGGGCTGCTTCAGCTTCTGGCCGTTGAGACCGGCGGGACCATTGTTGGGTTGCTGCTGAGGATGAGGAGGCTGGACCGGTTGGGTCGGCGGAGGAAGCCCAGATTGGGGAATTTGGTTGACGGGGGTATCCTCCGTAGGGTCGGCGGGGTTGGCCACCCGGTTGGATCCTTTGGATCTGTTCTTCTTCGGAGGCATGGCGATGGGAGGCGAGGAAGGAGAAGCTGAGGTCGTTCGTGTGGTGGTTTCCCACAGACGGCGCCAATCTGTTACCGCTGATTTCGGTGTGGGGGTAAACAGATAGAATTTGTGAGTCCGGGAAACACCTGAACGATTGACTCGGTCTCCTTGCTCCTGGCACAACCTGCAAGGAAGTGCGAAACACCGGGGTTGATTCCGGCGACGCACCCTCCGACGCTCTTGTCAGTAATCAGGAAAAGATTAGGAAAGAGCTTAGGCGGTGAAAAAAGTGATTAACCTGGTCTCGGTGGTAGAGGGGTTGTATTTATAGTCGCCAAGAGAGAGATTAGGGGCTTGATTCCTTGTATAACTGTTCGGAGCAAAATCCTCACAGTTTGTTAAGGAAAGTAGATATCCTAATTCCCGGTGAGAGCAAATCAGGCATGCCGATTTGGTCAAATTAGGGATCCTGGTTTGTCTCCTGCTGATATGGGTTTGTTTCGGGTCGGAACCCGAACCCAATAAGAGTGGGTCCGTTTGCGGGTGGTTGGTCCTGTGAGAAGGGGACCCAATACCCATTTTGGATCCATTTGTATGTGAAATTACCCTTTTACCCCCGTGCTTCAAGATTCGTGCTCGATCTGGACGGTCTCGATTTAACCCCATTTTTAGCCATATCAATAATAATAATAATAATAATAATAATAATAATAATAATAATAACAATAACAATAACAATAACAAGGTCATAAGTACAAATAGGATTATATTACAATATAAAAACTATTTGAAGATAATTGCAAATACAATTAATGAATAGAATTTATTTTTTAAAAAACAATCAAGAAATAACAATAACAATAATAATAGTTAATACTAATGATACTAATAGTAATGATAATGCTAATAATAATAACAACAATAATAATAATCATAATATGTATCAAAGTCATAATAATATTAATAATAATAAGATTCGTATTACAATATAAAATTCATTGGAAACAAGTTACAAATAAAATCATTGATTAAAATAGATTTTAATAGAAGATCCAACAGTATATTTTAACAAAAAGAATTTGAAAGCGAAAAAAATAATTTGTAAACATCGAAATAACAAAAATACATAGAAAATATGTATTGGCGGGAATGGGGGTTACAACAGTCCAGGAATCCACCGTCTGACTGGGTCTATAGTTCAAGAATCCACCGTCAGACTATATAGAAGCGCCCCACTTATGTTGGCCCAAGTTTCATCACATTTTCTTCTAGTTCCTATCCTTAAATTTAAAGATGAATAATAATACCACCCAGCGCTAGCTTAACCACCAACCGGTTTTAAACAATATACCGAGAACGATAGCCCATACTGGCCACTTCTCAAATCTCATTAATCACTTTCATCACTTTGCAGGTACCTGAGTCTCACTTAGCCTCTAGAATTAACACAATTCATGTTCACAACATCATGGGTTATCCATACCCTCTTTATTTGCATTTTAAAATTTATTCATTCACACATCCAATTATTCCCTTATTCACACAACTCAGTTATTTGCATAACTAGTTTCATCGTCTTATCCAACATTTCAAATCAGCATTCTCTATGTGAAATACATAGTTTAGTCACCCCCTTCTAATGGGATTTTCAATGAAGTTGTAATTACATTCACTGGATTCCCTTTCTAAAAAATATAATATTCAACTTCCAATTTTATTCTTTAACAACCTCAAATTTACTCTAGATCGAGTTTAATCCAAATGATATAATTTTAGAATACCTCTAATCAAAAGAATCAAAATCTTCTTCTTAATCAAAATGTAAAGTAGTATTTATTTAGTTTCAAGCTCCATTTTTATATTCAACTCAATCCCCACATTTTCTCCTTAATTCAAATGCCTTAGTTAAACCTCATAGTACAACCCTTGACAAGATAATTAAATGCCTCTTAATTTCTCATAAGGTACATCTTACTAAAATTCTAATTTTAAATCATATTTTATACATTGTAAAGGTTTTAGGACAACTAGATAAAAGACATCAACTCAATGGTATTGAAAAAATTATATAAATTCCAATACTACTACAAGAATAGATTTATTAGTTTCATAGGTATCATAAATGAGTCTACTACAACTTTGTAGTTAAGATCATCTACAATCATCCTAAATTACTTCGTCTAAATTCATTGGCAAAACAATAGGTTCAAAATCCAAAAATTGCAGCTCATGCTACTTATAAAAATCATAGAAAATTCTATACTTCATGAAACTTTATGTTTTGTAGCTCGAAATAAAGGTAAACAAGTCTACTATAACTTTGTAGTTACAAGTTGTTACAAATAATATTTACAAAATTCTTTTTACAAAGAAAGATAGAGAGGCACAGGAAAAACCGAGAAGGGAACAGAGAAGAGAAATCCGAAAGAAAAAGAAAAGGAAAATAAATTAAACAACTTACAATAAGCAAATGAAAAGTACAACTCCCAAGAAGCCGAGGCCTGTGTATCACACAGTGTCCTTAAAACAGATTTCGCCTCTCTCCGGTTGCTGGATTGAACGGAGGCGTCTGTCTCCCAGGATGCAACGGCTTGGAGCGATCCCGTAGGCACCACGTACCACTCCCGAACTGATCAGCAGCGTTTGAACCTATCACCTGACTTACCAACACAAGGACGGACGAACAGCACAGAAGAGAAGGAGAGAAAATGATATGGTTTTTTGCAGGGAAGAAAGTAAGGGGAAGGCCTCTATTTATAGAGCCTGGGTTAGACAAGGCATTAACAGCCTTCATTGTAACGGCAGACAAGGCATTAACAGCCTTCACTGTAACGGCAGACAAGGCATTAACAGCCTTCATTGTAACGGCAGACAAGGCATTAACAGCCTTTAACAGCCTTCACTGTAACGGCAGACAATGAATTGAATGCCTTCAGCGTAACGGCAGACAAAATATTAAATACAGCACTGAAACGGCAGACAGAACCGTTTCTGCATTCATTTCAGCCGTTACAAAAAGAAAACTGTAGCAAAAAGTGGCTCTGCACGGGGTGGGATCAAATCGGTCCGGCATTCGTGTCCGCAGGTCGTGCGGGCGCACACAAGTCGCATGTAAACCGGTCCGTGATTTGCACCCCCCCCCCCTGCGCGCGCGAGAGAGAGCCTCTCTTCTAGCCATCTTACAATGCTTAGAAGGAGATTACTATATATCCTCTTCTATTTCCTTTGTTATTTCCGATGTGGGACTAAGTTCCCTTTAACCCATTTTCAAGAATGAAAACGTCTCACTTTGAGAGACAATTTCTCATTCACCCCTTAACCGATTTTAGCGAACCAATATATGATTTTGATCTACTCACGAAGGAGAACACAAATCAATCAAGATCTCTCAATAATTCATTGAGGATCTTACTCAAAAAATTGCTCAAAAATCGGTTCGAAAATAGTGTATAAAACACTCATTTTCTAACACAAGTTTCTCCAAAATATTTTGTCTATAACCCTGAAATCTTCAAAATCTATAGTAGCGTCGAAATGTTATACAGACTGGCACTGTTCAATTTTGTAAAATTCATTATAAATTCTATTCTTCATGAAAAATTGATTTCTTAAGCTATGAAAATAGGTTAACGAGTCTACTTCAACTTCTTAGTTGTGACTTTCCTCAAAATACTTCATCTAAGATGCTGAAATGATCAAAATCCGAAATGTATAAAAATTTCCAGCAGTTAGTCAACTGCCAACCAGTCCTAAGTTTGGATTTTATTAAAATAGTAAACGCCATTCAAATATTATGAAACTTTAAGGAGATGTTCTTGACATATACGAGATGCTCCTATAAAAAGTATAGCTCTAGATTCCATCTAGTTTAATAGATATGATTTTCCGAAATGCAACTAAAACTTATAACAGAAACTTAAAAATGTCCCAAATCAATTATATCATAATTTCACACATTTAATCAACAACACATAATCTAAACATGAATACTCAACCTATAAAGGGTATCATGCACCTAACAATTTAAATATATACATTCTACAATCTAGCATTCTACTAATAAAATTATATTAAAAAGTTGGATAAACACCCACCTCAAAAAGGGAATTCATAGTGGTAGAATCCCTAGAAAATAATGATCCAAAGCTCCAAAGATCATCAAAAAAAAAAAAATAAACCGGCCTCTCCTCCTTGGCAAAACCGCAAGACACTTCAAAAAACTCTCTCTTGACTGTCTCTTTTGTTTAGTTTAATTTTGTGTTACTTTGGGTTAGGTTAAGGGGGTATTTATATGGGAATTTGGGAGTAGGCAACTAACCACCCCACAAACCCACTCACACACTCACACCACTCACTCACCCTACTATCTCCATGTGCAGCCAACCATTGGAAAGAGTGCACAATTCACGTGCGCACGTGTGTACGTGTTGTGTACATATTTCATTCCACTCTTATTTCATTATTTTGTTTCGTTTTAAACCCTCTTCTTTAATAAATAATTGTATTATTTTTCTTAACAAAAATTTTGTATAATTTCCTTATATTTATCTTAATGAAATTTTAGTGCACAAAAATACATGCATAGAAAAAGCACGTGTAACAAAAATATTTAAAAATACATATTTTGCATAAAACTAGTTTAAAATAATAAATTAAAAATAAACATCTACTCTTCATAAAATTTTATTTTGAAAAAGGATACAACTAACACGTGCATTGCAAACACGTGCGTTGCAATACAAAATAGATTCAAGAGAACGAAAAACATCCATAACAATCAAAATACAAAATAAGTAAAAATATATTTTATTCATTCTATATATGTATACAACAATATAATCAACACGTATATAGAAAATACGTGCACCACATGTATAAAAAACTATTTGAGTCAAAATATGAGAAAAATAAATTTCAATTTATGAAACGAATTCGAACAAGTTATAAAATAAATAATTGAACACGTAGAAAATTTTAATATATTACACCAAACGGTAAAATATACGTAATCGACACGTGTATTAAAAATACGTGCAATGCACGTAAAAATCCAAAGATTAAAATAAATGTCTGGGTTGGCTCAGAATAAGATAAAAATGAATTTTGAGATGACGAAAAATGTATAAATAATTAAAATACAGAAATACGTAGGACATTTATATTAAGATACGTTACGGATATTACTTGTAACAGTATAAAATACATGTGCGTAACACCCGTGGGCAAAATTGTCATAACTAAATTTTGCGGGGTGTTATAAAGAAACAAATCTTGCCACTGATCTCTTCATACTATGCCACGAAAAGTTCTGCTTCAGATCCCTGTACATCTTTGTGCCTCCAAGATGAATAGAGTATGGTGAGCAATGAGCTTCTTCAAGTAGCTTCTGCCTGACTTCCACCTTCGGTACACATAATCTTGCGCAAAAACGAAGCTATCCATCTTCATGGATGGCCAAGTCAGCCATTTGGCCTACTTCTACTTCGCTTCAGAATTCCTGCAACTGCGGATCACCTGCTTGGGCTTCCTTGATCTGCTCTATCAATGACGACAGCAACTGCAGCATCATACACTGTTGTGCTACACCGGGAAGAATCACATCCAATTCCAGTGTAATATTCGGAACTGATATTAATAAATAATAATATTTTATTTATTTATTTATTTATTTATTTATTTATTATTCTTTTTTTTATTTTCAGAATTGAAATATTTTTGATGGATATTACCCGGTTTAATTAATAAACATTATCTGCATATACATACTAGTCTGTATATATATATCCGTATTGTATCGATTTCATACTGAAATTTTCCGAGCTAATAATAAAAATATTTTTTTTATTATTTTCAGAATCGAAATATTTTTGGTGGAGATTACTCGGTTTAACTAATAAAAATTATATACTAGCATGTATGTATACGTGTTGTATCGATTTCGTACTGTAATCTCCTGAACCGATATAAATATTACTTTTATTATTGTTTTATTTTTATTCTCGGAATTAAAATATTATTTGTGCAGATTGTTTGGTTTAATTAATAAATGTAATCTGTATATATAGATGTATGTACGTATATGTATTGTATCGATTTCGTATGATTGTACAAAATCATGTAGTATGTAACTTAGGAAAAATATCTTTTAGTTTTTTATCAAGAATGAATGGCTAGGATTTAATTGGGAGGGATAAACATAGATTATATGATTATTAGAAATACAATTAGTATTAATAGGTGTTGTTTCCACACAAATACATCTCAAACATACTCACCTCCCCTCCCCCACCACCATTTTTGCCAGCCAAAATATCCCAAGGCAAGCAAACCAAAAACCCTAACTCACTTCCTCACATCTCATACTCTCACTCTCTCTCATTTTCTATAAATAGCTCTCCCCTTCACCCTTTGCTTCATTTGCCGAAAAAAAAAAGACTAGAAGCAATAGAAAAAGAGAAAGAGAAAGAAAGAGAGAAATTTAACGAGAGAGTTCTTCATTTGTAGGTGGTAGTCGAAGCTAGGAGGAGGAGAAGGAAGGCTAGGCTAGTTCTTCCTACTAGAACATAAGGTAGGAGTTTCTTTTCATATGTTTTGTTTGTTGTTGTTCTTGTTATATGTTAATTTTTTTAATAACAACTTGGACAAAAACCTTATGCATATGAATGGTTGTGGATCAAAAAATGATCATATAAAAGGATTGAATGGTAGAACTCAAATAAAACACATAAAGATTGAATCTTTAATGCTTGTTATTGTTATTTGTTGTTATTGTTGCAATTTTTGCTAATAAAACTAACAACATGGACTAAATTCATATGCATATGAGAAGTTACGAATTTATAAATGTTTCATGCAAGATTGAAGTGAGGAACTTAACAAAAACCCTAATGATCCAACTTTTAATAACTAGTATGTTATGTTAATGGTTAGGATGTGATAACTTATGGTAACGTTGGAAATTTGAACCCAAATTAATATGAGGGGTTCCCATAGTTGTTCTTACCATGCTCCATTTTTTGTTGATTTTTTTGGGTTGATTCGTTAGGTTAAACAAATTAATTCCCCCAAAACGACGAGTATCGAAAAGTTGCTACTTTGGGCAGATTTTAGGCATGTGTTTAAATATGTATAACATGAGTTCTATAAGGAATTTGAGAAGATTATCAACTAGAGAATTTTATTAGAGGTTCCCACCTTTCTAAAATGTCTTATTTTGTTGGATTCCGATAAGTGTACCATCGGTTATAAATTTTACAAAATCGACAATAGCTTTCCTCAAAACTGCTCTGTTTTAAATGAAATGCTAGACTTCAAACTAGTATAACTTTTTGTACACTTAGAACTGGATAAATTTGTCAACTAGAGAGTTGTAGTAGAAGTTCTTAGATTTCTAAAAAGTCTAAATTTGTTAGATTCCGACAAGTATAGCATATGTTATGATTTTTTTAGTTCAACAACAACCTACCTTTTTGGCTAAGTTCACTGTTGATATATTAGGGGCTTTTTCTACCTCTTGTTGACTGAACTCGAGAAAGTTGTCAACTAGAGAGTTGTATTATAAGTTCTTATCTTTCTAAAAAATCTAAATTTGTTAGATTCTGACAAGTGTAGTATCTGTTATAAATTTTTAGTTCAACAACAGCCTATTTTTTGGCTGAGTTCACTGTTGATATGTTAGGGGATTTTTCTACCTCTTGTTGACTGAACTCGAGAAAGTAGTCAACTAGAGAGTTATAATAGAAGTTTTTAGATTTCTAAAAGTCTAAATTTTTTAGATTCCAATAAGTTTAGCATCTGTTATGAATTTTTTTGTTCAACAGCAGCCTTCTTTTTTGGCTAAGTTCACTGTTGATATGTTAGGGGTTTTTTCTACCTCTTGTTGACTGAACTAGAGAAAGTTGTCAACTAGAGAGTTGTAGATGAAGTTCTTAGCTTTCAAAAAAGTATTTTTTTTTATATTCCGATAAGTGTAGCATCGGTTATGAATTTTATAAGTTAAACAGCAGTTGCCTTTTTGGGCTGAGTTCACTATTTAAGAGTTAGGGATTTTTCCGACCTCTTACTGATTGAATTTGGAAAAGTTATCAACTATAGAGTTGTAGTAGAGGTTCTCAACTTTCTAAAAAGTCTATTTTTTTTAGATTCTTATAAGTGTAGCATCGGTTATGAATTTTACAAGTTCAGGTCAGTTGCTGCTTTAAAAGCTGCTCTGTTTTAAGTAAAAGGTTGAACTTTAAATTAGTATAACTTCTTGTACACTTACAACTGGGTGAAGTTGTCAATTAGAGAGTTGTAGTAGAAGTTCCTAGATTTTTATAAAGTCTAATTTTGTTAGATTCTGATACATGTAGCATCAGTTATGAATTTTTCTAGATTTAGCAGTAGTATGCCTTTTGGCTGAGCTCACTGTTGAGATGTTTGGGGATTCTCCAACCCTTTGTTGACTAAATTTGAGAAGGCTGTCAACGAAAGAATTGTAATAGAGGTCCCCACCTTTCTAAAAAAGTCTAATTTTGTTAGATTCCTATAAGTGTAGATCAGTTGTAAATTTATAAGTTCTGACAGTAGCCTGCCTTTTATCTGAGCTCACTGTTGAGATGTTATGGGATTTTTCAACACTTTGTTGGCTGAATTTGAGAATATTGTCAACTATGGAATTTTTGTAGAGGATTCTACCTTTCCGAGGAGTCTAATTTTGTTAGATTCTGCTAAGCATAGAATGTGTAATGAATTTTACAAGATTTTAGCAGCCGCTCATATAATCGGGCCGATTTGCTGTTGAGTTGTTTTTGTTATTTTTCCATATTCGAGCACTCATTTAGGATTTAGATGTATTCCTATGTGCTCATGATTCATGTTTCATGTTGGAGAATGATTCATGCTAATTGGTAGCAGTTTCTTGTCGCATACGTAGCTAGTTGGCTCGTATGTAATTTGTTTGGCTCATATGTAGCTAGTTGGCTCGTATGTAAGTTGTTTTGCTCATACATAGCATGTTGGGCTCGTATGTAATTTGTTGGTTCATACGTAGCTCGTTTGACTTGTTTGTGATTTGTTGGGCTCGTATGGATCTTATTATCTTGTACATAGCTTATTGAGTTCGTCTAGGGTGATATCGTTACACTAAGGACCATCGACCATCAAGATATGTATTTATTTTACTCCTCGAGGACTGTGGACCATTCACTCCTTGTGCATTGTCAGATCTTAAGCAGTGTAGGTTGATCGCAGGCCGGAAACGTAGACGAAATCCAAGTTCAGGGTAGTAGCAAGCAAGTAAGTTCGCATTGTCGGGATCTTGGATCGATAGGCTGTGAGTGGGATCCATTGTGATCTCGGGAAGTCTAGGTTGAACGCCTAGCAAAGTTATCTTGGGAAGTCTAGATTGAGACCTAGCATGTTGTGTTAACAGTGTTTTCATCCCTCGGATTGTTTAGGGTTAGTGACATCGTTAGGGTAGTAACACAGAACTATTGTTACTTAACCATTTTTTCTATTATCTTGCCAAAAGGGAAGAGTTGGTATTAGGGGTGATACCTTATGATCCGACTCATCCTATAGGCCGACACTAGGTGGTGTTATTGGGTTGTACCTTTCCGTCAAAAGGATATGTGTGGTGCCTTCTCACGAGTTGGGAGCACAGGTTATGTATCTCGCTCTGTTAATTCCTGAAGTGTCATGATAAGAACGGGATAAATTCTCCTGTCGAAACCAGGGATGGACCCCAGAATTCCGTCATGTTCTATGTCAGGGAGAAACGAACTGGTCATAGACTACTGTTCTATGAGTCAAGGGCGCCTCAGGGGATGCTTCAAGCTATCCTGTGCAGCGATAACTCTGGGTTTGTCTGGCTTTTGAGTGAGGCCACCGAATGATAGTGGCAAACATGGACACCACTATGGTACAGCATTAGCAGGATCAGACTGTCACCAGGCAACCTCATCAGTCACGTTGTATCTATCAGGAACAGGTTGAGTACAAGAGTAGAATTCATAACGTGGGTACAAATCTCCAAATATGAAGATACGACTTGATATGGGCGAATGTATTTATGGGCTGCATACTGTCCAGAGTCTTGCTTGCATTAGAATAAGTGCATCTTTGCATTAATTGATCTTGCATTAGAGTCTAAGTTATAACATACACTAACACATCAATTATATATACACATTTCTCTTTTCATCAATCTGTTTGTTTAAGTTGAGATTCTACTGCTTGTAATCAGCATTTAGCGTCAATATATGTACTGACATCCCCACTAACATAGGTAGTGGATTGTATACTATAGGTATAAGATTCAAGAGGACTCAAGGCAAGAGAAGCACAGTGTTGAATTTTATTTCAATTGTAATATCTGTTGTAAATTATTTAATGTTGAGAATCATCCAAGTCAAGTACCAAGTGTTATTAATTATTCGTTGTACTCTGATGTAAATTTATTGAAAGTTTGTAACACTTGGTCTTGTAAGACATTATTGTAACACTGATGTATTGTATTGCAGTTTTATAACATTTGGACTTGTAATAGAATTATGTTGAATAAAGAGTTTTAAATTTTCCTGTTTTTCTATGTATTGTGTCTAATTGAAGGAAAAGATTTTGGCTCATGTCATGAATTCTCCGTATAGGGAAATCGGACCGTTACATCCAGTCTTCTCATATCCTTTAATATTTCCTTATGTTTGGTGAGGAACATAGCGGCTGGCCTTCTGCCTTCTGCTCAAGGCGTTGGGCACCAAATTCACTTTGCCTGGGTGGTACTACAAGTTGATGTCATAATCTACCATTAGCTCTAACCATCTTCTCTGCCTCAGGTTCATCTCCTTCTGCAGGAACACATACTTGAGACTCTTATGATCTGTGAAGATCTTAATTCCATCCCCAAGCAAATAATACCTCTATAACTTCAAGGAGAAGATTACAGTTGCAAGTTCAAGATCATGTGTAGGGTAGTTCTTCTCATGAGGCCTCAACTGCTTGGATGCATAAGCAAAAACTTTGCCTCACTGCATTAGCACTGCTCCTAACCCTCTGCCCGAAGCATCACAGTGGATCACCAAACGTCCTGAACTGTCTGGTATAGTTAGCACATGTGCTGATGTCAACCGATTCTTCAGCTCCACAAATGCTTCATCACAAGCTCCATCCCAAACAAACTTCTACTCCTTCCTCGTCAAATTGGTTAGTAGCCCAACAAACTTTAAGAAATCCTGAACGAACTTCCGATAATACTCTACCAATCCGAGGAAACTTCTAACTTCTGATGTTGACTTTGGTACTGGCCAATGCTTGACTGCGGTAACCTTCAACGAATCAACTAAAATCCCATCGCCCAAGATAATATGACCTAGAAAACAACATGATCACGCTAAAATTCACACTTGCTGAGCTTCCAATAGAGTTGATTCTCCCTCAAAGTCTGCAAGAAAACTCTCAAATGCTCTGCATGGTCCTCCCGTTCCGAGAGTACACCACAATATCATCAATGAAGATAACCACAAACATGTCTAATAACGGCAAGAACACCCTGTTCATCATACTCAGAATATCGCTGGTGCATTAGTGACTCCAAAGGGAATTACTAAGAACTCGTAATGTCCATATCTCGTGTGGCACGCCATCTTCTGAATATCCTAGTCTTTACTTCTACCTGATGATATCCAGAGCGAAGATCCAGCTTTGAGAAAATTGAAGCACCTCCCACCTGACCGAACATATCGTTCATCCTCGGCAGCAGATATTGGTTCTTCATAGTGACATTGTTCAGCTCCTGATAGTCAATACAGAGCCTACGAATACAATCCTTCTTATTGACAAACAACACCGGAGCTCCCCAAGGCGAAACACTTGGCCTAATGAAACCGCTGTTCAACAACTCCTGTATTTGCACCTTCAGTTCTGCCAAATCAACTGGTGTCATCCGATATGGGCTCCTAGAGATTGGTGTCGTTCCTGGCTGAACTTCGATGCTGAATTCTACATTTCGGTTTGGTGACAACCCAGGGCAATTCTTCTGGAAAAACATCTAGAAAATCCCGTACAACCATGGCTTCAACTTTGCAATTAGTGCGCATTAACTCTAGCACACTAGCCTTCTAGTACGACGATGTCTCACCCGCATGAAATTCGAACTCCTGCTGACCTGGGAGCTTGAATATTACCTTCTTCTTTCGACAATCAATCATGGCATGTGTAACCCCCAGCTAATCCATCCTAAGGATAACATAAATTGGAGTTGGGGATCACAATAAGGTCGGCCTTGAATTCCACACTCCTAATTAGGAAAGGGCTTTGCTTGCACACCTTGGAATAGATGATGACGCCTCCACCTGTGGTGATAATCCAAGCTGCTGGCCTGGCGTCGCTTGCCAAACGATGCCGATCCACAAAGCGAGAAGAAACAAAAGAGTGAGTAGCACTGGAATCAAAAAAAATAGTAGCCACCTACCTTGCTGGTTGCAGGGGTCTCCTCTCCATTTGCTTTATTCAGTCATAGCTGCATTTGGATCAGCATGTCCTTCAAATACTGGCTGCTTCATTCGCTTGAAAGACTCCACCTATTTTATGGGGTCAAAATTTTGAGTTGCTGGCCCTGCTCCATTGTTCTGTCCCAAACCAACCTTCATGAAGGCATTCAGGGTATGATAAACTCTGGCGATCTCAGTCTCTAGATCGATCCTGCCCTCACTAGCTCCATCAATTACCTTTCCATGGTTGCCATTTCTAGTTCTTGGCCCTGCCATTTCTGAGTCTGAAAAATACACCATTTGGTTAAAGAAAACAATGCCTCAAAGGAATCCACATCAGTTGCTCAGAAACATAAAATTTAATTCATTTCTTTGCCAAAAATTCATACATTGACATAAAAGATATTCAAGATAGTCCATAAGTACTTGAAAATAACTAATCAATTATATTCCACTCAAGTCTAGAAAATTAAAACATTCATAATAATAATCAAATGTGATGGCGCATCTTGGCCTCTCTGAGTTCTTCTCGCAGTTCTTCAAGTTTTGTCTCTAGCCTGTAGCAACATTTCTTAAGATCTCGCTTTCCCCAACTGGTGTAGTTTTCCAACTAGGAGAAATGTCGTGTTGATGCATGTCGGCACTTTTCGAGGCTCTTTAGTCTAACGTTCAAATCTGCAAATGTCTGCTTGTCCTTCGCAAAAACTTTCTCATAATGGGTCACCTGCCATTGATATTCGTACATCTGATGTCGAAGTGACGCGATGGCATGATCCTTCTTGGTTAGTTCAAGTGATTCGTTCGAACATTCGCCGGAAGTTTCCTTAGAAGGGGGATTGATCTTCCGTAATTTATGCGGTTCCTCCACTTTTGCTGGCTCTTCTTCAGACTCCCCTTCCGGATCCTTCTCTAGATTTTCCTAGGAATCCTCTTAAGGGTCCTCGAAGAGATCATCTTCTTCCACATTTCCTTATAGGATCTTGATTATCTGCCATCCTACAGAGAAGGGAAAGGAACATTAGTACACAAATTGAGTAACATAAATGCAAGTTCAATCAACTACACATTCATGGCACTAAGACTGATACGTACACTTCTAATGTCCACCTAGGTTCATCCCCATACCATGTTTAATATTACTTATTGAAGTATGCTCTAATACTACTTTTTGTAGCGCCCTGAATTTTAATATAGAAAATACGAGACACAATCCAGAATCTTTACTTCAATGTAACGTAAACACAACTAAAAAATACAGGGAAATAAAAACATTCATTACATAGTTCGCATTACAACGCACAACAGAAATTAATACACAATTAATACAACTTGTTCCACATTTAAACTCCATTCTTCACATAAATCCAAAGCTTCAACTCTTGTTCAAGCCACCCTTTCAAATCCAGAAAAATTGTTAAAATAATGGGCATGTCAGTCACATATAACCGACGCAATGCTGATTAAAGCAGTGATTTTTCAAAGTCTTACAACCACAAACTTGTTGCACAAAAATAAAACAATAATGGAAAGATTCATAAACTAACAAGTGAAGCTAAACTAAATGAATAAGTGCGTGCTATGAAAACAAAAGAAAATAACATAAAACAATGTCCAAGAAAAACACAAATGCACATAATTCTCAGTAATGCACACTTGTTCAGATTCTATGCCACCCATACAACATAGGTCCGAGGGCAAGCCCTTAGCGTTCACCTAATTATAGGGTGTAATCCCTCGTTATGAAAAACTTATACCCGTGACTAACTTAAGATTTAGACATTCTGTAAGTATCTAGCCCACGCCCCGGTAAATCCGAAGATCAATCCCACACCGCAGAAGATCTGGAGACACTTCCACTCACATCTCGATAATTCAGGGGAACATCTCAAACCACGAGTCATCATGGCCCTTCATCACACAAACATCCCATGAGCGTCGCCTCAATCTCGATAATTCCAGATATCAATCCCACACTGCAGATGATCTGGGGACACTTCCACTAAAATCTTGATAATTTTGGGGATCATCTCATACCGCAGACATATAGAGGCCCCCTACTCTTTGCTCTAACTTCATTATATCTCCATCTAGTGCTTGTCCTTAAGTTCAAATATAGGCAACCAAAACCACCTAGAGATAGCTCACCCTACTTGACTTAACTCAACCAATCAGGAACACTAGTCGACACTGGCTAATATCCAAAACCAAATAATCTCAGCTGTCGGTGTCTAGGGTCCCGCTCAACCTCTTGAGCACTCTCATTCACAATCCTTTCCGATAACCGTACTTTCTCAAATTATCCACAACTTAATTCATTCATTAATCTTTCCTTATTTTACTCATTTCCAAAAATACAAATTTTCACATAATCTCCTTAATCTCAAATTAATGCATCATTACCCCATTTTAATTCATCTCACAAAATATTAATTTTAAATAAATAAATGGTTCACCATAAATTCTTCTTTCCTTCAATAAATGAGCAAACTACTTTAATTCAAAGGGACAACTAAATAACCAATTAGTTTAGGTTGATTAAAATACCCACATTTCCACTTACATTATATCTTTCAAAAATATTCTTTTTCTGAAATTGTATTCATTCAAAATCTCCACATAAATCCTTCCAAATTTGAAATTAATCCAAAACAACTATCTGAATTTTAATAAAATTCTAAAATCAACATTAAGTACTATCTAAATTATCATACTGTGCAAACATCGATTTCAAAGAAATAAAATAGTAAAAATAAACAATTCAAACCGAAGGTGGAAACTTCCAGGTTCGCAACCAAACCCAATGCCCACACTCTTCATGCGCAAGCCAAGAACCCCAACCTCACTGTTTGTTGCCTTGATTCTGGGAGTCATATCAGGTCCGAGCACTGTGCAGACCCATACTGTGAAAACCATAGCACTGTGCAGACCCACACCCACAAGCCTCTACCGTTCCACCCAAACCACAATACACACATATAAATCTCTATTCTTGAATTAAAACCCTATAATTTAATACAGTAAAACAATATATAAGAATGCAAAATTTTCTTCTTTTTAATTAATCAAGCGCGAGTTTTGTAATCATACCATAGATTATGATCATCTCTACCAATATCCATCATCTACAAATCATTCATTCAACTTTTATGGATCACTCGAGCAAAGCAACTATGATCATCACACATGAAAGTTTGATCTTTATTTCATGGGAACAGTTAGAACTCTATTTATCATACATAGCAATAATCATCTCATAGTAAATCATGAAGACATGCTATAAAACAATTATAGATCTACAATAAAATCCTAGCATGTCATCTATTCATTTGCTTCACAACCATGAATATAAAATTACAATAAGAGAGTTGAAAGAGAACCCACTTCTAGTTGAAATCTTGCACAAAGGCTTCAAGCTCTTCTCCTCCTAAGCAAGAAATAATCTCCAATCCGAAAGCCTCCAAAACAAAACCTGAAAGAAAACCCTACTATTCTTATAAATAGGTCGGGCTTCATATGCTATGGTTTTTTTAGGAATTTTGCACATAAGTCCTTTAAAATTGATAATTAAATAATTTAATTTATGTATATCCAAACTAATTGATTTCCTTAGTTATCCAAATCAGCCAAATAAGATATTCAATCTCATCACATGGTGATCTACCCTTTGGCTGGCCTTCTATATCAGATTAAAAAAAAATTAATCCATATTTTCGGGCTTTTTAATGACCCACATCAAACTTTTACCATATATTCAATTCTTGTTAACATAAGTCCAAAATAGTTATTCTTCATTCAAATAAATTGGAAAATAAAAGTATTAGAAAATAATGAGGGGAAATAATTACTAACAATAAATTAAAAAATTAAAATTTCACATCATTGCAAGTGTTTTGCACATGCAACATTCAGAAATTAAGGAAACAATGAAATTAACCAAATCTTTTAATTTTATACTAATTAATAATTCAAAATAATAGATTTTATTTTATGGGGTGTTAAAGTGATAGCACGAACGAATTTTTATGGAAATTTATTATGAAGAATGCAAATTATTCTGAATATGAATTTGATAAAGTAGGACTATCAGTACTATATATTACTCTATAAGACACTATTTATCAAATATCTGTTTTCTCCTTTTGATTATATAATTATCATCTCATTACTAATAACTGTGTTTTATATTTCGTGAACAGCGATTGTACTCTTTTATAATCTGTTATGGTCTTTATATTTAGCTCGCTTTATTTTAGGTTGTTTGGTTTTACTTTTACCAGTTAGTATTACCCACCAAATAAAGAAGCTTGATATAGGTGTTATGTTTAACCCATGTTCTAACAAGCTGATTACAGCCGAATTCAGTTGTTGTATATAAAATGAAACCAAGTGGCAATTTTAGAAACAGCAAACGGAGAATTGAAACAGAAGAATAGAGAGAACGAAAAAGCCAACGAGAAAGGGAGCGATAACATAGTCTAAAAAAGAAAGCTCAGACGCTAGCCAAATAAGAATGTTACCAAACTTGATGTAAAAACACTAGGTACATGTTTGTTTGCTGTCAGTGGTATTAATGATTTAGGCATAATTTGGTTCACCAATAATTAGATACAAATAGTGATGTGGGTGAAAATTATGATCGAATCAGGCCCTCTCTTCCTCCTCCCGGGAAACATTCTTGCTCACTATCGCAGCCTCGTGATTTGAAATTTCGAACATTTAGAAAGGGAAATAAAAAACATGGGGTGGGGTTCGAGATTTAAAGGGAGGGGTACGTCTATCCTGACTTTTATACACAAATTGTAACACCCCGTATATATATATATATATATATATATATATATATATATATATATATATATATATAAAATAAAACACAAAGAAAGCTATCAAGTGGCCATCCTTCAATCTCCCCAAAATCAAAGGCCCAGATCTAACATCACAAAACACGTTCCCCCCTCCCCCCCCCCCCCCCCCCCCCCCCCCCCCAAAAGTTTCCCCCCAAAACTCAAATTCAAATCCCCCCAAAAAAATTTCTTTGTTTATTTAACTCTCTCTCTCTCTCTCTCTCTCTCTCTCTCTCTCTCTCTATATATATATATATATATATATATATATATATATGTAGACACACACACACACACACACACACACTTATGGAAACATGGACTTTTATGCCCCAATTTATAATTATTTTTCAACATATACTAATGAAAACATGGACTTTTATTTACATCTAATTATTGTCATACTATTCAAACTTGAGCTATATAATTGTTGATTTACTGTTTACAAGGTTTTTCATATGCTGTATCGTTCTGAAGACGTGCCGTGAGCATGTGCCCACGGGCAAATCTAGTATATCTATATAATAAAACACAAAGAAAGCTATAAAGTGACTTTCCTTCAATTCCTCCAAAATCAAAAGCCCAGATCTAACCCCACAAAACACATTTTCCCCCCAAATGTTTCCCCTCAAAACTCAAATTCAAATCCCCCCACCTGAAACAACTCCTTTATTTATTTAATTATTTCTCTCTCTCTTCCTCCCTCTCTCTCCCCCTCTCTATCTCTTCTATTCAAAAAATTAAGAAAATAAAAATTTTAAAAACTTTAAAAATATAAAAAAATAAAAATAAAACTAAAAAATTCAACATTTAAAAAAATTTTAATAAAATAAAAATTTTAAACATTTTAAAAATTACAAATTTAAAAATTTTTAAATTTTTTGAAATTTTGAAATTTAAAAAAATTAAAAATTGAATTTTTTTTTTTAAAATTTTGAAAATTTGAAAATTTTTAAATTTTGAAATTTGGAAATTTTGAAAATCTCAAAGCAAATACAAACCCAAATCCAATGTCGAACTCCAATCAAGAGGTCGGCGCCAATATCTGATTCGCTGCTGATTCCGTAACGGTGACTCCCCTCCACCAAATTGAGCACGAATATCAAGTGACTTCGTATCAGAGACTCCCCTCCACTGAATCGAGAGCCTCTATATGCGATGCGACGACTCTAATTTCATCTCATTAACCGAATTCTCATTCTAATTTTTAATTTTTTGTGTACAGGGGATTACTCAGTTTTTTGCTGACTCGAATTTTGTGTGTGCATGGAATTTAAGTTCATAAAGGTATGATTATTTTATTTTTGGGTTTAAAAAATTTTAATTTGGTGATTTATTTGATGAGTTTTTTTATTTGTTTTGATTTAAGGTGTACGCAAGTGAGAGATGGATTAGTTGGTGGCCTTAATTTGGGCTTCCAAACCATAGCATGACAGGTAAGCTGACTAGCAACCTAAAATAACTTGGCAAATATGCAACATTAATTTCTTTACTACAAGAGAAAATACTATCATGAAGTATTCCCTTCACTGGTTATTAGAAACCATGGATAACATAACATATAAGAACTTTTAGTGTATGTTTGGATATATAGGATTGGGATGACTGGAGTTTACCAGTGAAGGGTGCAAACTCTCCACTCAAGAAAGGTAGCTAAAGTAACATTTTCCATTTATCCATTTTGATTTTTTTTTATAAAGGTGCAATGGGGAGACAAAGCGGAGATAAAAGAAATGATTAGCTTGGATTAGAGTTTTGAGAACTTCATGTATTTCATTTTGGTTGAAATAATAATAAGAGGTATTTCAATTGCAAACTGAGTCTCAGACAAACAAATGTTTAGATTATTGGTATTGTGGATACCTGTAGATCCCTTCACACGTACACTTGTGTTACCGTTGTATTTAGACATACTCACAGTGGTTATGGGATTAGAGTAAGCTCTATAAAACCTATATGATAATTTTCTTGCATAACTATTACAAGCATCTAAAAGTGATGCTGAAATTAAAAAATAACTCTATGCAATGTTTCTAACAAACTATGTGTATTCCAGGTAAGTTCAAGCTAATGATCAAGAAGGCGATGGTTGAGCTTAAAGGTAGATATACTGCTTTCTCATATAATATGTTTGCTACTTCAATTAATTTGTTGGACCTCCAAAACTATTTGATATAATCAAAGCAGGTGCACCGTTCCGAAGACGTGCCGTAGGCACGTGTCAACGGACAAACCTAGTGTGTGTATATATATATATATATATATATATATATATATATATATATATATATATATATATATATATATAGTGGGGCTGTAGTTGGGCCTATAGAAGTTTGTATGGGCTTGGTTGCTTGGAAATTTGGCCATGAAATGAGAAGAGAAAGGTGGTTTTTTGGTTGGTGGGGCCCAGGGTGCTGTGCGCCACGTGAGCAGAGAAGGGGGGTTGTGTGTATGAAGTGTGTGTGCTGTGTGTTGCTGTGTGTGTGTGTGTGTGTGTGTGTGTGTGTGTGTGTGTGTGTGTGTCTGTGTAGTTGCTTGTCCCACATTGGTGGGGATAGTGAATGAGCGAGTGTTCAATTAATATTACCTATGATCAATAGGTACCTTACAAGCTATAACACCTTTTGTGAGGCATGCCTGTGGTGGGTAGTTGTTAGAATTTATTTTGTTTGCGTGTGCATACGCGCATAGCCGCGTGCGTAGCTAAGTCGAGCTTAGGGCATTATATATATATATATATATATATATATATATAATAGGAATATAGTAGTTTGGCCTATAGGTAGGATGTGCCTATGAGGCTTGGTGTATGGAATTTGTGAGTTGTGGGTTGATGTGTGGTGGTCGCTTGTCCATCACGTGAATGGTGGAGGTAGGGCCCCTGTAGAGTCCCGAATTTCTAATATAATATCTCAGAAATACGTGGCACAGTTCCCAACATCTACCTCAATATAATAGTAAACATAGCCAAAACACAGAAAATTTTCCAACTTTTATTACATCAATTCTTTACAAAGCACACCGGAAAATTAAACACCTTAATTACAATTTCTTTTTTTTACAACACATTCTTTTATAATTTACATAAGCCACATTATCATTCTACCACATGTATCCAAATCTCATGCTATACGGTACCTACCTGTAAAACATGAGGATAGAGATAACCAAAACTCCCAAAACTACGGGGTTAGCCATAACGGTGCGAATGACATCAAAAGATATACAATATGAATAAAATATAAAGAATAAAGTCATAAACAACATATGTCAACAATAATAACAAATGGAATAAGGAATACCAATAAATAAAATATGGAAACATCAAGTGAAACAAGACTAAGTGTCAACTGTAGGAAAACAGAAAACAAACTTGCATAAAACCAAGTCAAGAAAATGCAAATGCATGATGATGACTCTCTAATGCATACTTATTGGATTCTATGCATTCCATACGAAATAGGTTCGGTGCAAGCCCTTACGTTCTCCACTTTATAGGATTAAATCCCTCGTTATGCAATTAATCCTACTACGATGACTACTACAAGATTTAGACATTTTGCAAGTATCGGTTCTCGCCCTTGGAATACTGGAAGCCAATCCCACTCACGTGGATCATTCTGTGGCCTATTTCATCCATCGTTTCGGAATACTGGGGATTGCCTCACTTTGCATGTTATTCTGGAACCCTCATTGAACAAACATGTAACATCCTGCAAAATAAAATGATTTATTTTGCAATACTAAAAAATATTATATTGGTAAAGTTGACTATTTTGACTATTTTCTCGAAATTGCAATTTGCACGTGAAACACACGTGCAAAGTTAGGAAGTTTTGAATTTTTAAAATTTTATGGTTAATGATTGATTTTTCTCATTTATTTGTGATATTTTAATTTTCAGATTTATTAGAATTTATGATTTTACACGTGCAAAACACGTGCAAATATTTTTTGGGGTACAAATCTCCACTTTAAAATTTCTTGATACAGTCTTCTATTTATAATTAAGTATATCATAAATTTTGGGATTTTTCTGAATAAAGAAACTATTTTTGTAAATATTTCGAAAGAGAGGGGCTTTTATGTAAAAAGCCATTTGGATCTCAAACAAATAATGAAATTTCATTTTTACTGATTTTTGGGCTTGCCATGGTCATCATTGAAAATAAAGTCTATTTAAATTTTATTTAGAGTTGATTTGGTAAAGATTTAAATAAATATGGTGTTTTTACAAATATAGAATTTAAGTGGATCTTAAAAGTCAGAAATTTTTAATTGGAAAATATAATATTTTATTTGTAGATATTATTTTTGAGTTTTCTGGATTTTTAAGAATATTTTATGACATATTTGTAAATATTACAAAAAGAGGGACTTTTGTGCAAAATTACCACTTTAAGTACAAATCCGATTTTTTTTTAAATTTCAAGGCTATACTTGATGGTTGGATAACTCAGTAGAAAAAAAATTTGGTTTTATTTTAATTTATTTAACTTATTTAATTACTTTCTTAAAGAAAGGTTTATATATGTAAAGTAATAATTTGTTAAGGGATGTTTCCATAAACTTGTAAAACCCTAAAAACTCCATATTTTGGCTAGGGCTGCAAATGATCCGAGCTACTCGGCTCGAGCTCGGTCAAAGCTCGGTCAAAGATCGACTCGAGACGAGCTCGAGCTCGAAATCGAGCTCGATAGCTTAACAAGCCGAGCTCGAGCTTGGGCTTTTTGTGATTATTAGGCTAAGCTCGCGAGCTACTCGACTTGAACTCGGTCAAAGCACTGTCAAAGCTCGGCTCGAAACGAGCTCGAGCTCGAAACTGAGCTCGATTGCTTAACAAGACGAGCTCGAGCCTAAAGATACTCGGCTCGTTTGCAGCCCTAATTTTGGACTATAAAAGAGCCACTACAGGCGACCCTCTCCTCTGCAAAAATAAAATATATTTTTACTATTAATTTCTTGGAGTTTTCGAAGCGATGATCTTGGATTTTGCAAAAGAATGGCTTTTTCTTATTCATTATTAATTCGATTGATTTCTTCATTGAGGTTAGTGACTTGTGTTTGTTTTTTTATTGTTCTAAGCATGTTGTATGTGATGATTATCTATTAGAAAGCATTTTAGATTATTATATAAAGATATTATAAATTCTTATGAGTAGATGGATTAAAAATTGAATCTTTTCATGAAACTATACTACTGATGATTGAAACCCTAATTTAATGACTTTAGATTGTTAAAGAACCTAATAAAAATCATGAGTAAGATGTTTTCAATCATATTGTTGCTGATTTAAATATATATGAGTTGTATGATATTATTGCATGAAAGCAAACAAAATTGATTAAAGATGAACCCTACTGTGTGTATGCATATGTTGTTCTGTTCTTCACATTTCGATAGATAAAACTTGACTATTTGCATGTTGTGAGTGGTTATTCAAATTTTATTTGTTGTGTTTCCCTGGTAGAATAGATTGATGTGCTAGATTTTGGATGATTTAGATCTTTGTATATTTGTATATGAATAGATGTATTTAGATCTTGGCATAATAGATATTTTTAATATGTCATGATTTAGATTGAAAGATCTAGTATTTGATTTTTTTTTATATTAGTTATCAAAAGAGGAGATCTTGAGATGTATCTATCATTCTAACAAATAATGGATTTTGTGACTTGCATCCTAGAAATTTTCATGATGGACACATACATGGTATAAATAATTATTAAATGTTTGAATAATTTTTTCAGATTTATTTTGTACTGTTATTAAGTAAACAGTAAAAAATTATATATATTTTTTAGAGAAGGAAGGAGTCAGATCGGTACTGTACAGACCTAAGGTCTGTAGTGACCGAAGAATTAAAAAGGATATAGCTTCATAAGGAATCAAATGGTGCAATTGGCCCAGTTGGCTAGCCCATGGGCTAGAGTGGTGACCTTGGCTTGGTACGGGTTCGAAATCTGGGTTGTTATTTTTATTTTATTTTTGTTTCTATCCAGGTGGGTTGTTTTGAGTTTCTTTTGGTTTAATTACTTTTTTTTTAATGAGAATTAGTTTATTAAACCTATATGTTTATAGATTTCATGTTTGAAACTACAAGTTTTGATGATTTAGTTTCACTTTTTGTTGTGAGATAATGTTCATTTCTTTACATATATATTTAGACTCCATTTAATGAGTATTAGGACCATCTTTTCTGTGGAGTTCAATTGTTCAATTTTGAACCACATATTTTCAGATTTTGGAAGAAGTTAATTTTAGATTCGTAGGGGTTTTCTTAATGACTAATACTAATTTGCCTTGTTAAGGATTATTATTAAACTGTTTTTCAATGATTAAAAATTAATCGGTTTTGTTAACAATTAATATTAATTTGTTTTGCTAACGATTGTTATTAAAATATTTTTTAACGATCATTATCAAACTGTTTTTGTTAATGATTATCAATTAAACTGTTTGGTTCTGTTAACTGCTAATTAAATTGTGTAGTTTTGTTTAATTAAAACTGTTTGGTTTTTGTTAACTGTTTATTAATTTTAAACTGTTGGATTTTGTGTTAACTATTAATAATCATGCTTTTACTGTTTATTAATTAAACTGTTTTGTTAACTGTTTGTTTAATAAACTATTTTTGGTAACTATTAAGGTATTGTTGCATTAATATGAGATTAATTAAGCTGTTGGGAGCTTGTATGTTTTAAAGATGAGCAATCGAAAAAGAATGAATTTCTGTGAGTAAGTTAACATTGATGTGAAGTGACTAAAATGAAAGATTTATTTTGTATTGATGGTTGTGTTGTGAGTCTCTAGAGGGTGTGTGGGACCTTAGATACCGGCAGTTGAGATTTTGTGGTTTGTTGTTGATCAGTTGAGTTAAGTCTGGTAGGGTACACAAACTCTAGGAGATTCAATTTTAATTAATGACTTAACAAGATAAGGACAGGCACTAGACGGTGATATGATGAAATGAGAACATGGGTTATGGACCTCAGTATGACTTGCGGTGTGAGATAATCCCCCGAATTA
Source organism: Hemerocallis citrina (assembly GCA_017893485.1). Lineage (NCBI taxonomy): Eukaryota > Viridiplantae > Streptophyta > Magnoliopsida > Asparagales > Asphodelaceae > Hemerocallis > Hemerocallis citrina. Next base: position 203,728,780 of record CM030362.1, read on the forward strand.
TTGAAATGTGAGTGAAAAAGTCTCCCAAATTACCTGCGGTGTGGGATTGATCTCCAGAATTATCGGGGTCGAGGCGACGCTTATGGGGTATTCGTGTGATGAGGCGCCATAGCTTGCGGTGTAGGGTATTCTTGAAGAATCCCAGGTGTGAGTGAAATAGTCTCCAGAATTATCTGTGGATAGAGATTGACCTCCGTAGTTATCAGGGTGTGGGATAATACTCACAGTTTATCTATATCTCGTAGTAGTCATCGTAGTAAGATTAGTTGCATAACGGGGGATTAAACCCTATCAAGTGGAGAACGTTAAGGGCTTGCACTGGACCTATGTAGAGTGCGATGCAAAGAATCCGACAAGTATGCATTAGAGATTCAGCACATAGCATTGGTGTTTTCTTGACTTGGTTTTATGCATGTAGTTTTCTTGTTTTGCTACACTTGACACTTAGTCTAGTTTGACTTGATGTTTTCATGTTTTACTTACTGTTATTACTTATTTCATTTATTCTTGCTGTTGATACATGTTGTTTATGATTCTATGTCTTATGTTTTATTTATGTTGCTTTTCTTTTGATGTCACCCACACCGTTATGGCTGACCCCTGTGTTTTAGGGGTTAGGGTTATCTCTAGCCTCATGTTTTTCAGGTAGGTACCTTTAGCTTGGGATTTGGATGCATGAAGTAGAATATATATGGCTTATATAAATTATAAAAGAATGTGTTGTAAAAGAAAGAAATTGTAAGTCAATGTGTTTAATTTTTGCTGTGCTTTGTAAACAATTGATATAATAAAAAAAATTTAATTTTTCTGTATTTGATTGCTATGTTTATGATTACATTGAAGTTGATTCTGGAATTGTGCCACGTATTTCTGAGATATTATATTGGAAATTCGGGGCGCTACAGAGTTGGTATCAGAGCATGCTTCAATTAGTAATTTTAAACATAGTACAGGGAATAAACATAAATGGACATTTGATATGTGAGAACCTAGGTGGACATTAGATGTGTGAGTACACAAATGGACTTTAAAAAGAACCTAGGTGGACATTAGAAGTGTGAGTACCTTGTTGGACATCTAATGTGTGTGACTTGATTGTTTGGTCATGAAAACCTATAATGACATTTAGACTGTATGTATACTTAGACTTGAATGAAAATTCTTTATCGCAAGTGCATTGGTTAGTTTTGCATAAAGTATATACTTTTCTCACTAGCTTTTTTTGACCTCTTTTGTCCGCTTTATGCATTTGATATTTTATTATTACCCCCCTCAACTTGTATATTTATATCTGACCTACTAATATTCACTATGTCTTTTTCTATTTTACTCGTTGTGTATAATATTTGGATTCTATGATTTTCGCCAGTATTTTTCAGTTAATTATCTTCCGCTACATTCTTTTAATTATTTATTTACTTGTATTTTTTTTAAAATGTTCCTTTTGTATTTCTCACTCTTGTATCCTATCACTTTTACTGTTTTACATTTTTTTGCTTACTAAATAACTTTTGTAATTGATTTATTTCTACTTTTTATTCGGTTTCTTTTATTGTCAGCAATTGATTTTATTTTTAGTTTCTATATCTCTAACCGAGTTCTCATTCACATTTGCATTGTGCTTATGCATGTATTTCATTCTGTTTTTCTCCTTACTTTTATAAATCATTTTCACTACTGCTATTTTGTACTATTGTGTTTAATATTTACAAACTGTACATTTATTTTAATATTCCATCGTGTGACTTTCAACTCCATTTCTTACTTTTTCTACTATTTTTATATCATGAATTTCAAAACATAATATCATATTAAAATTAAATGTCCAATATCCTTATGCATATGGAAAGTTACATCTTCCATTTCACAATTTCCGTGCAACCTAATGTCGAGATGGCAAATATGCAACTCGATGTTACTGAAAGCAAATTGCAACTGGATATCGGGCAGGCAAAATGTGCAACCGAATATCCAGATGGCAACCTGCAACCTGATGACGTGAAGGCAAATCTGCAACTTGATGTTAAGGCGAGAGATTTTCTACATATTTGCTAATTGATATTTCAAGACTTTTTTTACTTATATAATGAAACTAACGGTAAAGAAATATTTTTATGACATTATGTTTATACAATTACACTTTATGTTTCCATACAATTTGAACTAGTATAGTTGATTTTACTCTGTTTTGTGTTTACAAATTTTTTTCAAGATTGAGTACATCAACTATGGTCCAAGTTTTCGTTCTTTTGTGACTACTATTTATTTCTACCGTTTTCCAATTCTGTAACATTTTAGATTTCTCACTTACTTTTGTTTCCACGTCCTAATTAATGATTTGACGCTTACTTTTGTAATATTTAATTAACTTCTTTTAAGTCTTCTTGCATATATAATTTGGTCTATTTTGCTCGTTACCCTTTAATGTGCTTTTAGAGGATTGATTATAATGTCAACATTCACTAATATACTCATTGTTATATGTCTTTTACATTCATTGTTATTAATATTTTCTTTACTTAACTAAAATTTGTTCGTATTCCTCTGTGTCTTGACTGGTTATTTTCCCAAAATTATTTTTTGATATATAACCTTTAAGTTTGTATTCCTTTATTGTTTGTATAGTTATCAACCTTTTCATATTGGGGCTTTTATCTCTTCACTATTGACTTTTTATTCTATGTGAATAGTCTTGCTATTTTCTTACGTTTGGGGATTAATGGTGTATTCAATTGGATTTGTTATACTTTTGCCAGGTCAGTTTTCACCTTTTACTCATTGAAATATAATCATATGTTATTTTTTGTTTTTCTTAGTAATTAAATCCAACAATAAAATAATGATAGAGTAAATTTTCGAAACTGTTTTGTAAGTTTTGTACTTTGTTTTTTTTGCTTAGAGTAGTTCTGAGGACAAAAATTTTCTAAGGGGGGAGTGATGTAACACCCCGCAAAATAAAATTATTTATTTTGCATTACTAAATAATATTATATTGGTAAAGTTGACTATTTTGACTATTTTCTCGAAATTGCAATTTTGCACGTGCAACACACGTGCAAATTTAGGAAGTTTTGAATTCTTAAAATTTTATGGTTAATGATTGATTTTCCTCATTTATTTATGATATTCTATTTTTCACATTTATTAGAATTTATTTGACTATTTTACAAATTTGTCAATTTTACACATGCAAAACACGTGCAAATATTTTTTGGGGTGCAAATCTCCACTTTTAAATTTCTTGATACATTCTACTATTTATAATTAATTATATCCTAAATTTTGGGATTTTTCTAAATAAAGAAACTATTTTTGTAAATATTTCGAAAGAGGGGCTTTTATGTAAAAAGCCGTTTGGATCTCAAACAAATAATAAAAATTCATTTTTACTGATTTTTGGGCTTGCCATGGCCATCATTGAAAATAAAGTCTATTTAAATTTTATTTATAGTTGATTTGGTAAAGATTTAAATAAATATGGTATTTTTGCAAATATGGAATTTAAGTGGTTCTTGTGCAAATGTTTTCTTGAAAAGTAAAAGTCAGAAATTCTTAATTGGAAAATCTAATATTTTATTTGTAGATATTATTTCTGAATTTTATGGACTTTTAAGAATATTTTATGACATATTTGCAAATATTACAAAAAGTGGGACTTTTGTGCAAAATTACCATTTTGAGTACAAATCCGATTTTTTTAATTTCTGGGCTATGCTTGATGGTTGGATAACTCAATAGAAAAAATATTTGGTTTTATTTTAATTTATTTAACTTATTTAATTACTTTCTTGAAGAAAAGTTTATATATGTAAAGTAATAATTTGTTATGGGATGTTTCCATAAACTTGTAAAACCCTAAAAACTCCAAATTTTGGCCTATAAAAGAGCAACTAAAGCCGTCCCTCTCCTCTGCAAAAAAAAATACTTTCACTATTAATTTCTTGGAGTTTCGAAGCGATGATCATGGATTTTGCAAAAGAATGACTTTTTCTCATTCATTATTAATTCGATTGGTTTCTTTATTGAGGTGGGTGACTTGTGTTTGTTTCTTTATTGTTATAAGCATGTTGTATGTGATGATTTATCTATTAGAAAACATTTTAGATGATTATATGAAGATATAATAAATTCTTATGAGTAGATCGATTACAAATTGAATCTTTTCATGAAACTACACTATTGATGACTGAAACCCTAATTTAATGACTTGAGATTGTTAAAGAACCTAATAGAAATCATGAGTTTGATGTTTTCAATCATATTATTGCTGATTTAAATATATATGAGTTGTATGATATTATTGCATGAAAGCAAACAAAATTGATTAAAGATGAACCCTACTGTGTGTATGCATATGTTCTTCTGTTCTTGACATTTCGATAGATAAAACTTGACTATTTGCATGTTGTGAGTAGTTATTAAAATTTTATTTGTTGTGTTTCCATGGTAGAATAGATTGATGTGCTAGATTTTGGATGATTTAGATCTTTGTATATTTGTATATGAATAGATGTATTTAGATCTTAGCATAATAGATATTTTTAACATGTCTTGATTTAGATTGAAAGATCTAGTATTAAATTTATTTTTTATTAGTTATTCAAAAGAGGAGATCTTCAGATATATCTATCATTCTAACAAATAATGGATTTTGTGACATGCATCCTAGAAATTGTGATGATGGACACATACATGGTATAAATTATTTTTAAATGTTTGAATAATTTTTTCGGATTTATTTTGTACTGTTATTAAGTAAACAGTAAAAAAGTATATATATTTTTCAGAGAAGAAAGGAGGCAGATCGGTACTGTACAGACCTAAGGTCTGTAGTGACCGAAGCTTAAAAAGGATATAGCTTCATAAGGAATCAGATGGTGCACTCGGCCAGTTGGCTAGCCCATGGGCTAGAGTGGTGACCTTGGCTTGGTACGGGTTTGAAACCTGGGTTGTTATTTTTATTTTATTTTTGTTTCTATCCAGGTGGGTTGTTTTGAGTTTCTTTTAGTTTAATTAGTTTTTTTAAATGAGAATTAGTTTATTAAACCTATATGTTTATAGATTTCTTGTTTTAAACTAGAAGTTTTGATGATTTAGTTTCAGATTCTTTTTGTTGTGAGATAAAGTTCATTTCATTTTACATATATATTTAGACCTATTTAATGAGTATGAGGACCATCTTTTCTGTGGAGTTCAATTCTTCAATTTTGAACCACATTTTTTCAGATTTTGGAAGAAGTTAATTTTAGATTCGTAGGGGTTTTCTTAATGACTAATACTAACTTGCCTTGTTAAGGATTATTATTAAACTGTTTTTCAAAGATTAAAAATTAATCTGTTTTGTTAACAATTAATGGTAATTTGTTTTGCTAACGATTGTTATTAAAATATTTATTAACGATCATTATCAAACAGTTTTTGTTAATGATTATCAATTAAACTGTTTGGTTCTGTTAACCGCTAATTAAATTGTGTAGTTCTATTTAATTAAAATTGTTTGGTTTTTGTTAACTGTTTATTAATTTTAAACTGTTGGATTTTGTGTTAACTGTTCATAATTACGCTTTTACTGTTTATTAATTAAACTGTTTTGTTAACTGTTTATTTAATAAACTATTTTGTTAACTGTTAGGGTATTGTTGCATTAATATGAGATTAATTAAGCTGTTGGGAGCGTGTATGTTTTAAAGATGAGTAATCGAAAATGAATGAATTTCTGTGAGTAAGGTAACACTGATATGAAGTGACTAAAATGAAAGATTTATTTTGTGTTGATGGTTGTGTTGTCAGTCTCTAGGGGGTGTGTGGGACCCTAGATACCGGTAGTTGAGATTTTGTGGTTTGTTGTTTATCAGTTGAGTTAAGTCCGGTAGGGTACACAAACTCTAGGAGATTCAATTTTAATTAATGACTTAACAAGATAAGGACAGGCACTAGATGGTGATATGATGAAATGAGAACGCAGGTTATGGACCTCAGTATGGCTTGCGGTGTGAGATAATCTCCAGAATTATCGAGGTGTGAGTGAAATAGTCTCCGGAATTACCTGTGGTGTGGGATTGATCTCCGGAATTATCGGGGTCGATGCGACGCTCATGGGGTATTCATGTGATGAGGCGCCACAGCTTGCGGTGTGGGGGTATTCTTAAAGATTCCCAGGTGTGAGTGAAGTAGTCTCCGGAATTAAATTTGGATAGAGATTGACCTTCTGAATTATCGGGGCGTGGGCTAATACTCACAGTTTATCTATATCTCGTAGTAGTCATCGTAGTAAGATTAGTTGCATAACGGGGGATTAAACCCTATCAAGTGGAGAACGTAAAGGGCTTGCACGGGACCTATGTAGAGTGTGATGCATAGAATCCGACAAGTATGCATTAGAGATTCAACATATAGCATTGGTGTTTTCTTGACTTGGTTTTATGCATGTGGTTTTCCTGTTTTTCTACACTTGACACTTAGTCTAGTTTCACTTGATGTTTTCATGTTTTACTTACTGTTATTGCTTATTTCATTTATTCTTGCTGTTGATACATGTTGTTTATGACTCTATGCCTTTGTTTTATTTATGTTGCTTTTCTTTTTATGTCACTTACACCGTTATGGCTGACCCCAGTAGTTTTGGGGGTTAGGGTTATCTCTAGCCTCATGTTTTTCAGGTAGGTACCTTTAGCTTGGGATTTGGATGCATGGGGTAGAATATATATGGCTTATGTAAATTGTAAAAGAATGTGTTGTAAAAGAAAGAAATTGTTAAGTCAATGTGTTTAATTTTCCGTTGTGCTTTGTAAAAAATTGATATAATAAAAAGTTTTAAATTTCCCTATATTTGTTGCTATGTTTATGATTACATTGAAGTTGATTCGAGAATTGTGCCACGTATTTCTGAGATATTATATTGGAAATTCGGGGCTCTGTAGAAACATCCCATGAGCGTCGCTCTCGTCCTTGGAACACTGGAGACCAATCCCACTCGCGTTGGACCATTTTGTGGCTTATTTCAGCCATCGTCCCGGAATACTGGGGATTACCTCACTCCTCGGATCATCCTGGAGTCCATAACTCACGTTTTCCCACATCATATCACAATTCTAGTGCATGCGCCCTTATATTTATTAAGTTAATTAATTAATTACAAATCTCTTAGAGTTTGCGTACCCTACTGGACTTAACTCAACTGATCAACAACAAAGCCACAACTGGCAAAACCACAAAATCTCAACTGCCAGTATCTAGGGTCTCACACACTCTCTAGAGACTCTCAACTCAACCATCAATACAAAACCTTTCATTTAAAACTATCAATTCCATTATCAATACTCTCACTTTAAGAAAACTTCTTAAAAAATCAACAAATCCAACTTCCTTTAATATACTCATAATTTCCAGAATTGAAATAAAGTATTAAATCTAGTAAATATCTAAAAATCATATTTTGAAATCATAGGATATCACAAAACATCAATTTCTTCGAAAACCATATATGTTTCGTTTAATAAAGTTATAGAATACAATTTAAAATCTATTATAATAAAAAAATGTAACTCTCTGTAAAATACTATAATCCGAAGTAAAAACATCATCTAAAACAGTAGAACAATAATCCATAATATCGAAGAAATAATCGTTCAAGACAAACGAAGAGAACTCAACAAAACCAATCAGCCAAGATACTGGCATGGACTGTCAAAGACAGCACACAACGCGACGGTCCGACTGTCGAGTGAAAATCCAAAAAAATAAAGAATTGACAGTCGACTGTCACCTTCTGTTCAAAAATGAAGCGGTAGACTGTAATATTGAGGAAAATATAGCTTTGAAATTCTTGCACATTTTTACTGATACTTCAATTAATCTTTGTAAAATCATAAATTTGCAAAATAAATTCATTGAGATGATTAAATACAACTTATCTAACATACTTGAGTTTATAAAACTAATTAAAACCACATCGAATTCACAAAATAGCAAGTTTTCACTAAAACTTCTCAAAATAGTAAATACGAGTATATAAGTGTAAATAGGTGTGTTTAAGCATCAGTAAAACATCAAGAAACCATTGTGTATATTTAGTATATTTTTTCCAATCAACTTAGTGTCAAAACAACTCAGATCTCAATCGAAATTTCACACAAAGCATCAAAAGCAACTTTTGGCCTACACACCTTCAGACCCGAAAACAAAGCCCATTTCTAAACATCAAAACTTGATTTCTTTTGATTCCAAAAATCCTTCTACAAATTGTTATACACATCTACAACTAGTTAGATTAATTTTTCCATGGTTATGTGCAAATATAACATGTAAATAATCAAGTTTCATCCACCAAAACATCAAGAACATAGTCTATACTTATATACACAGTATGGTTAAGTTTTGTTCATTTTTATGCAATAATCAACATACAACTCATCATATGCAATCGGATCAGCAAGATTATAATGCAAAACAACACACCCATGATTCCTATTAGGTTCTTAACAATCTCAAGTCATCTATATGTAGGTTTTGAATAGGTTTTGCAAAATATCCTTTTTGAATATATCTTTACATATATAAATCCATATACTTAGAAATTAGATTAACCCATTCAATTGAGATTTAAAATAAAAAAACAAATACCCAGATCTGGCTGGCACTAGTTTCAAACTTAGAAAAACTTTTTTTTTTAATTTTTGCCTCTAAGTGGCAATTTTGCGAAAAGACCCTTCTATAACAAATTTGCGAAGTAAACCAAATATATTGTAATAAAAAGTAAACTCTTTACCTTTGAGTTGGCTAGCAATCATGCGCAGCCCAAAAATCTAAAAATTTGGAGTTTTTACTCCAAGTGGTAATTTTGCACAAAAGCCCCTCTTTTAGTAATATTTGCAAATCGGTCAAATAAATATCAAAAAAATCCAATAATAAATATTAGGTTTTCAGGAAAATTATTTCTAACTTTGAACTTCCCAAGAAAATATTTGCACGTGTTTTGCACGTGTAAAAAAAGATAAATTTCACAAAAATGTTTATTAAATCACCAAAAATCATTTTAATCCATTTATTAATTTCAAAAGCTTTATTTTAAAATCTAGGGTGTTACATCACTCCATCCTTAGAATAGTTCTGTCCTCAGAACTACTACTGATAGGGACCAAACAATATAAGCAAAAATGCAACCACATAAATGGAAATATAGTTTAATGAACATAGTCATACAAGAGAAATATAATTTAACCCAAAAGAATACAATCATACAAAAAGCTCAGGAAAATTCTTCTCCATGTGATCCTCCGGCTCCCAAGTAGCTTCCGCTGCGCAACTCTGATAACTTGCTTTCGGAAACCTGCTGCAACATCCTCTGAATCTCTGCATCTGATTTCTGTCCTTCCACAATCTGCTCCCTCAAAGAAGGCTGCAGCCTCAACTGAGCCAAAGATGCTCCCAAACTCTGCAGTACAACTTCGATACCTGCCTGATCAAACTCTGCTGCCAACTTTCTCTGAGTAGTGATCAAACTCGAAAAACTACACTTCCAACTAAGCCCATCGGCCACCACATTCACCTTGCTTGGATGATACTTGATCTCAGGACGAATGTCTTCCAACACTTCTAACCACCTTCTCTGCCAAAGATTTAGATCCTTCTACTGATAAATATACTTCAGGCGCTTGTGGTCAGTATACATGTTGACCTTCTCTCCATATACATAATGCCTCCACTGCTTCAAGGCAACGATAATAGCTACCAACCGCAAATCATGCGTCGGATAATTCTTCTCATGCAGACGCAACTACCTCGAACCATATGCAATAACCTTGCCTTCCTACACCAAGACGCACCTCAAACCTCTGAGAGATGCATCGCTGAAGATATCATAATCCTTCCCAGCTTGTTGCAAAACTAAGATAGGCGCAATCGTCAACCTCTCCTTTAGTTCAAGGAAACTCGCCTCACACGTATCAGTCCATGTAAATGCCACATTCTTCCGAGTTAATCATGTCAAAGGAACTGCAATCTATGCATGGCCCTGAATGAATCTCTTGTAGTACTCAGCCAATCCCATGAAACTCCTGACTTCTTTCACTGTCGTTGGCCTGGGCCAATTCTTCACTGCTTCAACCTTATGAGGATCAGTGGCCACTTCCTCCTTAGAAAGGATATGACCAAGGAAAGCTACCTCAAGCTTCTAAAACTCACACTTCGACAGCTTGGCATACAAGTTATGCTCCTGCAACTTCTTTAATACCTCTGCCAAGTGCTTAGAGTGCTCTTCCTCCGACGTCGAATATACCAGAATATCATCTATGAAAACCACCACGAAGGAATCAATAAATGGCTGCAAGATCCAATTCATCATATCCATGAACACTGCTGGTGCATTCGTCACTCCGAATGACATTACCAAAAACTCAGAGTCCATGACGAGTCCTGAAAGCTGTTTTACTCACATCTTCCTCCTTAACTCGAACCTGATGATATCCTGATCGCAAATCAATCTTTGAACACATAGCTGCTCCCCGAATCCTATCAAACAGATCATCAATCCGTGGAAGCGGATACTTGTTCTGAATAGTCACCATGTTCAACTCCCGATAGTCAATGCACATCCTCATTGACCCATCCTTCTTCTTCACTAACAACACTGGTGCTCCCCACGATGAACTCGTCCTGATGAATCCTTTGCTCGGCAGTTCCTCAATCTGCTTCTTCACTTCATCCTGCTGTACAGGTGCCATCCTGTACGGAGCCTTAGAGATCGAAGCACTCCCCAGCTGAACATTAATGCAGAACTCAATATCTCGCTGCGGCAGTAATCCCGGTAAATCTTCCAAAAATACCGTAGGAAAATCACTAATAACCGGAATGCTTCTGACTTCATCTGGAATCATCAACATAGATACCATAGCAGTCACTTTCGGGTCCTTCTTCCCCTGAAAAGTCACTGCGGGACCTCCTCATGCTTTCACTAACACCTATTTCTTCTTGCATTCAATTGTGGAATCATATATTGCCATCCAATCAATGTCCATGATCACATCCACACCAAAGACTTGCAATTCAATGAGATCAATGCCAAATAATCTCCCACCAATCTCGATATCACAACCCTCATAATATCAATCAGCAATCAATTCTTTCCCTGATGGCGCTGCCACCAACAAGACCCTACCTGGAAACACCTTAGGTTCCACACCTAAAACTTTAGCAAATTTGGGCGACACAAATGTATGTGAAGAACCAGTATCAAATAAAACTTTTGCTTTTACATGAAGAATGAAACTCAAATCTCTATTTTATTCTCAAACAAAGTTTTACTTAGTACATTCAATAAATGAATTTAAAATTATTGCATACCCTGGATCACATCTTATGAGTTACTCGCATCCTCCTCAGTTAATGCGAAAAATCGCCCCTGCCTCTGAAACTTTCTTCTGCCTGCTCCTTCCTTCTTGAGGTGCGGGCAGAACAACTTAGTATGCCTTTCTCGCCCACACTGGAAACAAGTCTGCTTTGTCAGATTAGGACATTCTTTCTTGAAGTGACCTTCCTCTTTACAGTAGTAACAAGTCACCCCTTGAGTTGCGGGTGCCTTTTGCTCTGGCCTACTGAACCTGCCCTGCTTCACTGGGAACTTCTTCCCCTCTGACTAGCTGCTGGCCTCTTATTCATGTTCCAGGTCTCCTGCTTCTTTTGGAACTGGTCCATATCTTCCTCTGTCATTGTTGACCTCCTGACCAGCTTATCAAACCTTATGATGCCTAACAGTATCATCTGCAACCTCAAATTCTGCCTCAAGACCTGCTCGAATTTCTTGGCTTTCTCCGCGTCATCAATAATCAGCTCCGGTGCATACCTTGACAGTTGGGCAAACTTAGTCTCATATTTGCGCACTGACATGCTGCCTTGCTGTAGATTCAAGAATTCTATTGCTTTCTTCTCTTGAACATCTAGAGGAAAGAAACGGTCCCTGAACTTCCCAAGAAAAGCTTCCTAAGTCACCTGTTGATCCCCAAAAGTCCTTCTCACTAACTACCACCAGACGCCAGCGTCCTTCTCTAACTGTATTGCAGCCAATTATCTTATTGACTGCTGGGGTTACCAAGACTTCAAAGACCATATCTATCTGTCTAATCCAATCATCAGCCTCATTTGGATCAGACTGCCCCTCAAAACTGGGCAGTTTCATCCGCTTGGTTATCATATTCTAGCAATACTCTATAATTGTCCAAAACCACACTTATTAATATATGATGCAAGACAGAAATACAATGTCTTTCCAACTCAATAAGGCAATTTCTGCATGTGCACAACATCAAAGGTTCAAAATATTGCGGCGGAAAAGGTATCGTCCTATGAGGACAATCCTGACTTCAGATCCACACAAAATTGCACATACTATAAGAATTATAATGTTAAGACAAAAATTCTTGCAAAGTGTTAGGGCAGATGATTTGCTTACCCGTACATCTGAAAGGAGGGTGACCTTCAACCTAAACACTTTAGATCAACATTCTGAGAGAATTAGAGACATGCTTCAAGAGAACATGTCAACTGAGGGTCATTCAGCCAATGAGAGACATGAAATAAATACAGCGACGTACAGTACTTTGTGTGTTGGTCAATCATCAACAATGGCTGGACCATCTTTGCTATCAGATGATTTGAGGAATAATAACACTTGGTGTGTAGGCAAGCCATCATCTTTATCAATTGAACATGAAGATACATGTGATGATGATAAGTAAAGTGTACTGCACTGTAATGTCTAAACTACTAATAGTATGAAGTATCTCTCCTACAATTCATGACATAATTAATTATTTTCCTTCTTTATTTTTTCCTAAAATTCATTGTGCAGCATGTTCCGCTCAGATTAGTCATGCAATTGTAATTGAAAGATGTGAAGATGTTGATCCCATAAGAAGTAAGAATATTTACTTCGGTAGGAAATTGTTCTTAGCTTTCCAGAACAAAAAGAGTCAGCGAATTTGGACATCTACAACTCCAGATATGACTGAAACAATGAACGTTACTCAACCAGAATTTTAACATGAATCAGGGGAGTAATTCTGAACTTTTCTCCTTATTTTTTTTCCTCTTTACCTATTGAGGACAACGTGATATTCATGTTTGGGGGAAGTGGTACAATTTTTTTTAATATATTTTATATATGTTTGACAAGGAAAACAAAACAAAGTATTGCAATTAGACTTATGATTATACTTTTGAGTTCTTTATTATGCTAAAGCATTGAAATAATTTTTTAAATGATAGACAATACCTTATAAAGCAAGATTAAGCAGACTTGTTTACTTTAGAATTATTGAAGTTCAAAATTCCTTACAAATTGTAAGAGTCAGGGGATTATACATAAAAGAAAAATGCGATGCTTTTACTTGTGATCATCCCCTTTGATCTAGTCCTAAACAGAGTTTAAGTAAATAGAGTGATAATAATTAATAATTGAATGAATAAAATTCTATCTACTCCAATATTTTGAGTTGCTTACTAACTAGGGGTATTCATCACAAATGTTTACTTTTACATCAAACGAAAACTTTAAATATGAGTATACAAAAGCACTCTAAGTTTGTGACTTGTTGAGTAACCGGGTGAATTCATCACAAATATTTGCATTCGCGTCAAAAGGCAAGTAACAACATAGAGAGAAAAAAACTCTAGTTTGCTACTCGGTATGTAGTAGTGAGAAGGGAGTGATCACAGTATGAGTTATTACATGATATAATTACATTAATTGCATAAAAAATATGATTGGGTTGGGAATTATGAATGAATAATTGCACTGGAGAAAGTGAGTATGCTTAGTTTTACTTTATTTGCTATTGTTTATGTATTAAGTTGAAATTTTGATGCTTGCTTGATAAGTTCATGTTGTGTGATGAGTCAAGCCTACTTATGATTATTATTCTTTGATTCATGGTTTTACTTTTTGCTCGGGGACAAGCAAAATCTTAAGTTTCGGGGGTATTTGATGAGTGGAATTTTTATATAATTTTTAGTACTCTTTTATGCAGTAAAATTTTGAGTTCTCATGTATTTCTTTGAATTTATCTTATTTCTTCTCAATATCATTTATTTGTTTGTATTTTTTAGGAATGAGATGGATAAGTGCAAAAAATGGGCATTTTTGGTGAAATTATGGAAGAAAATAATGATGAAGATTTCAAAATTAAAGCACCCAAATACACGTTTTTTTTATGAATTGGCTCATGGAAGAATCAATAAAAAATATTATGGTCAAGCAGAGGGTGGAATGAAATTTTGTAATAAAAAATTAAAATAAAAAGAAAAGAAAGAAAGAATACGGGTTGAATTGGTTTAGAATTAGAGTTAGTTAGTTAATTAATTAAAAAAATAATCTTAATCTTAGTATTATAATTAATTAATTAACTAAACTAACCTAATTCTTATTTAATAAAACCCTACCTTAATCCCTATATAAGAAAGGAGGCAGCAGAAATAAGGGGGCTCTATAGGTGTGCTGGCATGCGGCGCCAGATCCAAGAAAAAAGAAAAACAGAAGAAGATGTGCTACGGCATGAAAATCAAGAGAAGAAGAAAAAAATAAAGAAAAGAAAAGGGGGCTCTGTTGGTTGTGGCGGCACGGATTTCAATGAGGCTGGAACCAGAGAGAAAAGGAGAGAGAGAGAAAGAGAGAGAATAGCGCGGATCTCTGCAATTTCGGTCTTCAAACAACAATCGAGTTCTTTCTTCTCTCTTCTTCTTTTCTAATTTTTATTATGCAATCAAAGAACATGTTTGTCAGTTGCAAAGTTATTATGAACTAAATTTATTTTTCTAGGGCTGCGTGTAGCCTAGTTTTGAGAACACAATTCTAATTTCATGTTATTTCATTCTCATATTTTTCCATGATTGTGTGTTTAATTTTTGTTCTTAATGCTTACAATTGTTTGGCCAACTTTTGTATGATTTATTAAATCATGAAGAGACCGAACTGGTAATTTGTGATTTCGAATTAATAAAATTAAACACCATTACAAGAGCGAACCGCTGTTAATGGGATCGTTAAGAAATCCATAGATCTTAATAAATTTTCATTTAGTATTTTGTGCATGAACTATGACAAATAATTAGTTAAGGATATTTTTGATATTTCTTGAGTGAGAATATTGAATAATTTGGGGATTTTTGGTCTACAACTTGAAAAAGTAAAATTTTCTTGTGACATGGAATTATGAATTGTGTGGTATTAATTAGGTGAAATCAACGACCCTAGAATTAATTTTGCTATTAAAAAACAACCGAATTTCAGGTTCTGTTCATTTTAATTAATTTATTACTTTCCTTAGTTTAATTTAGTACTAGCTGCTATTTTTATCATTTTCGGTTTTCCAAATAGTAGTTAATCTAGTCAATTTTGGTGCTCAATAAAATAATTAGTTCTTATGGGTTCGACATTCTTTTCACTTAAACTACATTACTTATTGCGATTTTTTACACTTGCAAATAAATCCCACCACATTGGTCATAAACCTTTGCATGGTAAATCTAAGGTACACCGCATCCTAGTGTACAACGGTAGCTCAGTAACCATCTTTTTCATGAATACCTCTAATGTCCTGAATCTCTCTTGAGACTGACTCAAGCCAGCCGGTTATATACTCCACGGATTCTCCGGTGTCCCTGTTCAAGTCGAAGGAATCGTCACACTCGATGTGACAGTAGAAAAAGCTCCCGCTACTCGAATGGAAGTACTGGACTTTATGGTAGTCACTGTCAAGGCTGTGTACAACGCTATATTTGGCCGTCAAGGCCTGCAGGCCTTTCATGCAGTTGCTTCTGCCTACCACATGAAAATAAAGTTTTCAACAACAGCAGTGGTAAGCCAAGTTGTAGGGAGCCAATAGGCAGCATGAGAATGCTACACTGCCTCCCCTCGATGCCATAAAGCTACCACTGGAAAATAGTTTCAGTAACTCCTAGCTCGTAAACAATCTTGAAGCCACTGCCACAGACAATTCTGCCAAGAACTTTCAAAACTACCAAGTCGTTTCCCACCAGGTCCAAATTTGTCCTCATAGAATACAGCAATAAAATTGAATCCCCCTGCCCGAAGACACTCTGCTCATTCAACGGAAAGAAACAATCCTAAACACATTGTCGAACTTGAAAATCTCTCATTCTCTCTGCAAAACAATGGAAAGCTTGCTCCAAAATAGTCATATATCCATGCAAGGTCTACCAAGTTATTTGCCTAACGGCTCATCAACTTGAAGACCCAAGGAGCAACGAGATATCAGCAAGGACTTGGAATGAGGAATGCCTCATGAATTTCAACAAGGGTGCTTAACGACCTCCTCCTCTATATAGTTTTAATTTTTTGTAATAAAGGCCAGCCATTAGAGCAGCCATCCTATCATGCCCTACATCCCAAAATACGGAAGTACGGATACGCAACTAAGGCCCAGCGAATGATATATTTCATTCATAAGCTGTACAATTAACTCAACAAGTATAAAACACATCCATGTAGGAAATAAATAATCACAAGAACAAGAAACATAATGAATAATCCTTAACAATAACCATCATCTGAAAATACGTAAACTTCGGGTCAAAACGTCTAGTTATACAATGTACTAAATAAATGTAAAACAATAATCACTTTGCCAAGACTAACTAGATATGATAGCAACTAGGAAATAAAACGATATAGTAGCAATGAAGCAGGAAATATGTCATGTTCGTGTAGAAAGCTTGTTTGCCAAGTTCCTCCGGTAACTCTTTGGTACTTGCAAGTTCAACATTTACAGTTGTGTGTGTGTGTGGGGGGGGGGGGGGGGTCTCCGTTAGAGCAACCTACGAACAATAAGTAGTAACCACTACTGAAACAATAAAATATGATATAAGAAGAAATAATGAACTGGGACGATATGATCATGTACAATATAAGTATGATGATAAGAAAAAGCAATCACAACTGTGAAATATAATCAACCGATATGCAATGGTCAATAAACAATAGACAATGATAGAATCAATAGTCGATAATCAATTGTCAATAAACAATAACTGAAAATCAATAATGCAAGTGTTGATGCTCTGTGTCAATCTTATGTCTATCAGTCTTTTATTAATTTATCTAATGAACGGAATCCTGTGTCTCATAACATAGGTTCGGGTGCATATCAATCAAGTGAACGTTTAGACTATAGTGGTGAGTTCTACTGGTTAATGTACTCTGGTCTTCCACTAACAATAAACAATAACCAATACAATACACGATAATCGCGATATTGTAGTTAGTAATCCGCAATCGATCGATAAATAATAAACAATAACATTGCCGATAACAATAACCAATATGGGAGACACGAGCTCCCTTCCGAGTACACTCTCCTATATTATCCACTACTAAGTCATACCCTTATTAACCTGGATTGTCATTATTTTACTATAATTAAACATGAACATGCAACCAATGGAAACGAGTATCAAAAATAATATCAAGGAGGTATCAAGAGCTATGCAAAGCATGATAAAGTTCAATTTATTAAATGCAAAATAAAAAATACAACAACAACAAAAAAAAAAAATTGGGAATCCAATTCCGTCAGAGGTTCTAGAAAATAAACTCCCTTCTGGTTCCAATGTCTATTCACACGATACATTCTAATTATAATAGCTAGGTCTATAAGTCAATTCTTTACAGGTCTAGTGTTCAGGCAGTAACTCGAGGTCAAGTTATAGTACATATAATTTGACTAAAAATTTATTAACAAATTTTACAAAAATCATAAACTAACTCCTAACAATGTTCAGTATTATTCTGGTTAATCTCAGGTCCTAATTCTGCTGATAACCTATTATTTCAATTAATTAATTATGACGATACAATCTCAACAGTGTTCTGGAGTTTTAAACGTTACAGTACTAAAATCTGTATCTCGCAATCTATAAGTCAGATTGCTAAACCGTCAGAAGATCTGGGTTCTAAACTCAGAGGGGTAAAATTTTTGTATGCAGGGTTTTAATGGAACTGGGTCAAATTCCCAATATAGGTTCAGCTAAACGATAGGGCAGAAGTATAAATTTCCGTTTATATGAATCATGGTTTGAAAAAAATATAATTCCACAAATCAGAATATAGGCTTGCAATCATACTCAGTATTTAGGTCAGTTTGTTCAAATAATATGACTAAAAATTATGATCCTACAATATCGAATATAAAATTAACAGTTAGATTACCGCATTGCAACACAATCAATTAAGGTTGAATTGTAACATGTACATGCATAAACATTTTCTAAGTTGTGTTTGTGTAGTGCAAGCAAAAACAAGAAATTTTCATGGTCTTTTATGAGTGCTGATATAACGGAAATCAAATAGAACAATATATGACGAACATATCAAGTTCAAATAACATATGATGGACAAAGCGAAATTAAAAACACGATAGATCAGTAGAAGAGAACTACTTGCTGGAGATCAAAGAAATGCATTCCTATGCTACGGTTGTGAATATGACGGAACGGAGATGAAGCAACGAGGTAACACACGGTAGTGAGCAATGATAGTGAATGTGAGTGATGGTAGTGGGCAGCAGGAACACAGCTTGATGACAGCGACCATGGGCAGCAAGTAAGCACAGTGACGACAGCGATAGAACAATGCACAACAAGGGCAACAGCAACCAGCAAGTGCAACAGCAATGGAATGTGTGGGTTGAGGTGAAGAATGAAGGAGGGTGGTCGGGTGTGACCGAGGTGGGGCTGTTTGAGGTGTAGGAGAATATGGCAGTGGTCGAAATGGTTGCAGGGGTGGCTGCGATGGTATGCTTGGGTTGCAACAGAGGGCAGTAATAATGGCAGAGCTTCGGTGTACACAAGTTGAAGGAGTGGCTGCAAGGGGTTGTAGTTGAGGTTGTCGCAGCAAAGGGCTAAAATTTTGTTGTTCGGTGATGGAGGATGGCTGCGATGTGAGATGATGGCCATAGGTGAGGGTGTCAGATAGGAGGTAGGGTGCTCGGGGTGAAGATGGGTTAGGGTGATGAGGTGGAAAAGCTTCAGGAATGGTGAGGAGACGGAGTGGCTGTTGAAGTGGGGAGGGAGAGCTCGGGTGGTTTGTACAATGAGAAGAAGAAGTTGAGGTATGGGGGTGAGAATGAAATGGAGTTAAGGGGGTGGATTAGTGTAATTAATGGTAGGTTACTCATGGTGACTAAAAGGTAGTGGCAAGAATTAAGGGGTGGCTTAATGGATGTCGGTTAGGAAGGAGAAGAGTCATGGCTGTTGTTACCACTGAATCTGATGTGGGGGTAAACAGATGAGATTTGTGAGTTCGCGGAAAAACCTGAATAGCGGATCCAAGCCTGTTCGTCGGAATTGGGCTGCTGATTCCTGCCGCTCACCTGCAAGGAAGTGCGATACACCGGGGTTGATTCCGGCGACGCACCCTCCGACGCTCTTGTCAGTAACCAGTGATGATTAAGAAAGAGCTTAAGTTGTCAAAAGAGTGATTACCTGGTCACAGTGGTAGGTAGGAGGTATTTATAGTCGCCAGGGGAGTTTGATTAGGGACCTGATTTCCTGTGATACCGTTAGGAGTAAAATCCTCATAATTAGTTTATGTAACTAATCCCTGATTCTCGGTGAGAGGATAACTGCAAATCAGGCCCGTTGATTTAGTCAGATCAGTGACCCTGATTTCCTCTTGCTGGTCTGGGTTTGTCTTGGGTCGGGACCCGTACCCAGCTGGAGTGGATCCATTTCGTGGGTTATCGGATCTGTGAAGGGGAGATCCAGTGCCCACTTCTGGCCCATATATATGTGAAATTACCATTTTACCCCTGAGCTTTAAGATTCGTTCCCAATCTGGGCGGTTCCGATTTAATCCCATTTTTAGCCATATCACGAGCCCCCCACTCCTAAAGACTGAGCGTGATCAGCCTTTGAGGAGTAGTTTAACAGTTTCGGTGGCTAGTGGAGTTGTATCGGAGTCCGAATGGAGGGTTTTGAATCTTGAAGGGGGTAGTGAGGTGATTTTTGAAGCTGTAAGCTGTTCCAAAGCCTTGTTGAATATTCGACGGTTTTTATCTATTTTTTCGGATTATCTATTTAATTTTGCGATGTGTTAACCAATCGTTTGGGGGCCTTAACAATACATTCTAGGCAATAATTATTTGTTCAGGGGCTTAAAAATATTCCCCCGAATTTATAATTATTTCCTAGAGTTTTTAGCTAATTTTCCCAAATTTTTAGCAATATTTTTGCAATTTTTAAATAAATAAAATGATTAAAATAAATAAAAACTAATTATTAATACCTATTTATGGCGTGGCGCAATTTGGACCCTCGATCAGTGCCGAGCGTGATTTTCTGGGCGATCAGACGATCTGCGCTCCTCGGCAGATAGTTTCTTTATATACGAGGGTCGGTTCCTCGCCTCCTCGGCTCGGCTGCTCGGCGCCAAGCTCGGCAGCCGAGCTACGTGGCATGATCCTGAGCGTCCATCTCAGTGCGGATCCCCAAAAAATGCTATCTTGTCGTTTAGTGGACGTGGCGAGATCTGAGCCGTCTATCATGACGAGCGCATTTTTTGACAAGATCCAACGGCTGAGGATGGTCGGCAGGTTTTTTCCCCATATTCGAGGGTCGATTCCTCATCCCCTCGGCTCGGCAGGTCGGCACACATAGTTCGGAATCAGCCGAAGTACGTGTCGTGATCCTGGGCGTCCATCTCAGCGCGGATCCCCAAAAAACACTATCTTGTCGTTTAGTGGACGTGGCGAGATCTGAGCCGTCCATCATGACGAGCGCGCTTTTTGACAAGATCCAATGGCTGAGGATGGTCGGCAGGTCTTTTCCCCATATTTGAGGGTCGGTTCCTCGTCCCCTCGGCACGGCAGGTCGGCACACATAGCCCGGAATCAACCGAAGTACGTGGCGTGATCCTGAGCGTCCATCTCAGCGCGGATCCCCAAAAAACACTATCTTGTCGTTTAGTGGACGTGGCGAGATCTGTGCCGTCCATCATGACGAGCGTGCTTTTTGACAAGATCCAACGGCTGAGGATGGTCGGCAGGTCTTTTCCCCATATTCGAGGGTCGGTTCCTCGTCCCCTCGGTTCGGAGGTTCGGTGTCGTCAGCTGAGGTATGGAGTTAGATGTTTTGGAGAGTCTTGGCTTTGAAGGGTCGCCACCCTCCGGCCCAGTAGCTCGTCTGCTTGGCCAAGCTGTTCGGTAGCTCGGCTAGGCAGTCCGGTGGCAGGCAGTTCGGAAGGTACACGTGGTCGGATCTGGAGCGTCCATCATTGCGTGAATCACGAGGACTGGGTTCAGATCATGAGAAAACGTTATCTTGTCGTTTTGTGGGCGTAGCGCAATCTGAACCGTCCATCGAGTTTTGACACGAATTTTGAAGAGATCCGACGGTGATTTTGCCTCGGAAGGACTTTTCTCCATATACGACGGTCGGTTCCTCGTCTCCTCGGTCCGAAAGCTCGGTGCCTTTAGCCGAGGCATGGAGTTGGATGTTTTGAAGAATCTTGGCCTTGAAGCGTTGCCACCCTCTGACCCAGTAGCTCGGCTGCTTGGCCAAGCTGTTCGGTAGCTCGGCTAGGCAGTCCGGTGGCAGGCAGCTCGGAAGGTACACGTGGTTGGATCTGGAGCATCCATCATTGCGTGAATCACGAGGACTGGGTTCAGATCACGAGAAAACGTTATTTTGTCGTTTTGTGGGCGTGGCGCAATCTGAACCGTCCATCGAGTTTTGACATGAATTTTGAAGAGATCCGACGGTGATTTCGCCTCGGAAGGATTTTTCTCCATATACGAGGGTCGGTTCCTCGTCTCCTCGGTCCGGAAGCTCGGTGCCGTTAGCCGAGGCATGGAGTTGGACGTTTTGAAGAATCTTGGCCTTGAAGCGTTGCCACCCTCTGACCCAGTAGCTCAGCTGCTTGGCCAAGCTGTTCGGTAGCTCGGCTAGGCAGTCCGGTGGCAGGCAGCTCGGAAGGTACACGTGGTTGGATCTGGAGCATCCATCATTGCGTGAATCACGAGGACTGGGTTCAGATCACGAGAAAACGTTATTTTGTCGTTTTGTGGGCGTGGCGCAATCTGAACCGTCCATCGAGTTTTGACATGAATTTTGAAGAGATCCGACGGTGATTTCGCCTCGGAAGGATTTTTCTCCATATACGAGGGTCGGTTCCTCGTCTCCTCGGTCCGGAAGCTCGGTGCCGTTAGCCGAGGCATGGAGTTGGACGTTTTGAAGAATCTTGGCCTTGAAGCGTTGCCACCCTCAGACCCAGTAGCTCGGCTGCTTGGCCAAGCTGTTCGGTAGCTCGGCTAGGCAGTCCGATGGCAGGCAGCTCGGAAGGTACACGTGGTCGGATCTGGAGCGTCCATCATTGCGTGAATCACGAGGACTGGGTTCAGATCACGAGAAAACTTTATTTTGTCGTTTTGTCAGGCTGTTCGGTAGCTCGGCTAGGAAGACCGGTGGCCGAGTCGTGGACTTGAGCACTGTTTGAAACTGAAACGTCGTAACGCTCCGCTTTGGCACTTTGGCTTCTTAGTGGGCTTTTTAGATTCCCAAGGCAGCCCAAACGTTGCTTTTGGGGTTATAAGTTTCCACTCCCCCACCCCCAAGCTCATTTCTCACTTTTCACTCCAAGATTTCACTTTTATTCTCTGTGCTCTCTATTAGCGGTGATCTTTGCTCCAAAGCGGTTGCGCTAGCTGTCGCGTGGGCCAGGCAATTTTCGGCGAGCTCATTCCGACCGTGAACGTCACTTCAAGGTCAGTCTGTTTGCCTTAGCTTTTTTATAGAGATGTCAAGAGTGAACTCAGGGAGTGAGGCCTCGTCCTCGGGCGATGGTGGCGCCGAGGAGAGGAGGCAGGCGGAGATCCGAAGGAAGGGGAAGCAAGTGGCCGAGCTGTCTGTGGCCGAGGCGAGGAAGGAGAAGAAGAAGAGGAGGGTGGTGGCCCAATCTCCCGTGGTCGAGGTGATCGTGGAGAACCCGAAGCAGGCCCCCGAGACGGGCCGATACCCTTGTGTACTGTCCGGGCATGCGGGGGTTAGGCAGTACGAGGGCGACCTCTTGAAGAAGGCGATCTTCGGCCAGTCAGAAGTTTATGAAGAGAATAACCCGGTTCTGACTACCGAGGCAGATGAGATTGGGTCAATGCTATCCGAGAGGGATCTCCTTCGGATCAGAAAGGGGTTCGCCATCCCTCCGGAGTACAAGCTAATTCTCCCCGGCACTGGGATGCGGGCGAATTCCAAGCTGTCGTCGTCGGATATGTGCATGTTCGACTACGACTCTCTGAACGCCGGACTGCATTTTCCGCTGCATCCCTTTATTTGCCAGGTCCTCGGATGGTACTGCCTCGCGCCGACCCAATTTATGCCGAACACATGGCGTCATGTGAACGCCTTCCTGCTCCAGTGCCGCAACGCTGAAATCGAGCCAGACCTGACGGTCTTCCGAAGCATGTATCGGATAAACCGGATGCACAAGACCGAGCATCGGTACTACCTGGTGCCGAGGAAGGGTGTTCGAATCATAGAAAACCCAGACTCGATCAAAGGCTGGAAGGAAAAGTTCTTCATATTGAGGGGGGCACCAATACTGCAAATTCCGGGCCGGTGGAAGCCAGAGGTGCCCAAGTTTGCGAAAGCCGACCCCGAACTGACTGCGGCCGAGGAGGAGATGGCGAGGAAGATCATAGCCCTCCCGATGTTGAGTTGGAGGGAGATGATGGAGGAGGTGCTGTTTGGGTCAGGCCTTAGCCCAATCGACCCGAGTACGCTCCTGACATCTCGCTTTTTTTTTAAGTCTTTAGCTCGCCTTACTGACTTAATTTGTTTGTCGTTTGGTACAGAAGCGCCGAAGATGGACTTCAATGCCATGATGATCGATAGGGGCAAGGTGGCTGATGGTAGGAAGAGGAAGAGGCCGACCACGGCCGCCTCGTCAGGTCGGCAGCTCAAAGTTGCTTCGACTACCACTCCGCCTCCTCCGGTCACCGAGGCGCCCTCGTCGGTGGTTGTTGCCAAAGAGCCCTCGGTGCCCGTTGCTTCTGCCCCGGTTGGTGGGGCCTTCGATGTCACTGCGGCGTTGTCGCTCGAGGCTCCGCCGTTGACCGCTCCGGCCGAGGAGATCTTGACCGAGCAGCACCAGCAGATGTTCGTGCCGAACTGGCGAGTGAAGAATCACGATGGATTCCTCGGAAACTCGCAGATGTCGATGCAAGTCGTCAAGCACCTGGCGACCCCGAAAGATAGAGCTGCGCTGCAGGCGGGGACAGTCGGCGATGACACCTACGAAGTGGCTCGGTCACTCGTATCGGTAAGTTTTTCTTGTGAATTTCTTCAAGTCTATTGCTCGGCCCGTATCTTGCGCTCATCATTGTTTTGTCTTCACAGGCCACCTGTCACTTCAACCATCTCCTTGAGGCGTTCGCCGAGCAGGAGAAAGAGTTGAAGGCCGCCAGCGACAAAGACAGGGCGGAAAAGGTCAAGGTGGTTCGGCAGCTCGAGGCCGAGCAGAGGCGAGCCGAGGGCTTGGAGGTCCAGGTTGCCGATCTTGTGGCCGATCTGGAATGAGTCAAGGGGCGGCTTGCTGAGGAGTCTGCCAAAGCCGCAAAGGGTGCCGAGGAGCTGGCTACGTCAGCGAAGGCTCTAGCCGATGTGAAGGCGGAGAAAGAGGCCTTGGTAGCGAAGATCAAGGCGGAGGTCGAGGCCGAGGCGAAGAAGCACATGGCCTCGAACATGGAGAAGTCCTACCAGAGGGCGCTCGACCATGTTCAGGACCGCGTCCCCGGCTTCGAGCGGGTCGGCTACAGACTGTGGCCCGGATCCCCATCGGACGGCGAGGAGGAAGGAGGCGAAGGTGACGAGGTGGAGGGCGACGAGGAGGAGGAGGTTGTCGCCGACGCTTTGGAGACGAACCCCCAGGGCGAGGCGAGAAACGAGGGGGCATCTGGCGAGGCGCCTGTGGTCGAACCGGCGGCGCAGGTGGACCCCTGATCTTCTCGTCTCTTTGTAGTCTTTATTTTCCCTTTTTCAAAAATGTAATGCCTTTTTTGCGGACTGGCCACCGCTTCTTTCAATGAATGAAAAATCTTTGTTTCAATTCAAATTTGTGCAAGTGTTTGGGTCGGTGTGTAGTTTTCCAATTGCGATGTTCTTGTATTTCAGATCCTCGAACACGCGCCAAATACCGCGGCAGCTCGGCGTCGTGCCGAGCTGTTTAAGCAATCTCGCGAGGCTCGCCTCGTCGGTGAAATCGAGCTGACCAGGAGGTTGATGTTCAATGTGGAGAAGAAGAACATCGAGCTTCTGGTCGAGGTGCATCATCTGCGGATAGTCGAGCAAGAACTGTCGGCGAAGGAGGCGGAGCTGGCTTCGGTGGTGGCCGAGCGATATGAGCTTGAGAGTAAGGTCGAACAGTTGCAAAGGGTCACGGTTGATAAGAGCATCGATGTGGCCAACCTGTGTCGTATTATATCCAACAGCGCTGAGTACCCCGGTTCGGCAAAGCTCCCTCGGTTCAAGATAATGGTGAAGGACGACACTCTGAAGGATAGGATCATCGAGCTCGAGGAGGAGGTGGCTCGACTGAAGCCTCAGCCTGTGAGAGCTAATGTCCGCAGCACTTCTTGCACTCGCGAGGAGAGAGAACGGGGGATCACCTTCTACGAGCTAGCGACTCGTGGCCAAGTTATTGGTCAGACATCGACCGACGCACAAAGCGGAGTAGCTATTAGCTCGAGCGGAGCTTCGGTCGGAGCAACCGTTAGGGTTAGTGGCGAGGCAGCGTCCCAGTTCATCGGCCTAGAGACAAGCTCGGGGGTGAAAAGGCGGAAACCACGGTTGTCTCTAAATCAGAACGTCCTTGTTCTGAGGAGGCATTGAGCGAATGGCATCGAGCCTTTTACTTGTAATTTATTTAGTTGCTTTCCCGTTGTAATGGTTTGCCATGTAAATTTACCAAGTGTCTTAATAAAATCAAAGTTGCTTTGTTCATAGTCGTGCCGTGGTCGCCTTATTCTTGACGCCGAACCATAAGGACCCTTAGTTCTTCTTTGTAGGTTTTAGCCGCAGAGCTTTAGTTTTTCGCTCGGAGTATTCCGAGGTGACTGTGCGCTTCCGAGGTGCGACAGCTCGGACATCAAATTCCGGCCACGTGGCAACATCCAAACGGTCGATCATGATCGTGGTACGTATCACGAGGTAGGAGGCACGAATTCCAAGAAAACACTATCTTGTCGTTTTGTGGATACGTGGCACGATCAGATCCGTCCATCACGTTCTACCACGCATTTAAAGATGATCCGACAGCAAAATTGGTTCGGCAGAATTTTTCTCCATATACGAGGGTCGGTTCCTCGTCTGCTCGGCTCGGGATTTTGAGTGAGCGCAGCTGAGCTGAACGATGGACTCCGAACCATCGGTAGATTAGTTCCGAATGGCGACCTACTTCTAGCTCGCCAAGGAGCGAGCTGGCGAAGTAGATTCGAGCCAAGTGTTGGACTCCGAACCATCGGTAGATTAGTTTAACGGTTGTGGGAGCAGTTCCGAATGGCGACCTACTTCTAGCTTGCCGAGGAGCGAGCTTGTGAAGTAGATTCGAGCCAAGTATTGGACTCCGAACCATCGGTAGATTAGTTCAACGGTTGTGGGAGCAGTTCCGAATGGCGACCTACTCCTAGCTCGCCGAGGAGCGAGCTTGCGAAGCAGATTCGAGCCAAGTGTTGGACTCCGAACCATCGGTAGATTAGTTCAACGGTTGTGGGAGCAGTTCCGAATGGTGACCTACTTCTAGCTCGCCGAGGAGCGAGCTTGCGAAGTAGATTCGAGCCAAGTGCTGGACTCCGAACCATCGGTAGAACGAAGAGTAAGGGCAGAGAGTTGCAAACAGTCTTTACCAGTAAAATATGAGAAAGGTTTCTTTATTGATTAATGGTCGGCCGCTTCTAAAGTTGCGAGCCGATATTACATATGAGAAACAATATTAGAGAAAATACAGGGGTAGGAGAGGAACGGTTCGACATCCTAAAATACTTAAAGGGGTGCCGGGGCACCTTCTTGGTACTTCAAAAGATGGTCGGCATTCCAGGTCCTAGGGATTTCTCTGCCTTCATGGTCCTCGAGACGGTAGGCTCCTGGCCGGACTACTTTCGTGATCCTGTAGGGCCCCTCCCAATTTGGGGCCAGCTTGCTCTTCTGACTAGGGAAGGAGACAGCTAGCTTCCTGAGGACTAGGTCCCCCT
This sequence comes from Hemerocallis citrina, assembly GCA_017893485.1. Classification (NCBI taxonomy): domain Eukaryota; kingdom Viridiplantae; phylum Streptophyta; class Magnoliopsida; order Asparagales; family Asphodelaceae; genus Hemerocallis; species Hemerocallis citrina. Next base: position 203,756,028 of record CM030362.1, read on the forward strand.
CTTTGAGATTGGTAGGTCGGACCTTTTTGTTATACGCCAGCTCGATCCTCCTTCGATAGCTCTGTTGGCGAATTGATGCTCTTTCCCTCAGCTCGTCTATCAGGTCTAGGTTCGCCCGGAGTTCTCTGGCATTCTGTTCCTCGTTGTAGGCTGCGAGGCGAGGAGAAGGTATGCCGACTTCGAGGGGTATCACTGCCTCGGACCCGTAGGTGAGGTTGAATGGGGACTCTCCTGTGGGGGTTCGTTTGTCGGTGCGGTAGTTCCACAGCACGTTGGGGAGTTGGTCGACCCATAAGCCTTTAGAACACTTGTCCAGTCTCTTCTTGATACCAGAGAGGATCTTCCGGTTAGCGTTCTCTGCCTGGCCATTCGACTGTGGGTGGGAGATGGAGGAGAAGCATTGTTGGATGGCAAGGTCTTCGCATAGAGCTCGGAACACGGCCCCAGTAAACTGAGTTCCGTTGTCTGTTACGAGGACACGGGGGATGCCGAATCGGCAGATGACGTTCTTCCAAAAGAATTGAAGTACCTTGTTCTCGGTGATAGTAGCTAGGGGCTCGGCCTCAATCCACTTCGAAAAGTAGTCGATGGCTACGACCAAGAACTTGAACTGGCCTGGAGCTGGAGGGAATGGCCCTAGTAAATCCATCCCCCACATTGCAAAGGGGATAGGACTTGATAGGGAGGCGAGGTTAGCTTGGGGGTGGCGACGAATGTTGGAATGTCTCACAAGACCCACATTGCCGAACGTGTCGCTCGGTGTCTTGGAGGAGAGTCGGCCAGAAGTATCCGTAATTCAGAGCTTTCCGAGCTAAGGACCTAGAATGTGCCCCGCCGACGCCTTCGTGGAGCTCCTGTAAGGCATAGTCGGTTTGTTCCGGGGAAAGGCATCTCAGGTATGGTCGGCCGTCTTTCCGCGAGAAGGAGCGCTTGTACAAGATCCCCTCGACCAGGACGTACCGCTCAGCCCTGGTTCTTACTCGGCATGCTTCCTTGGGGTCCTCGGGGAGGAGTCCGTCCCTTAGGAATTCCACTAACGATTTCATCCAGTTATCTTGCAGTAGGACCGGCAATGACTCCACTGAGTAGATGGTCTCGTCTTCTATGCTCGGTTTCAAGAGGACCTCGATCAAGACGGTCTGCTCGAGACCTTGGAGGGAGGATGAGGCCAACTTGGAGAGGGCGTCGGCTTGTGAATTCTCTTCTCGAGGGATTCGTTGGATGAGTGCCTTTTCGAACCGGGCCATGAGGGTTCGGACTTTGGCGAGGTACTTCGCCATCCGTTCGTCTCGTGCCTCGTAATCGCCCAAGACTTGGTTCACAACCAGCTGAGAGTCACTATGGATTTGGAGGTACTGTGCCTCGGCACTTCGGGCAAGTCCGAGGCCAGCGATTAGTGCCTCATACTCTACTTCATTGTTTGAGGCCTTGAAATTCATGCGGAGGGCATACTGGAGGACGAAGTCATCTGGGCCTGTCAGGATGATACCGACGCCGCTTCCCTCGTTGCAGGAGGAACCGTCTACAAAAACCGTCCAAATAGGGGGTCCGTTCGGGACATGGCTGACTTCGAGAATGGTGGTCTCGACGATGAAGTCCGCGAGGACTTGAGCTTTGATCGCAGTCCGGGGCTGGTAGGAGATGTCGTGTTGGCTCAGCTCGATGGACCATTTCATAAGCCGACCTGAGGTTTCCGGCTTGTGGAGGACCTGCTTCAGCGGTTGGTCGGTGAGGACCACAACCGAGTGGGACTGAAAGTATGGGCGGAGCTTCCTTGCCACCATAACTAGGGCGTAGGCCATCTTTTCTATCTTCGGGTAGCGGAGCCCGGCGTCCCGAAGCACCTTGCTCACATAGTAAATGGGCCTCTGAGCCCGGTCTTCTTCCCTCACCAAGACGGCACTTAGGGTCTGCTCGGAAGCAGCTAAATAGATGAAGAGGGTTTCCCCTGGAACGGGCTTGCTGAGCAGGGGAGGATTGACCAAGTAGGCTTTCAGCTGGTTGAACGAATCCTGTTGCAGTTCGCCCCACTCGAAACCCTTGGCCCCCCTGAGAGCCTTGAAGAAAGGGAGATACTTTTCCCCGGACTTCGAAAGGAATCGCCCAATAGCGGCGAGGCGACCCGTAAGCTTATGCACTTCCTTGACGTTCCGGGGTGGGGCCATGTCCAGTATGGCTTTAATTTTTTCAGGATTTGCTTCGATCCCTCGCTGGCTGACCATGAAGCCGAGGAACTTTCCTGACGAGACCCCGAACGCACACTTGTTCGGATTAAGCTTCATGTTGTGCCTTCTCAGTACGCCGAATGCCTCCTGGAGGTCGGCCACGTGGTCGGTACCTCGGATGCTCTTCACGAGCATGTCGTTGACGTATACTTCCATGTTGCGGCCTATCTGGCTTTGGAAGACTTTATTGACGAGGTGCTGGTAGGTGGCTCCAGCATTCTTCAATCCGAACGGCATAACTCTATAACAGTAGAGGCCCTGGTCGGTAATGAAGGAAGTCTTCGGAATGTCCGGGGGGGAACATTCGGATCTGGTTGTAGCCGGAGAAGGCGTCCATGAAGCTGAGGAGCTCATGGCCCGAGGTGGCATCGATGAGGGTGTCGATATTCGGGAGAGGGAACGGATCCTTCGGACATGCCTTATTCAAGTCTGTGAAGTCGATGCATATCCTCCAGGAACCATTGGACTTCTTAACCATGATGACATTGGAGAGCCACTCGGGGTAGTTCACCTCCTGTATGAACCGAGCTTTTAGGAGCTTGTCCACCTCCTCCTTGATGGCTTGTTGTCGCTCGGGAGCGAATTTACGCCTCTTCTGCTGAACCGGTCTGCACCCCGGTTCGACGCTGAGGCGGTGCACTAGAAGCTCCTCGGAAATCCCAGGCATATCCGTGGCGGACCAAGCAAATAGGTCGCGGTTCTTCCGGATGCACTGCACCAAGTCGGAACATAGGGCAGTCGGCAGGGACTTGCTGATGAGGAACTTTCGACTTGGGTCCTCGTCCGAGAAGAGCACTTCTTCCAATTCGTCTGCCGGCTCGGACGTGGGTCGGACGTTCGGCTCGGGGATCTCTAAAGTCTCGAGGGAGAGCACCGGACCCCCAGTGGAAGTCATGTAGCACTTCCGAGCCGTCTCTTGGCTGCCCCTGACTTCTCCCACTCCCGCCCGGGTGGGGAACTTCATCTTGAGGTGGTACGCCGAAGGAACGACTTCCAGGGCAGCTAGGCCAGGTCGGCCCAAGATGACATTGTATGCAGCCGGGACATCGACGACCATAAAGTCCATCGGCTCTGTCCGGGTGGTAGGGGTCTTCCCAGCAGTTACGTCCAGGGTGATAACCCCTTCGACAGTTACTGGTACCCCGTGAACTCGTGGAGCGTGTAGCCGGCCGGTTTGAGGCGATCCCGGGATAGTTGCAGCCCTCGGAAGGCCGAGAGGAAGAGGATGTTCACGGAGCTCCCGTTGTCTACCAGGATCCTCTGCACTTTGAAGTTCGCCATGCGGAGGTCGATAACAAGTGCGTCGTAGTGGGGAGTTCGGACCCCCTCGAGGTCTTCATCAGAGAAGGTTACTGGAACGCCGAGGCCTTTGGGGGGAGGGGCGCCATGAACTGAATTGACCTCTCGGACGAAGGCCTTCCGAGAGGAGTTGGAAGAGCCCCCCATTGGGCCTCCGTGGATAAGGTGCAGAACACGTTCTTCCTCGAACTTGGGTGTTTAATCGCGTCGCTCGGAGCGCTTGTTAGCCCCCCGAGGCGGAGGAGTGGTGCGATCTTTCCGATTATTTGTTCTTACAAACTTAGCCAACTGCCCCCTCTGAATGAGGGCCTCTATTTTGTTCTTCAGTGCCCGGCAGTCGTTGGTGTCGTGGCCATGATCCCGGTGGTAACGGCACCACTTCTCCTTGTTCCTCTTCTTGGCCGGGGTGTTCATCCTCGGAGCGGGAGGTATAACTCCCTCCTTCTCAACTTCTATCAGGATGGTGGAGACGTTTGTAGTGAGGGGAGTAAATTTCTCGAACCTGGGAGGAGGACGGCACTGACCGCTATTATCCTTCTGTAGCTTCTTGGCCCCTTCCTCTTCCGTTGTCTTTCTCTTTGACCCGAAAGCAGATCCTCCAAAACCCGGGAGGCACTCGGCCTCCTCTGCCCGAATATATTTCTCGCATCTAAGGAGAAGGTTGGCGAAGTTGTGCGGGGGCTTTTTGGCGAGGGATGATCGAAGGTTAGAGTTGAGGACGTTGGATTGGAATGCGATGGTCGCCACAGACTGGTCGAGGGAGGCGATGGACCTGACCTCCGCAGTAAATCTCCTCACATAGTCCCTCAACTTTTCTCCCCTCTCCTGGCGGAGGTGGAGTAGAGAGAGGCTGGTCTTCTCCGTTCGTCTGCTGCTCACAAAGTGGGTTATGAAGAGCATTTCGAACTGCTCAAAAGAGAAGATGGAAGAGGGAGCGAGGCGGGAGTACCATTCCCGAGCCGAACCCTTGAGAGTGGCTGGGAAGGTTTTGCAAAGCATGGCGTCGGAAGCTTGGTGGATTAGCATCAAGGTCTTGAAGCTTTCGACATGGTCAACGGGATTCGACTCTCCCGAGTAAGTTTCAAACTGCGGAGGCTTGAAGCTCCTCGGTATAGGAGCGTCCATTATGGTCCGAGAGAAGGGGGGTCTGCTGGGGCGGATGGTCCTTCCTCTCGACTCCTCCTCCTTGTCCATTCGACCGATGCGCCTCTCCATCTCGTGGAGACGACGGTAGAGGGCATCGTCCCTCCGGTGGTAGTCAAACGATCCCCTGGACACGTCTTCATAGGAAGGGGAGCGGGGACTACGGCGTCGATAGTCTTGGGATCGGCGAGGACTATGATGGCGTTGCTGGTGACTAGGAGCCGGGGGAGGACTTATGGATCGGTGGCGAGGACTTGGGACCCGTGGGGGTGTTGGAACCCTTTGGGCATCATTGTTGTTGGGGCGAAGGTTGAGGGCCTGCAACACCGTTGCCTGGAATTGTTGGAACTCGGCACGAGTGATGGGCGCCTCATCTTCCTCGGATGATGTCGACCAGCAGGGGAATGTGGCCTCCTCCTACGATGCTCGGGAGATTCCCCCCGTCCTCTTCGGTCCGGAGACCTCCTGCCATCTCGGCGATGAGGAGATCGCTCACCTTGATGTTGGCGGGAGACTCCCTCTCAGGCCCGCTTCTCATCTAGGCGGTTGCAAAGGTCCTCATCCTTCTGCCGATTTAGAACGGTGTTGCGGAGGTCGGAAGCTCGGGGATTATGGGAAGCCATAGAATCTGAGGAGGCATTGTGTACTGAGACATGGTCTGGGTGGAGAGGTTGCTTCTGCCTCCGCTGGTTCTGACCAGTGGGACCATTAGGGGGTTGTTGATTCAGAAGAGGGGGCTGGCCCTGTTGGAAATGGTCTTGGACCGGGGGAGGAAGTTGTTCGGGCTGCGGAGCAGGATGCACGGGGACTTCCTCTTGTTGATCGGTGCGGTTGAGTCCACGGTTGGACCCGCTAGACCTGACCTTTCTGGGAGGCATGGCTGGAGAAGAGCTAGTCGACGGGAAGAGGAGAGGCTGCTATTCGTATGGTTTTCCACAGACGGTACCAATCTGTTATCGCTGAATCTGGTATGGGGGTAAACAGATGAGATTTGTGAGTTCGCGGAAAAAACCTGAATAGCGGATCCAAGCCTGTTCGTCGGAATTGGGCTGCTGATTCCTGCCGCTCACCTGCAAGGAAGTGCGATACACCAGGGTTGATTCCGGCGACGCACCCTCCGACGCTCTTGTCAGTAACCAGTGATGATTAAGAAAGAGCTTAAGTTGTCAAAAGAGTGATTACCTGGTCACAGTGGTAGGTAGGAGGTATTTATAGTCGCTAGGGGAGTTTGATTAGGGACCTGATTTCCTGTGATACCGTTAGGAGTAAAATCCTCATAATTAGTTTAGGTAACTGATCCCTGATTCCCGGTGAGAGGATAACTGCAAATCAAGCCCGTTGATTTAGTCAGATCAGTGACCCTGATTTCCTCTTGCTGGTCTGGGTTTGTCTTGGGTCGGGACCCGTACCCAGCTGGAGTGGATCCGTTTTGCGGGTTATCGGATCTGTGAAGGGGAGATCCAGTGCCCGCTTCTGGCCCATCTATATGTAAAATTACCGTTTTACCCCTGAGCTTTAAGATTCGTTCTCAATCTGGGCGGTTCCGATTTAATCCCATTTTTAGCCATATCAGCTGTTGAGTTAGGATTTTGTGTGGGGTTTTGGTTAATTTTAAGTTGGGCTAAAAATTGGGGTTGTGCTAGAGTTGGGCTTCACAATTTAATAAAGAATCAAATAATAAAATTATAGAATGGACTAGGATTTAATAAGTGGGGTTAGAAAATAATTAAATAAACAAATTATGGAATGGATTAGGAGTTTGGGCATTGACAATTAATTGATTATTCAAGTGTATACAATACGGTTCAAAAGAACAAAAGGATTTATAGAAAATTGAAATACAAGAATACGAAGAAAAAAAAGAAAAATAAAAGAAGGAATGGTGGTTACAATCCTACCCATCTTACAAAAAAAATTCATCCTCGAAATTCATTTAGGTGGAAAATAGGATAGTGCCAAAGCAAAATTATGAGATAACGAAGTAAGAAGACTGGTAGTACCGGAATCGAAGAGAACATGGGTAGGAAAGAAGTGAACCAAATAAAGAGTCAATGGATGAGGTTGAATGTAAGGAATGGAACAAAATAAGAAATGCGAGAGGGAAATAAGAGATACAAGGACTGAATACAAAGAGGTTGGAAAAACAACCACACCATCGGTAATTTCTACCTCATCTGCAGTCAAATTGTAGGCATGGCCACATCCTCTGGTCTGTCCTCCCCTTAGTGGCTGATCTCCTGCTGGTGCACTTTACCTGTTCTTCGGGCACTCTCATGCCAAGTGATCACTCACTTTACATACAAAGCTCCGGCGGTTAGTAGTCATGTAGTCCTTGGGTACGCAGCTAATCTTGTGGCAATAATCTCACGTCGAGTCCTTCTTCGCAGCAACAAGTGAGTAGGGTTGCACTTTAGCTGTTGGGGTCTGAGCTAGCCTCCATTTTGGTCCTCCTGATGGTTGCGATAGTGATGGGTTGCACTGCCTACTGAGTTGCCTTCTTAGGTTATGGGTCCATCATGCATCCGCTGTGCCACTCTAATAGGGTGAACTCCGCCATCAGCATCCACTATCTACAGTAATTTACCTCATGCCTATTGGAATCCTTGGCGCGCCCAAATGGTGTCTCTCTACCATGAAATTTGAACTCCTGATGACTTGTGATTTTGAACACTTCCTGGGATCACGAGACTCTACCTACACACCTTAGAGCGAATGACAACACCTCCTTTCGAGGATCCTGCCGAATCGCTTATATTAATATTTTGTACACACATACTTTTTTTAAGATGTAGATCACATTTAGTGGTGTGAATTTTTAATTTGAAAAATTGAGATTTAAATTTTAAGATGTCTCCTTAGTTAAGTTCGCTAGGGTAAGACCCTATCCCCCTTATTTTCTCTAATTTTATTTTTTTGAAATTTATTTGAGTAAAAAAGAAGAAGAAGAAGAAGGAAATGCACTTCACAATGACTTGAGAAAAATAGGGTAAAGGGTGTGATTTTGGTGCATGATTCTTGGACTTATTTATACGATGTGTGACTTTGAAAAACGAAAAAGTTGGATTTCCTTCAAAATCACTATGTTTGAAATCATATTTGTGTAACAGCCAACTTTGAAATCCAACTAGAGGAAACCTTCACAAGTGGTGATACAAGCTTTCATAAAGTTGCAAATGGTATGAGATGACGGAGGGCGATGTTGCAAATGGTAAAACCTTCACAAGTGGTGATACAAGCTTTCAACTGCTGCCTGTTCATGCTGACGTGGGCAATGGGGCCCACATGAGAGAGAGGTCTTGGAGAGAGAGAACGGAAGAAAATTATGGTAAATTAGTCCCATATCGGGATTTGTACAAAAATAATTAACTATAAATATAATTTCCTATGATCAAGAGTCACCAATTCGGTTAACCACCTTTTGAGAGGCAGTCTGTGGTGGGCAGTTGTACTATACTATAAATAATTTGTCTTCTAAATTGTATAAATTATCTAAGCTCGAGGCAGGGGTGTTACATATACTGGGTGTCTTTTATCCATGTATGTTATATACTAGGTGTCATATTACGCAAATGAGTTGCGGGTTATATAACTCAAATATATGGGTGATATTTTTGGTGATATTATTAGCAGTAGTATATGGGCAATAGTATGTTGGTGATATATATATTTATATACATTGGTGAATTTATTTTGACTGAACTTGTGTATAGGAAAATGGGGTGTAATGCGTGAGGTTTGGGAGTATGATTATACTAGATATATTTTATGTTGTGGTAAAGTTTTAGGGTCATCCAATGTGTATTGTGACAGATATGGCCGGATGACTAATATATGGGGAATATGGAATTTTTATAGTTGAAATTGTGGTTATGTGGTGCTTTAGCATGATTTTGAATGTTTGGTGCTTTTAGTGATGAAATGGATTTATATATGATAAAATGATGTGATTGATGGCATGGTGTATGCATGATATGCGAGTGAGAAATCAGAATTATATATGAAATATGATGAGATACATGACATGGTGTATATATGATATGCGGGTGATATATGGGAATTATATATGATAATATGATGATATACATGGCATGGTGTATGTATAATACGAGAATAAGGCGTCATAACATATATTTATATATCTATGCGTATGAAATATTTGTATAAGACTATATGGAGATTTATAATCATATACGGAGTAATGGCAATACAGATGTATATGCCTTGTGATATACTTATGTACGGAGATATAAAGGAGATATACTTATATATGGAGATATAAAGGATATATACTTATAAACGGAGATATTAAGGAGTTATTTTAATATTGCAGTACCGCACAATCTCCCAGTGGTTTGGGCTAGGCCCCACCTGCACAAGTTTTACATGGAGACAGAATATATATATATATATATATATATATATATATATATATATATATACCCAAGTTATACCTAGGAGGATTTTTGATACCTAAGTTATAATTGGGAGGAGTTTTGACCTCGCTGGTATAAGGGCAAGAGGAAGACGTAGCCTCGGATGAGTAAGACCTATGTGGCAGCGATCCGCGTGTTATACCTAAGTTCTACTTGGGAGGAGTTTTGACTAGGCTATCGGATTTAGTCTCTACCATATGCGCGCAACCGTACAGTCAATCCAACCCACTACTTGTAGATTATTATATGACACCTGGATCTAGTGATATTTTATAGTGGGATAGCGGGATTGAGGTACAGGGGGAGACACAGAGATCCCTGAGTTGACTTTGAGGAGTAGTCAGTTGTGTGGACACTGAATGAAGAAAAATATAAATATGTATATATATATATATATATATATATATATATATATATATATATATATATATATATATATATATATATATATATATATATATACTGAACGAATATATATATGTGAAGATAATTATGTTAAGATAAAAATAGTGGATCTTGGTAATTTTATTACTGATAGAACTACGGAGATTATTTATATTTGCGGGAGATATTGGAGATATAATTGATAAGATTTTATCTACTAATACTATAGTAGTAATACAAACTAAATATTGACAAAGCTATATTTATAAATATGTGTTTTGTATTTTACTTGATAAAGGGATATATGAATATATTACGGGATATATATATATATACACACACATATATTGACACTACCTATATGGTTAAAGTTATGCTTATAAACATATATATATATATATATATATATATATATATATATATATATATATATATATATATATATATATATATATATATACACAAATATATATTGACACTGCCTATATGGTTAAAGTTATGCTTATAAACATGAGGTATGAATATAGTTATATAACCATATTGTTGGAGTTATCTAATTACCGTATACGAATGGAGTTGTGCATTCATATGTATGATATTAATGGGGTGTATATTTATTTGAAATTAATGGAGTGATATACGTTTATGTAGTTGGAATTATTTGGCTATACTTATAAAACTATATCGGCAAGATGAGTTAAGTATGAAGAAAAGAAAAGAAATGAAAAGTAAAGCAATGTGTATTATAAAATAGAAGTAAAGTAAGTTGGATTATGAAATGAGAATGTTCTAGTCTCGGACATATGGAAGCAGCAAAGGCTGAAAATTGAGTTTGAGGGAAATGTTTCAATAGATTACCAAGAGCAGTTTGATAGGCTTACCAGTTTGGTTACTGCTGGGGGGACAATGGAGAGGGAGAAGTGGATGACCGGGAATGGGGGCTAGAACCTAGCAACACCTTCCCGGTAAGTCCGATGTATCGGTGTATCGATGATGGTGGACTTAGGAGCTCGGATGCAAGCACAATCTGGAAGTCAAAAGTTCCAGCGAAGGTGAAAGAGTTCTCGTGGTTGGTGATGAACAACGTTGTCCTATCTAAGATGAACATTAGGAAATGTAACATTCCGATGGATACGAGATGCCCTATATGTGATAAAGGAGAGAAAGACGTGAATCATACCTTCTTCCATTGACCTAAGGCTAGGCTGGCATGGGAAGTTATGAGTCTGGGTTTTGAGATCATTGAGACACCTACCAATATAGAGGGTATTGTGGGGGGGGGGGGGGGGTGGGGATGGAGAGTGAAGAAAAATCACAGGGTAGTGTGGGATATTACGGTGGATGCTATCTTGTGGATCCTATGGATAGATAGGAATAAGGCTTGTTTTCGTGAACGCAAAACTAACTGTGGATTCCATATGATGTTACAAAAATTTTTATCACTTATACATACTTGGGCAAATCAACCAAATGTTAGGAATAGACTTCGCATCGATAATGCGGAATATACGATATGGAGTCGCTTGCAGTTACCTCCTATCTTTCTGAGTAGAGAGCTAGATTCGCTGGAGGTTCTTGCCATTTTGATTTTTACTTTATGTAATTTGATTGTTGTTGTTGAGGGTAGCCTCAATACTGTGATGTAGTAGATGTGAGTTTCTTTCTGTATAATAATTTTTTCTTTGTGTTTCGTTAATTATCATTAATGAAATCAGTGATCGGAGGTCACTTTATTTTTTAAAAACTTTGAAATCTCATTTCAAAATCATCTCCTACAAACACCAAAATTTGAAAATACCGTGATTCTCAAAGTATGTTTTAGAAGCCCCCTCCCACTAACACCCTCCAAGAGAAATGAGTTGATATAATTTAAAAAAGCATCTCTCTCTCTCTCTATGTGTGTGTAACGCCCCATGATTTTTAAATACAATGTTTGAATTAATAAACAAATTATAAATTAGTTTATTTGATTATTTTGAATTTTTGAGAAATTGTCGTTTTGCAGTGCAAAACACGTGCAAATATTTTTTTTAAATGCAAGCTTTAGAATTTTGAGTTGCTAAATAATTCTCTTATTTATAATTGGATATATTATAATTTTTGTTATTTTTCTGAATAAGAGAAACTACTTTTGTAAATTATTCAAAAGAAGGAGACTTTTTTTTTAAAAAAGTCATTTTCAGGCAAAATTTGAATTCAAAAATTAGTTGGCTGCATTTTTGGGCCAGTTTTGGCAGAGTGATTTGTGGATGAAATTCTATCCATTTGATTTGGATTTGAATTTATTTGACTGAACAAATAATTAATTATGCAAATTGGGACTTCTAGGGGATTTTATTTGTAGAATTTTCAAGAAACCTTAGAATAGATCCCAGCCTGCATATTTAGCTGAAGCTTTCGGCCTCTCTTCTTTTTCTTTTGGCTTTGGTGATTTTTTAGATTTTGAGAGTTGATATTTTGCTTGGAGGAGAAGACTAGTAGTTTGTAACAATTTCTTCTTGTGGTGGGTAACACTCTCTCTTATTATATTTTTATCTCATGGATGTGTAGTATCATGCTGGGGATGATTTGTTATTAGTTTTTGATTGTATGTTAGCGTGATTGTGGTAATTATTATGAGATACTTGTGGATATGTATGTTTGATTAGAAATTGTTGATTATATGACAAAAAAATTGAATCGTGATTGTATGTTGATCTAAAATAAGTTGTTCTTGAAGTAAAGAAGTTTCTTTGCACGAAAGATCAAGTTTTTATTTATAGAAAGTGATTTAATGAACCCATAAATTGTTGTAGATGATTAGATATGTTCTAAAAATTTGTGTTGATCATTAAAAGATGGGAATTTTAGAGTTTATTTAGTGTTTTAATACAAAATAATTTTTATATGATGAATCTAACTTGTTTGAGCATGCTAAGATGTGTATATTGCAAAAATAATAATCAAATATTAGAGGATAGAGTTTCGGCCGCTAGGGTTGGGTTTTGGCTGCTAACCCTAAGGGTTAGGGTTTCGGTTTTGGGGGTTGCACTGTCCTCTGGGTTGCACAATGCCAACCTGAGCACTGTGCAGACCGAGGGCTGTTGTTGTTTGGGTATTGGGTTTCGGCTTGGAGCCTTGGGGCTCGGGGTGTGTGTGTGGTGTTGTGTGTTAGGGTTTGGGATCCCTAGTGTGCATATAGATGAGTATATTTATGTGTTTAAATCTAGTAATTGTGTGAAGTTTAATTGATTCTTTAGATCAAGTTTCGAATGTGCAAATTTCAGATTTCGTTGAAATCTAGTTTCATATTTTAATGTGTTCAAGTAATAAATTTGAGGGTGCAAATCTATATTTTGGTAGATAAAATTCTCAGTTTTGAGGGGATATATGTTTGAGTTTTGAAAAACGAAAACTCGAATTCAAAAGGGTTATTTTCAGTTTCTAAAGAGGTGATATTTTAGATTTTTAGAACTAAAGAATTCAAATTTTAAGGATGAGATCCCGAACATTAAAGATACTTGTTTCAGTTTAAGTTAATTGGATTAAAGTGAAATTTATTGAGTTTTATGTATGTATGAAAAGTGACATTAAAAAGTGAATTTTAAAGGATTTCGTGGATTGGATTTTATTTCCATATAAGAAGAAGTTTTTATGGCAGTAACGGTTTATTAAAAAAATGTGAATAATGAAGAGATTTGTCGATGTACAAATATTTATTTTGGAATAAAGTATTTCATGTTTGAGATTTTGATTCACAGTCGTGGTGTTGTGGGAAAAGTAATATTTTTCAGAAAAGAGTATATAAGGAGTATTTTGAATATTGGACCAAGTGGGGTTTTTTATTGCGATTACGGTTATTGTGAGAACCCTGGATGGACGCTTGAGGCATTGAGATAGGAGCACTAGATACTGAGCGATCCCAAGAATACCGATAGTGGATATTTTGATTGTAGGAAATTAGCCAGAGGGGCTAGTGTTCCTGGTTTGGCAAGTGAAGTCTGGTAGGATAGAGCTAGTTCTAGGTGGCTCAGTTGTCATTATTACAAATCTAAGGACATGCACTAGATTGGGATTTGTGACGGAACTTGGGTAACGTAAGTATGGGTTCTGTTTCTATCTGGTGGATGTATTTCGGGACTGTGTATTTGTTGTGTCTCTCTAGTATGTTTGCGTGTTGAGGGTCAGCAGACCTATTCGCGGAATGTCTAGAAGTGAGACGGATTTGGTATGTTTGCGCGTTGAGGGTCGGCAGGCCTATTTGTAACCCCCGCAGAATAGCATATAACTATTTTGCATTATAATCCGGGTACAGTTTAGATTTGCACGCAATTATGTATTTTTCTAATAATAGTGTTATAAACATATTATCTTATATAAATTCAATATATATATATTGTAGTGTTTGCTTGATTGGTTGTGCATGGTTACGTTCATGGTGGAGCACGAGAATGAGATAATCGACACTAGTACATATACTAGTATATACGTGTAGTACAAAAGCAATTATCAAATTGTATAATACTGTACTATATAATATTTTCACTCTTTTGCATGCACTCACATCTTGTGGCATCCTGAATTTTCAATTATAATTAAATAAGAGTTTGTTGAATTTCACGTGTTTTGCACGTGCAAATTTATGTGCATTTTACCCTAGAAAATTATTTTCATACCATGAACAGAGTATTTTATTTCTTCACTTTTTAATTAAAAAGCCTATTTTAAATTCAAGGCCTAATTGTTTAAATCTAGCCCACACCAATTAAATTAATTGTTTTAATTAAGAGCCCATAGACTTTTAGCCCACTAGATTGAGCCCACTTATTTAATTCTCTTTTAAATAGCACAACTTGTAGGGTAGACTAGTTTTGTAAACAATTAATTATATGAACATGTACAATTAGTAACTAGGGTTGTATGGTGTGACACGTGCATTGCACTAGCACGTGTCTTGAGTTGTGCATGGGGGTAGGCCGGATGGGATCAAGAGGGAGTGGGAGAGTTGGAGTTGTGGAGAGGTGGTTTTGAGTTCATGGGTAGTTGCTTTAACTCCCTAATTTATCTTAGCCCCTATTCCACAACCATCTAGTTCATCTTGGCCCTCCATTTCACTTTGAAAAATGTATAAATACCCCCTCCATCTCTTCATGCAATACAATTGAAAATTTGGTAAAAAGAAAAGGAAAGAAAGAAAAATACAAATTGTGAGAAAAGATAAAGAATTTGTGAGTAAAAAGATTGAGTAGTGTTTGTGTGTGTTCTTGCACCATTGGAGGCTGGCTTTTCACCAAGGAGGAGAAGTGATCTAGTTCACTTGTACAAGGAGGAGAAGGCAACTTGGAGGCACAATCTAGGAGGAGAATGATCGTTCCTGTGTTCAAGGAGATTTCTAGGTGCTTTCTATTCGTTTTCTTCAAAATAGGTGGGAGATTTCTCAAGCTTCTAGTTAGATACCATGCTAGGATTGAAATTGTGATCATGTTAAAATTGAGTAGAAAAGATTGCCACACGTGTTTAAGGAGATTGATAAGAAAAGAACACCAAATTAATCTACACGAAATGTTAGTACAATAATTTAGAATGTGCAAATGAGAATGTGTTATGATGGCTTGGTAGTTTATTCACATGCTAAAATGGCTAGATTATGATTTTTGTGAAACTTTGTTTATGCATGAATGGGAAAATACAAAATGTGAGAAATGTGCTTATGGATAAAGTATGGGATTTTAATTAATGGAGCATTAAATAGATTAAAAATGTGTTTATGCGCCATATGCAATTAGTGATGTAGTCACTTGATTTATAATTCATATTGTCTCTTAAAATAATTTTAGTTTGGCAAATAGAACTAAATTGAAGAGTAAATTTTTGGTAAAGAATGAAAAAGAGAAAGACTTGTATAAATCCATTATGAATGAGGCAAAAGTGTTGATAAAAAGATTCTTATAAAAATAAATGTTCTTATGTCGAAATGAGTCTATTTTGATCCATTGTTTAAACTAACTAAGGGAGAAAGAGTTTTATGTTAAAAAGTGAGTTCTATAAGAATCATGAAAATACAAGCTACTGTTTTCTTCAAGAAAATATACTCAGGAAAAATCTATAATTTACAAGTACAATCCGAATGAGAAAAATCGAGTTTTCTAAAAGAGCTAGAAATAACACAGTCAGACTCAAAAAATGTTTTATGAGAATTTCCTTACGGGTTCGTCACTTGGTCATTCTGGTTAGTGGGTGCGCTTTAGTGCTGTTACTGTATCTCGGCGGCAATGTTGTGCTTAGGTTCGAGTCTCGGCAGAGACTTTATTTTTCCAAAATGTAATTTTTATTCAAAGCCCAAACTCAAAACATAAATAGAATTTGAGTCCTCTTTTACACAGTTAGCCACTTTGGTCATCCTGGTTAGTAGGTGCGGGTTGGTGGCGTTACTGTTCACCCGTGGGCCTTTGGGTGCCTTTGGGTGTGGGTTCGAAACCGGCTGTGGCCAAAAAAAATTTGGAAATTTGATATTTATTATGTTTTGATTTTTCTAAAGGGGTTTTAAATTTTTTAAAATTGAGAAAAATACTAGAAAATTCTCTGAAATTACATAGACTTCACAAAAATTATTTTCCAAATATTTGGTCCATTATAATGAGAATTAGAAGTGAATTTTGAGAATAAGAATTAATAAAATTCTTGAACAATCTTTTGTTATTTTTAAGATGAAATGTAATTTGTTGAACATAGGGAAAACAGAGAATAGTTCAAAGATGAGATTTTGACTTGTAAATTATTAAGAAAAATTCAACGAAAGATTGTTTAAGATTATGCAAGTGGTGCATGGTAAATAAATTAAAAAGAAACATGATGAAATGTTAAACTTATGAATATGTGTACTCTCATTTTGATGAGCATGAAAGAGAATTGAGACTGGAGTTTTAGCTAAGTCCCTACGTCCGCAATAATGAAATTTTGAAAAGAGAATTGTGATAAATACAGACCAAGTTTTGGGTCATGGTTAGTGATTGATATTTTAAGACCGATGTAGAGGTAACGCTAAATTCTAGAATGTTGATTTGTATTCATGATTCAATTACTTAAGGATTAGATACATAGTGGAGATGTGATGAAAGTAAGAGAAAAACATAAGTATGAGGGCCAATGGATTGGCGGTGTGAGAGTGTTCACAGGATGTCCTTATGGTGCGTCATGATTAGGGCGTGGATACTACTCCAGGATATCGTCTCGGTGGCGACGCTTGTGGGGTATTTGGTGACTACGGGTGGTGCCATGGTCTATTGCGGAGGTGAATTTTCTACAGGATGCCTGCATGATGCGTCATGTGTCAGTGCGTAGGATTCTCTCCAGGATGTCTGGACATGGGCTCGTAACTCATAGAATACCTATGATACTTACCGTAGTTACTGTAGTAGTTTAAGTCATAGCGAATGATTGAACCCTACAAAATTAAGAATGATTAAGGGCTTGCCCTCAGATCTATGTAATATGGGATGCATAGAATCCGAACAAGTGCGCATTAGTGTCATGTAACATAAATAACTGTATTAAGAACTAAGTGCACATTCACACAAGACATCAATAGGATAGTCCCCCTTAGGTTTGTTTTGTGACAAGTGTGTGCTTTCTAAGTAAGAGAAATTGATGTATTATATCCTAGCATCATTTATATGCAACTGACGTACCCACAGTTTCTATGCAAGATAAAGTGAATGACAAGACTAAAGATTGATTGCTACTTAAAGAAATGTTCATGTTGTTATTCAATTCATGTATAATATTGTAATTTATAATTCCGCTGCATTAATGTAAACTCTGTTGTAATAAAAGTTTTTAATTCCTTGTAAAATTGTACGTTGTGAAGTGTAAAGATCCTGTGGAACTTCGAATTCAGTCTTATTTGGAATTCGGGGTGTTACAGAGTGGTATCAGAGCCACGCTTCCAAGTAGTACAAATTTATAAGGAACGAAACCCTAGAGTGGACATTAGATTGTGAGTTGGGTAAGATTTAAATGTAAGCCACTTACATTTGTGTTGCTCTATGATTGATGCTTCTTCTTCTCCCTTCCCCAAGATGGCGAACCACCACGACCCAGCAGGCGATGATGATTGGCACATAAACGAAGAGGACTACTAACCTGGACATGGAGATTCCGACGAAGAAGATCCTGAGGAGTATGAAAAGAAATGGCCCAAGTCCCGAGATATCAATCCACCTCCGTACTCATCGGACATTTCATCTGACGAGGAAGAGCCAGATCGGGGAGATCTCATCAAGACCCTTTAGAGTCAAGTAGAGACTCAGAGGGAGAGAGCAGAGCTATTACAGGCACAGTATGTGAAGTGCAAGGAGAACATTGCAACCCTCAGTCATCGTGTTTGGGAACTCGAGAAGAGAAAGAATATGTATGATGTACTGAAGGAAGAAGTGGTAGAACTACGAGAAGAGCTTAGACAAGCCAAGAGGAACCGTAGGGATTAGAATGTTGTATCTTCTCTATGCTTTTGCTTGATGTTAGATGTTGTTTTAAATTTGAATGTACAAAGTTTGAATTCAATGAAATGAAAGAAGTTGATTTAAATTCATGTTTTCTACTTCGAATTTAATGGATCTTTTGAATCAGAATATGGCTGGAAGAAGATCAAGGAATGGAGAAGGACTCAGCTGTGGGCTCGACTTGGAAATGGAGTTGGCTAGAGTCTATCAAACCCTCAATGTCGTTGCCATGAATCAAAACCAGGGAAGGATGCCTGTGAATCCAATTCCTGAGGCGATCAAACTCGTGGAGTCATTCAAGATTATGAAGCCACCAGTGTTTGAAGGGAAGTCAGACCCAGATGCAGCTGACAGTTGGATTCGGCATGTTGAGACTATTTTTGAAGTCTTGGAAACTCCAGAAGGTAGCAAGGTGAAGTTGGCTACTTTGCAGCTTGAGAAGGATGCGGCTGTGTGGTGGTAGCCGATGAAGTGGACTATGGAAAATGGTGTTGTTGGCTGGGAGGAATTTTTGGCGGAGTTTCGCGGGTATTATTTTCCATCTGATGTCCAAGAGAAGAAAGCGATGGAGTTCCTGGCGCTGCAGCAGGGAGGCATGTCTGTCAGGGAGTATGAGACAAGGTTTACTCAACTTTCGAGATATGCACCCGAACTTGTGATGGACGAGGCGAAGAAAGCTTGGAAGTTCAAGCATGGATTGAGGCCAAGTCTGAGATCAAGGATGATATTTCTCAGTATCAGGAGGTTTGACAAGTTAGTCAAGCGTGTTGCAGCTACTGAGGCGGATATGGAGCAGTTCCATACGGTTCAGAACCGGAGGAACAACTGGAATGTGGGGAAGAGGCCCGCAATTTTTGGGAATGTCAAATGGCGGCCACTGGCTCAAAGGTTCAAACCTACTGGGGCGAACGCTGTCAATATGGCTGGAAGACCCGGGAATGGTCGGGTGAGACCTCCTGTGACTTGTTTCAACTGTGGAGAGACAGGCCACTACAAGTCTCATTGCCGTAAGCTGCGATATGTCGTCCGTAATGGACCAACATAGCAGGTCGGGAAGAAGCCGTACCAGCAGGGGCGAGTATTCGCCTTGACTGAAGCTGATGTTGATGAAGTGGATCACGTCATCACTAGTATGAGGAAGGATGTTTAGAAGCTTTCTGTTTTTCTTTTTCTCTGCTTTATTTAGTGAAACTGTTATGTAACGAGAGTGTGTTATGTAACAGGAGAACTTTATTTGAATGGAAAGAAAGCTGTTGTTTTGTTCGATACTGGATCCTCTCAAACTTTTGTATCTCCTAAGTTTGCTAAAGTCTTGGGATTCGAACCGAAGATTGTTCCAGGCAAGGTCTTAGCAGTAGCTACTCCAACAGGGGAGACTTTAACCACTGATCGGTATTATGTGGACTTGGAGATCATGATTGGGGACAGGATTTTCGGGATTGATCTGCTCGAGCTGAATATCCTGGGGGTCGATGTTATCATTGGCATTGATTGGATGTTGGCGTACAGTGCGAACATAGAGTGCAAGATCAAGGAAGTAACAGTAAAGGCTCCAAGGGGTCCTGAAGTCACTTTCCAATGGAAGAAGAGATGTTCAGTTTTGGTGGCAGCTATCAGCAAGAAGAGGGTTGTTGTGGAGGTGCAGCAAATTCCAGTGGTTCGGGATTACCCGACTGTGTTCTTGGAAGATTTTTCCGGGTTACCCCCGCATCGTGATGTAGAGTTTAGCATCACCATTCATCCAGGGAGTGCACCCATTTCCAAGGCACCGTATAGGATGGCGCCTATGGAGCAAGATGAGATCAAACGGTAGATTGAGGAACTGTTGGAGAAAGACTTTATTCAACCGAGTGCGTCACCCTGGGAAGCACCGGTGCTGTTGGTAAAGAAGAAGGATGGGTCAATGAGGATGTGCATCGATTACCGAGAGCTGAATAAGGTCACTGTTCAGAATAAGTATCCTATTCCACGAATTGATGACCTATTCAATCGTCTACAAGGAGCAGCTATTTTCTACAAAATAGATCTTCGATCTGGATACCATCAGGTTCGAGTGAAGACTGAAGATGTGCATAAGACTGCATTCAGAACTCGACATGGGCATTACGAATTCTTAGTTATGCCATTTGGAGTGACGAATGTACCTGCAGTCTTTATGGACATGATGAACAGAGTTCTGAGGTCGTTTATTGATTCTTTCGTCGTGGTGTTTATCAACGACATTCTTGTATACTCCAAGTCAGAGGAGGAGCACACTGAGCATCTGGCTGAGGTTCTGAAGAAACTTCAAGAACATGAGTTGTATGCCAAGTTATCCAAGTGCAATTTCTGAAAGTCTGAAGTGGCATTCCTGGGTCACACCTTTCTAAGGAGGGAGTGGCAACTGATCCACAGAAGATAGAGGCGGTGAAGGATTGGGCAAGGCCTATTACAGTGAAGGAAATCAGAAGTTTTCTTGGGCTAACTAGATAATACAGGAGGTTTATCCAAGGCTATGCTCAGATAGCCATGTCGCTCACTGGTCTGACCAAGAAGAATGTGAATTTCAAGTGGACCGAGCAGTGCGAGGCGAGCTTTCAGGAGTTGAAAGAGAAGCTGACTACTTCTCCCATTTTGGCTTTGCCTAGAGCACGTGTTAAGTATGATGTTTACAATGATGCTTCACATCGTGGGTTTGGTTGTGTCTTAATGCAAGAAGGAAAAGTGATCGCTTATGGGTCTAGGCAACTAAGACCGCATGAGAAGAATTATCTTGCTCATGATCTGGAGTTGGCTGCGATTATCTTCGCCTTGAAGCAATGGAAACACTACGTGTATGGCTAGAAATTAAACATGTACACGAACCACAAGAGCTTGAAGTACATCAATCAGCAGAAGATGCAACGGAGATGGCTGGAGGTACTTGAAGACATTCGTCCAGAGATTAAGTACCATCCTGGGAAGGCTAATGTTGTTGTTGATGCACTTAGCTGTAAGAGCAGTCTGGCTAGTCTGATTATAAATCAGAGGCATCTTGCAGATGAGTTGGATCGGGATGGTATTGAAGAGGTGGTGCAAGGCTTGGGATCATCTTTAGCTTAGTTGAGGCATCAGCCTACGCTGAATGAGAGGATTATAGCAAGTTAGAAGGAAGATGCAGAGATTCAGAAGATGAAGGAGCAGGTTGGTGCTGGTAGGTTGTCAGAGTTTCAGATCAAGGATAAAGTGTTGTGGTTTGGAGAGAGGTTATGTGTTCCAATTCAATCGGAGTTGAAGGAGAGTATTTTTCAGGAGGCACATGCTACTCTTTTGTCTGTACATCCTAGGAGTACCAAGATGTATAAGGACATCAAGCAATATTTCTGATGGTCAGGTGTGAAGCGGGATGTGGCTGAGTTTGTGGTGAAGTGTGAGATCTGTCAACAGGTCAGAGCCGAGAATCAGAAGCCCAGAGGTTTATTCAGCCGTTACCAATTTCGGAGTGGAAATGGGATAACATCAGCATGGATTTCATCACGGGTTTGTCCAAGAGTTCGAAAGGTAATGATGCGAATTGGGTCATAGTCGATCGACTAACCAAATCAGCTCACTTCTTGGCTATGAAACGCACTTTGACTATGGACAAGTTAGCCTAGCTATATGTTAGAGAGATCGTCAGGCTTCATGGTGTTCCGTTGACCATTGTGTCTTATCGAGATACGTGGTTTACTTCGCATTTCTGGAGGAGTCTTCAGACAGCTTTGGGTACTAAGACGGATTTCAGCACTGCCTTCCATCCTCAGACTGATGGGCAGAATGAGAGAGTCAACTAGATTTTGGAGGATATGCTTCGGTGCTGTGTTCTAGATTTTGGAGGCAGTTGGGAAAGGCATCTAACTCTGGTGGAGTTTGCCTACAACCGTAGTTTTCAGACTAGTATCGGGATGGCGCCGTACGAAGCTCTGTATGGCAGGAAGTGCAGAACACCTGTTTGCTGGTTTAAAGTTGGGGAGCGGCAGATGTTTGGGCCTGATATCGTGCAGCAGATTTCTGAAAAGATTGTTTTGATCAGGAAGAGGTTGGCGGATGCTCAGAGTAGGCAGAAGAGCTATGCAGTCAACCGGAGGAGGGACCTTGAGTTCGAGGTTGGTGACTTTGTCTTTCTGAAGGTATCACCTAGTAAAGGTGTGATTCGCTTTGGTAGAGGTGGGAATTTAGCCCCAAGGTTCATAGGCCCGTACAAGATATTGAAGCGGATTGGAAAAACTGTAGCGCCCCGAATTTCCAATATGATATCTCAGAAATACGTGGCACAATTCCCAGCATCAACTTCAATTATAATAGTAAACATACCCAAAAAATACAGATAAATTTTTCTTTCAACCTTTATTACATTAGTTCATTATAAAACACAGCGGAAAAACAAATACCTTGAATTACAGTCTTTTCATTACAACACCTTCTTTACAATTTTCATAAGCTTTATTATTATTCTATCTCATGCATCCAAATCCCAATGCTATAGGTAATCACCTATAAAACATGAGGCTAGAGATAACCCTAACCCCCAAAACTACAGCGGTCAGCCATAACGGTGTGAGTGACATAAAAACAAAGCAACATAAATAGAACATGAAACATGGAATCATAAACAACAGGTAATAAAGACAAGAATAAATGAATTAAGAAATAGCAATGAAACATGAAAAACATCAAGTGTAGCTAGACTAAGTGTCAAGTGTAGAAAACAGAAAAATGCATGCATAAACCAAATAAAGAAAACACAATACTATATGCTGACTCTCTAATGCGTACTTGTCGGATTTTATGCATCCCACTCTACATAGGTCCGGTGCAAGCCCTTAACGTTCTCCACTTGATCGGGCTTAATCCTTCGCTATGCAACTAATCTTACCAAGATGACTACTACGAGATATAGGTAAACTGTGAGTATTAGCCCATACCCCGATAATTCCGGAGGTCAAACTCTATCCACAGATAATTTCGGAGACTGTTTCACTCACACCTGGGAATCTTCGAGAATACCCTACACCCCAAGCTGTGGCACCTCATCACACGAATACCACATGAGTGTCGCCTCGACCCCGATAATTCTGGAGATCAATCCCACACCACAAGTAATTTCGGAGACTATTTCACTCACACCTAGATAATTCTTGTGATTATCTCACACCGCAAGCCATACTGAGGTCCATAACCCATGTTCTCATTCATCATATCACCACTAGTGTCTGTCCTTATCTTTTTAAGTTAATCAATTTAATTACGAACCTCCTAGAGATGGTGTACCCTACCGGACTTAACTGAACAACTGATCAACAATATGCCTTAACAGGCCCAAAACACAATAACTCAACTGCCGGCATACTAGGGTCCCACACAACCTCTAGAAACTCACACTCAACTATCCAAACCCAACAATAAAACATCTTGAAAACATATGTTCTGTAGAAAGATAATATTTAGAATAGTAAGTTATAGATCCCAAAAACATTTAAAGAATCAATCGTTTAAAGAGCATCAGAATAACTCAAGGAACATCAGTAATAGTCGATTGTAAACCGGAGTCGGTCGACTGTCCAGAGCAAAAAACTAGCACTTTAAGAAAATAATTCTAGGTAATGGATGTCGACTGTAAAAGTCATAGGTCGACTTTCCAGAGCGAAAAATCCAACATTTTTAAGAAAAATAATTCTAAGTAATGACGGTCGACTGTCCAAAGTGAAAATCCAAAACTTCGAGAAAACGTCAAAACAGAGCAAAGTCGGTCGACTGTAAAAATGGGTCAGTCGACTGTTCCGCACGAAAATCCAAAACTCCAAGAAAACACTACAGCCACGATCACGACGGTCGACTGTCGAAACATACCAGTCGACTGTCACACCTACAGGCTGCAGTTTGGGTTGTGCATGTTTCAACCGATACAAAGATTTACTTTATAAAAACGAAATCTATAAAAAGTGTATTTCTGATATGATCAAATATGCCTTTTAGAGTATATAAGAGTCCACAAAATCAATCAAAACCACTTTGAATTGATAAAAATAGCTTTTTGATGAATTCCTTCAAATTGAAACATGAATATGTGCATATATCAAAATAAAGTTTTTAAGAATCAATTATACATCAAAAGACCTTCGTATTTTGTTCCAAACCATATTAATACCAAAATATGTTTAGATAGAACCAAAATCTTCAAAAACACTTAAAGACTCAATTCCTTCGAAACAACAAAATAGGATATTCATGTAATAGTGTTCATGCAAGTTTGTGCACCAAAGAAATTTCACAAATTCATCAATTTAGGAATAGAAAAATGTTTAGATTAAATCTTTAATAATTGAGCAATTCAAATCCAAGTAAAAACGTCATAAAATCACGAAATCTCCAATTTAGTCATAAAGCATCAAATCCAAATCTAGTTATCACAACTCCAATCATCAAGACATGATCTTTTAAGTCATTAGTCCTTCTCAAAATTACCTCTAACTCAACCATATTTATTTTCAATAGTTGATTCATGAACATCAAGAAATTTAACATTAACATGACCAAGTCGCACTCATCCAACTCACCAATAGTCAAAAATCTCATCTTTAATCTATTTATGCATAACATTCACCATATCCAATCAAATTAGCAATAATCCAAAAGAAATAGCCTACTCATGATTTATATTAGGTCCTCTATCAATTTGGATTCATCCACATGCAATTCCAAACATAAATAACTAGATTTTCATGAAAGATCCCATTTTAACTCATCAATTTATTCAATCCATCATATAAATTCATACCCAAACTCTAGCATGCTTTCTAGTAGATAAAACACCACATACAACATTCAAAGAAAAAAACAAAACAATTACATCACTCATCTTGTTGAAAGAATCAAACGAAGACGAATAGAAAGTAAGAAAAGCCCCTCCTTAGCAAGAAATCCAATATCTTCTCTTTAGAACTCCAAAATAATAAAAAATAAGAAATCTCCTATGTTGTGCAATGAGATGAAGGCTGCACTACACCCTAAATAGGTCGGGATTAAAGATTCTAGGGTTTTTGAGTACATTTGCAAAATACTCCCTTTCAAATATACATTTACATAAATAGATCCCCATGCTAGGACGTTAGTTAAAACCAATTTAATTGGGCTCAAAAATCAAAAATATCCCCCACTAGCATCAGTCGGCACTGTAGGGAAAACCCAGAAAATAATTTTGCAATTTCATCCCTTCAAACAACAATTTTGCAAAAAGATCATCTTTTATCAAAACTTGTAAAATATATCAAATGCGTTGAAACGAAAGGTAAAATTTTTACTCCTGAATTGACTAGGCATTATTTCCAGCCCAAAAATTCGTAAATCTGGATTTTCACCCCCATTTGATAATTTTGCACAAAAGTCATTCTTTTTGAAATATTTGTAAATAGGTCCAACCATCGTCAGAAAAATCTAGAAAAATCACAAATAATATCAAATAATAAATAATGAGTTTTCCCAAAATAATTATGGCTTTTTGACCTCCCGAGAAAAAATTTGCACGTGTTCTGCACGTGTAAGAAGATAATTTTTAGATAAATATTTATTAAATCTCCAAAAACCATTTTAACTCATTTAATATTCTCAAAACAATATTTTAAAAATACGGGGTACTACAAAAACTGCTTGCCGGCTGGAGTTACCGGAAGAGTTGTCTCAGGTGCATAATGTCTTTCATGTGTCTATGCTGAGAGGTTACATTCCAGATCCAAGTCACCATTTACCCGAAGTGCCAGAGGGCTTGCAGCTGGATCTGAGTTACATTGAGCTCCCGTTGAGATCATGGATCATCGGGAGAAAGTCTTGAGGAACAAGACAATACCAATAGTCAAAGTAGTCTGGAGAAACCAGTTGGTTGAAGAGGCTACTTGGGAATCTGATGAGAGGATGTTGAAGGATCATCCTGAGCTCTTTGTTTGATTTGTATTTATTTTCTTCTTGTTGTGTTTTGCTTTCTCACTCTTTAAGCATAGTTCCGGGGACGGAACTATTCTAAGGAGGGAGTTTTGTAACTTCCTGAATTTTCAATTATAATTAAATAAGAGTTTCTTGAATTTTAGTTGTTTTGCACGTGCAAATTTATGTGCATTTTACCCTAGAAAATTATTTTCATACCATGAACAAAGTATTTTATTTCTTCTCTTTTAATTTAAAAGCCTATTTTAAATCCTAGGCCTAATTGTTTAAATCTAGCCCAAACTAATTAAATTAATTGTTTTAATTAGGAGCCCATACACTTTTAGCCCACTAGATTGAGCCCACTAATTTAATTCTCTTTTAAATAGCACAACTTGTAGGGTAGACTAGTTTTGTAAACAATTAATATATGAACATGTACAACTAGTAACTAGGGGTGTATGGTGTGACACGTGCATTGTACTAGCACGTGTGTTGAGTTGTGCATGGGGGTAGGCCGGATGGAATCACGAGGGAGTGCGAGAGTTGGAGTTGTGGAGAGGTGGTTTTGAGTTAATGGGTAGTTGCTTTAACTCCCTAGTTTATCCTAGCCCCTAGTCCACAACCATCTAGTTCATCTTGGCCCTCCATTTCACTTTGAAAAATGTATAAATACCCCCTCCATCTCTTCATGCAATACAATTGAAAATTTGAAAATTTGGTAAAAAGAAAAGGAAAGAAAGAAAGAAACAAATTGTTAGAAAAGATAGAGAGTTTGTGAGTAAAAAGATTGGGTAGTGTTTGTGTGTGTGTTCTTGCACCATTGGAGGCTGGCTTTTCACCAAAGAGGAGGAGAAGTGATCGGGTTCACTTGTACAAGGAGGAGAAGGCAACTTGGAGGCACAATCTAGGAGGAGATTGATCGTTCGTGTGTTCAAGGAGATTTCTAGGAGCTTTCTATTCGTTTTCTTCAAAATAGGTGGGTGATTTCTCAAGCTTCTAGTTAGATACCATGCTAGGATTGAAATTGTCAACATGTTAAAATTGAGTAGGAAAGACTGCCATACATGTGTTTAAGGAGATTAAGAAGAAAAGAACACCAAATTAATCAACATGAAATGTTAGTAGAATAATTTAGAATGTGCAAATGAGTACGTGTTATGATAGCTTGGTAGTTTATTCGCATGCTAAAATGGCTAGATTATGATTTTTGTGAGACTTTGTTTATGCATGAATAGGAAAATACAATATGTGAGAAATGTGCTTATGGATAAAGTATGGAATGTAAATTAATGGAGCATTAAATAGATTTAAAATGTGTTTATGTGCCATATGCAATTAGTGATGTAGTCACATGATTTATAATTCATATTGTCTCTTAAAATAATTTTAGTTTGGCAAATAGGGACTAAATTGAAGAGTAAATTTTTGGTAAAGAATGAAAGAGAGAAAGACTTGTATAAATCCATTATGAATGAGTGAAAGGTGTTGATAAAAAGATTCTTATAAAAATAAATGTTTTTATGTCGAAATGAGTCGATTTTGATCCATTGTTTAAACTAAGGGAGAAAGAGTTTTATGTTAAAACGTGAGTTCTATAAGAATCATGAAAATACATGCAACTGTTTTCTTCAAGAAAATATACTCAGGAAAAATCTATAATTTACAAGTACAATCCGAATGAGAAAAATCGAGTTTTCTAAAAGAGCTAGAAATAACACAGTCATACTCAAAAATGTTTTATGAGAATTTCCTTACGGGTTAGTCACTTGGTCATTCTAGTTAGTGGGTGTGCTTTAGTGATGTTACTGTATCTCGGCGGCACTGTTGTGCTTAGGTTCGAGTCTCGGCAGAGACTTTATTTTTCCAAAATGTGATTTTTATTCAAAACCTGAACTCAAAACACAAACGGAATTCGAGTCCTCTTTTTACACAGTTAGCCACATTGGTCATCTTGGTTAGTAGGTGCGGTTTGGTGGCGTTACTGTTCACTCGTGGGCCTTTGGGTGCCTTTGGGTATGGGTTCGAAACCGGCTGTGGCCAAAAAAAAATTGAAAATTTGATTTTTATTATGTTTTGATTTTTCTAAAGGGGTTTAAATTTTTAAAATTGAGAAAAATACTAGAAAATTCTCTGAAATTACATAGACTTCACAAAAAATATTTTCTAAATATTTTGTCCATTATAATGAGAATTAGAAGTAAATTTTAAGAAAAAGAATTAAATAAATTCTTGAATATGATTCTTTTGTTATTTTTAAGATGAAAAGTAATTTGTTGAACATAGGGAAAATAGAGAAGAGTTCCAAGATGAGATTTTGACTTGTAAATTATTATGAAAAATTCAACGAAAGATTGTTTAAGATTATGCATGTTGTGCATGGTAAATAAATTAAAAAGAAACATGATGAAATGTGAAACTTATGAATATGTGTACTCTCATTTAATGAGCATGAAAGAGAATTGAGACTAGAGTTTTAGCTAAATCCCTACGTCGGCAATAATGAAATTTTGAAAAGAGAATTGTGATAAATAAAGACCAAGTTTTGGGTCATGGTTAATGATTGATATTTTAAGACCGATGTAGAGGGTAACGCTAAATTCTAGAATGTTGATTTTTATTCATGATTCAATTACTTAAGGATTTGATACATAGTGAAGATGTAATGAAAGTAAGCGAAAAACATAAGTATGATGGTCATTGGATTGGTGGTGTGAGAGTGTTCACAGGATGTCCTCATGATGCGTCATGATTAGGGCGTGGATACTTCTCCAGGTATATCGTCCCCGGTGGCGACGCTTGTAGGGTATTTGGTGACTGCGGGTAGTGCCATGGTCCATGGCGGAGGATGTCCTCATCTTCTCAAGCTACACCTAAGGGTGGGGGAGTTCTCTAAATTTTTTTCTTGTTTCTCTTGTTGATTTCTTGCATGAAACAAGTAATATTAGTATGAGAATGATTGATTAGAAGTAGATTGTTAGAATCTGAAAATGGAAACAGAAAAACCCATTCTGTATGTTGAATCTCCGAATTTCCAGAGAGCAAAATAAGTGGAATCTTGATCATGAAAATTTTACAGAATGTTCTTATGAATGCCTAGAGGCTTCATGATTTATTTCAGATTTTTTTGATATCATTTGGTATTTTAATAAAATAAATTGTGGTGAATGAGTCGTAAGGCAGAGACTGATTCTGTCTATTGTAGAACCTGAACTTGTCGGAATTCTTAGAATTAATTGATACATGATCTACTTCTAAAAATTTTACCATGATATCATGCATGAATCTAGACTCTACAGAAACTATTTAAATTATTTTGGACGACATTGAATGCATGTTCAAAATTAATTAAGAATTTTCAAGATAGTGACTGAAGAATAGTAGAACTTTTATGCATGTTTATAATAGGTAGAACTCATTAATACTTGGAATATGGATGTGATCTTTTTTGCTAGTTACACATGATGATGTCTAGTTTCTGAAAATGCAAATTTGATGACCATTGTTTATGCATGTGATTTATTATGATTATTTAAGTGAGTACTGTGCAATAACTTAGTCAGTCTTGACACCCTGATAAGATGGTACCTTTATGGCTCTGTAAGAACAGAATTTGAGGAAGTGTACAACTAGGGAGTTGTATAATACATCTTGAGCTGCCAAAAAGTCTTATGTCAAGAAATTCTTGTAAGTAGAGTAATAGATATGGTTTTTGCAAGTTCGAACAGAACCCAGATTTTGAGCTATAGGCTCTGTTTGTGTAGTGCTTTATGTGTGGGTTCTGTATACCTGGGAAGATGAATTGTTTAGGGTGATCAAAATGAAACAATCTGGATTGGTGATCATCTAGAAAGTTTTAGAGGACATTCACATCTTTCCATAGAACCTGGATTGGTATCATTTCGATGAGTGGGTAAATTTTTATGCTATCGTTAAGGTGCAGGCAGTGTATAGGAATGTACACAGCTGATGATTGATAGGCTAATTTGAGCGATTATATGGATGAATCTGATGTGATGGCCAACTAGAGAGTTGTATCCTAGGTTCTTATCTTTCCAGAAATGGGCTAGAACACCTAAATCCGAGTTTTATATATGGGAGTTATGACATTTCTAAGTTTGGGGCAGAAACACAATAGTTGGGTTTAGTCATGATTTTGACTAAGTGTTGACAAGTACTTTTCCTCTCTTGTGAATGAGAGTCGATGAACTTGCTATTGGGGAATTGTTTGGTGGTTTTATTAGCCTTGATGGTGTTTAAACTCCTGATGAGGATGTTTGTGACTTGAGTTTCGACCCTAAGAATAAACTTCTGCCCAGGCGTTGGACGTCCAACCAGTGCCGTCGATATCATGCCAGGGAGGGTGAACGCGGGCCGTGGTGAGTGACGAAATCCAAGCTAGGGGAATTATCAAGCAGGACATGTGTCGCCAGAACCATGGGTCAGACGGACAGAAGTTGAAGCAACCTTCATTACCTGAATGATTAGAGTGAGTCTGGGATAAGAATGGTGTGTTAGATATCTGTAAATTGCATTAACATTAGCAGACCATAGGAAGGTGTTGTACTTTTCATGTCGTAGGGATACGAATTTGGTGAGTTCATGGGTCTCGTATCTCGATCTGTTAATTCCCAAGGAGCCGGAGTAAGGGACGGGGA
>CM030362.1:203787063-203813459 GCA_017893485.1 Hemerocallis citrina
AGACAACAACATACATACGAGCCAAATAAACTACATATGAGTCCAACAACTACATACGAGCCAGGAGAGCTGCGTATGAGATAACAATATACATACGAGCCAAATAAGCTACGTATGAGACCAATGACTACATACGAGTCAGGCGAGCTGCGTATGAGATAACAACATATAGAAACAACCATACAGGTATTCTAACAACCTAGAAGCGACCCAACGTGCTTATTAGCAAAACTTGATCTTTTATAATTAGAAGCAACAGAAGAATCTTCCAACAGTCTAATATAAGCATACTACCAATGAAAACCCGAAAGCGACATAAAAAGCCTTCTAACACCCTAGAAGCAAAGAGTGCTACGCTCATTGGAATTTGAAAAAAAAAGACTTTTAGAAAGGTGATAACATCTCCTACAACTCTCTAGCTGAAGATTTTTTCAGGTTCGTTACGGAACTCAAAACCCGATCCGTTAAACACCATTTCAAACAATAATAGTACAGCCAAAAGCTGAAACTTTCCAAGCTCATAACATTTGCTATACTTGTCGGAATTTAACGAAATAGGCCATTTTGAAAAGGTGAGAATGTCTACTACAACTTTCTAGTTGACCACTTTTTCAGATTCTGTGAGGATCTCAAAATCCGATCACTTGAACACACGTTAAAGTTAACCAACAGCAGATTTCTTAACAAAAAGCTGAAATGTTGAAAGCTGGTAACTTTTGCTCTACTTGTCGGAATCTAACCAAATTATACAAATTAGAAAGTTGGGAATATATACTATAACTCTCTAGTTGAACACTTTTCCAGATTCCTTATGAAATTCAATTCCCCGTCCTTTGAACACAACACAAAACAACGAAAGACAGCACAAGCTGAAAACTTGTAAAGCTCACAACTTTTGCTATACTTGTCGGAATCTCACCAAATAAGACATTTTTGAAAGGTGAGAGACTCTACTACAACTCTCTAGTTTATCACTTTTCCAGATTCAATCAATAAGAGGTGCAAAAGTTTCGAACAATCCAAACAGCGAGCTTTAGCCAAAAAGGCCAGCTGCTGAGATTTTGTTAAGCTCATAACTTTTGCTCCGCTTATCGGAATCTAACCAAATAGGATATTTTGGAAAGGTGAGAGACTCTACTACAACTCCCTAGTTGAACACTTTTTCATATTCAATCAATACGAGGTACAAAAACATCAAGCAATCCAAACAGCAAGCATTCAGCCAAGAGCTGGCTGCTGTGTTTTGGATCGGTCATAACTTTTGCACCACTTATCGGAATCTAACCGAATAGGATATTTTTGAAAGGTGAGAGACTCTACTAAAACTCTATAGTTGAACACTTTATCAGATTCAATCAATAAGAGGTATAAAAATATCAAGCAATCCAAACAGCAAGCATTCAGCAAAAAGCTGGCTGCTGTGTTTTGGAACGATTATAACTTTTGCACCACTTATCGGAATCTAACCAAATAGGGCATTTTTGAAAGTTGAGAGACTCTACTACAACTCTCTAGTTGAGCACTTTCCCAAATTCAGTAAGTAAAATGGTACAAAACATCGAGCAATCAAAACAGCGAGCACTCAGCCCAAAAGCTGGTTGCTGTGTTTTGTAACAGTCGTAACTTTTGCTCTGCTTATCGGAATCTAACCAAATAGGGTAGTTTGGAAAGGTGAGAACGTCTACTACAACTTCCTATTTGATCACTTTTCCAAATTCCGCAAGGAACATCAAGATTTGGTCCATTGAACACACAACAAAACCTAAACCGAAACAGCAAGTTGCTGTTTTAGCTTAAAAACCCGCTGTTTTGGGGAAACGGTTTGTTTGGCCTATCAAATTAACCCCAAAAATTGTACAAAAATTTGATCATGGTAACAACGCATATGAGAACCTCTCCAATTAATTTGGAGTCAAAATTTCACCTTTAACATGGGTAATTAATTCTAACCCAAGAACTACAAAAATTGAATCTTTATCGCCTTATTTTGTGTTCTACCACTACAACCTTTATATGCATCTTTATTCTAGTCCATATGCATATGAAATTAGTTCAATACAACAACATATAACAATAATAACAATAATAATAACTAAAACAACACATGAGTAGAGAAACCCCCGCTCAATCGGTTGTAGGAAGGACTTGCTCTTCTTCTCCTTGCTCCTTGTTCTTGCTCCACTTCAAGAACACCACAAATGAAAACCATGAAACCCTAACCCATCTTTTGATTCTCTCTTTCTTTTCTCTCTTTCTCAATCTTTTCTAAAATAAGCAAGTAGAAGAGTAGAAGTAGAAGAACTAGGAAAATAAGTGAAGTGAGAAGAGATGGGCGAACAAAATGAAAGAGGGCTTTTTCCCTCTTGAATTGGCCGGCCAAATATAGGAGAGGGAGAGAGAAAGACATGGTAGAGAATGAGCCAAGTGTTGTTTTGTTTGTGGTTTAATCAATTGGAGATCAATTTGCAAATTTAATTTGCAACCACACCCAATAAATTTGCAATCAAACCTTAATCCAATCCTAACCCTTCATTTCATCATGATGGATCAAAATTAAAAGGCATTTACCCAAAAATCACATACTACATGATTTCGTACAAACGTACGAAATCGATACAATTCAAATACGTACATATATCTGTATATACAGATAATTTCTATTAGTTAAAACGAATCAATCTGTACAAAAATAATTTAATTTCGAGAAATAAAAATAAAAATATTTTATTACCAGATCGGAAGATTCCAGTATCAATTTGATACAAAACAGATATATACAGAGTAGTATATACGTATAGATAATGTTTATTAACAAAATCGGGTGATATCCACCAAAAATATTTCAATTCTAAAAATAATAATAAAATAATAAGTTTTAATATCTGCTCGGGATTTTCCAGATATTTTCTCAAAAAATGCATTTTTCAAGATTTTGTACAAGTGCACAAAACTGATACAATATATATATATACTTAATAGTATATATATCCAGATAATTTTTTATTAGAAAAACCAAATAATTTTCATAAAAATATTTTAATTTAAAAAATAATGATTTATACAATATAATATCCGACTGGGATATTACACTAAAGAACTCTTTCATAGAATATGCTGAAATTTGACAACAATATCAAGTAATTTAAGGTTCTAAGCATACTTGAATTGCATTGAAAATATTGCCCAAGATATCCAAATCCATAAAGAAAGGTAAAAGTGCATAGAAGAGTATGTAGTACCAACCAAAACATAACTACAAGTGAGTTTTCTAATTGAATAACACTTCTTTCTAGACAACGTTTCTTGTGTATGTTCCATCTTGCCCGGACAATTTCCCTTCACGAATAGCTATCATGGTGGAGTTCATCGAAACTCCTTTTGACAAAGCCACATAAAGTTGCCCATGACTGAAAACATGATCTTTTAAATAAATCCCTACGAACGGTATAGTTTGTCCCTGTGATTTATTTATGGTCATAGCGAAACACAGACGCAGAGGGAATTATTTTCTAGTGAGTTTGAACGGCAAGCTTATGCTTTCCGAAGGTTTTAGTGGTATTCTAGGAAAGAAAACTCGTGTTCCTACTGAAATTTCAGTAACAATTTTTGCATCTATCAAGTACAGATAAAAACCTCGACACAATAATCTTCTCCCGTTGCAAAGACCTGCTTTGGGGTCAAGATTTCGAAGAAGAATTATGGGTGACCCGTATTTCAAAATTTTCTTATGTGGTGGAAATCCTCCTGGATAAATCTCATTCAAAAATTCATGTTGGTATAGATTCCTCTCGTCATCCTCTACGCTGTCGAAAGAATAATATACTTTCTCATCACCTGACAATGGTATAGTTCAAGTTTATTATAGTAGAGATGGATACATAGGAAATTCTTAATTTTCTTATAAATAGTCAAGCCTTTACATAGTAGAGATTAAAACTAATTTAGCTTACAATCACCTGGAAAAGTATTGATGGCAGTGTTGTTTATACTATCCACAGACTCATTGGTTGGTGCCATTATAGCTCTTTCCACCATGTATCTCTTGTCATTCGCATTCTCACAAAGATTTGGATAAATAGTGTCGACTAAATGAGTTATGGTATCGTCACCAGTCCATGGTATAACCATTTCATCCAGAATTCTTACCATTTCATTTCCATATGTAGTCGCTGCCCCGTCTCCGATATCTTTCAAAATGCTTGTGAAGTTAGGATCAGTTCTTGATCGCATATTTTCTATAAGATGGATAATATTTACACTTTTCCAAATTGCAGACTTGACAATACACGCATCTACAGTTTGCGATTTTGTACCCCTCTGCACTAATGGTAGCACTTGTCTAAAATCACCTCCAAGTATAACTATTTTACCTCCAAAAGGGACATCCTTTTCCGTCAATTCTCTTAATGTTCTGTCAAATGCTTCAAAAGCATGCCGATGTACCATTGTCGCCTCGTCCCAAAGTATAACACTGCTTCTTCGTAAGAGCTCGGCCGTCTTAGATTGTTTACTAATATTGCATGTTGATGTATGCCCAATTTTAATCGGAATTTTGAACCTAGAGTGAGCAGTTCTCCCCCCCCCCTGGTAAAATCGTGGTTGCAATTCCAGACGATGTTGTTGCTAATTGAATATGTCCTTCTTTTCTAAGGTATGCCAATACTGCTTTATACAAAAAAAGACTTGTCAGTTCCACCTGGACCGTCAATGAAGAATACCATCTCTTTTTTCGAATTAACAGCTTCGATGATCAAATCAAAAGCATGCTTCTGACCCGAATTCAACAAATTTATACATCTTAAATCATCATCCGTAACAATCATGGATCTCTCATCTTTAATCATTTTTTGTGCAGATCCGCTTGTAAAATCATCAAATATGGGCATAGGGAGACAATAATCTGCATTACATTTATCATACTGTTGAAGTATGCTTAGGGCTACAAACGATCCGAGCTACTCGCAAGCTACTTTGCTCGAGCTTGGTCAAAGCTCGGTCAAAGCTCGACTCGAGACGAGGTCGATCTCGAAATCAAGATCGATAGCTTAACGAGCCAAGCTCGAGCATGGGCTTTTTGTGGTTATTAGGCTAAGATCGCGAGCTACTCGGCTCGAACTTGGTCAAAGCTCTGCTCGAAACGAGCTCGAGCCGAGATCGAGCTCGAAACTGAGCTCGATTGCTTAACGAGCCGAGCTCGATCCTCAAGATACTCGGCTCGACTCGACTCGTTTGCAGCCCTAAGTATGCTGTTCAGATCACGTAATAGACGATTCATGCTTGAATTTACATTCTCTGTACTTGTTGAAGAGTAATCTTCCATCATATATGGGTGGAACTCATTCCACAACTGCAACACACCAGTAGGCTGACAACACAAAAAAGTGCAGCAAACAATCTCTAGAGCGCTGATGGCATATGTGTACTTGCCGCTTCTATTAAACATTCTCGTACGCTATTGTCATTTTCTAAGAATCCCCTCTTTTCAGCTGATTCCTCAAAAGTGGAGCAGGTTACCCCATCGACTGTAAGAAGATCATCAAATAAGACTGGTCCCCTATCATGATTCAGTAGGATAAGCAAATAATATCGGTCTCCTTCATTTGGCTAAACTGTGTAAAGTCTGCTGATAGCTCGTTGTGTAGTTGCTCGCTTTTGCCATTTTTTTCTCCAGAAACCCACCAATATTATTTTGAAAATTCTCGATATAATAAATTTCTTGCTTCAGGATCTTCTGAATTTTTTTGAAAAAACTCAGTCAATATTGTCCTTGAAGTTTTCTCATCATCGAGAACATCATCAAGCAGTTGATCGGCATAATATGTCAATTGCTCCATATTTGGAAGATGGATATGAAGAGCTATCACACTTGGATATATTTTCTGCACTGGAAACTTAAAAGTCCTCCACAATGCTTCCTGTGGGCAAACCCAACGTGCATCCAGAAACTGTGAGATCCCATCATTTCGATCGATTTCTCTACGTAGCTGAAAAGAGATTCGGTCTGGTCCCTTGTATACGTACTTGAATAAATACTTCACGGCCTTGATACTGGAGCATATTTCAACATTGATATGACAAATATATTTTTTCAAGAGCCAAGGATTATATGGAACCAACCATTGATTATCTAAGGAGATGTCGTGTGTCTCTATAGTAATCTCATTATCACGTCTTCTATATAATGGATACGAATCATCTCTGTGTACCGTGTGCTCCGCAAATTGGCGCGGATATCCCTTTCTGCACTTGTTTTCTTTCATGCAAGGAGAATTTGGTTTCACTCTACACATGGTCCATGTGGCATATGCTTTTTTACTATCTCATATAGTTTAGGTTCAACATTTGGGTCTAGAGTCTCTGCCCATACAATGTGATCATACTCCTCATGATTATTCAGTTTTTCTTGTTCGTTCAGAATGACCAACATATGAACATGGGGCAATCCACATTTTTAAAACTCGACTACACGGACATGAGCTACAACAGTACCTAAAACTCTGCTCGTATAGATATCTTTTTCAGTTCTTCTAGCTTTGCTTTGAAAACTCTTGCTGTCAAGTCAGGCCTGTCTTGATGGTCTTGTCCCGGTAACAATTCATTTGTTATTTCATCCCATGATGGATTACATGTCATTGTAATGAATAGATCCGGTTTTCCATACCTCTGAACTAAAGTCATGGCATCTTGATTCCGATTATACATGTCTCTCGGGCTACCAAAATACGAAGAGGGAAGTATAATTTTTCTTCATGTTGAACCTATAAATACAATGGAAAAGTATTTATCTATTAGTTTCCCATTCATTGTAAAAACAATCGGAAAAGGAAAAAATAATAAAGCTTTTCAAATGACTAATTACGTACCTGCATTTCGTACTCCGGCATTGAATAAATCTTATAACCCTTGGTATAGCTCCGCTCTAATAGTTTTTTTATTGGCCCGCAAAAATTGTAACCTTTGCATCTCATTTTTCACGTGAGTGTCAACAATAAATTGTTGTAATAATCTGCCCGCATGAAGTAGTATTGATGTATCATTTGCTCTAATCTGTAATTGTAACAATAACATTATTTATTTTTATAGTATCAAAGAGGAATATATATAGTTCATATTAGTACACGACCTGAAGCATTTACGAATAAAATTTCCGGCAGGTAACTTGATGTCCATTTAAAGAATGGGTGTTGACACCCCATCCATAGTTTCCCATATGGAAGTAAAAGTTGGTACCGGAGAGGATCATAATAGTCGACCCGTGTCCGAAATCAATTGTAAGTTGCCATCCATTGTTTCCACAATAATCTCTCGGGGCCCGACGTTTGTTAGATCTTCACCTCCAACTATAATTGCTGCAACCTGAGATGCCGAAGGAAGATTGTATTGGTGACCTCCCAAGGATTGTTCTTTAAGCAATAATCTACAATTTGGTAAGTCCTCTCTCATAGCCAATCACCTAAATTAATGCACGAAAGGGTTATGGTGATTTAAGATCTTCTTTAGTTTTTCAACTATGTGCGTCCGCATCCTAGTATTTTCCCTTATTCTATTTTCAATTTCGGGCTCAGTATCATATATGTACAATTGTAGATATCTTGGCCTAGGGGGTCCAGCAGGTTGTAGACTACCTATCCTATTAGGGCGTTCAACAGGTAGTTCGACTTCCTATCCTATGGTATATCCCCCCTTGGGCTCTAAAAGTATAGATTATGTCATATTTATTGGCGAGACTTGCATCGTAATGAACTCCCATCGAAGTGAAGGCAAACGTATTTCCGAATGTTTTGTCTGAAATGCTTCCTCTCCTAACTCTGATCGGTATATAACATCTTCAATTCGATAGGCGTTGTAAGTTTGCAGCTGTGAGATTTTTCCATTCCTACAACATATCTCTTCTGTTTCTGATGAAAACAACTTAGCACCACATTTTTCGCAGATTTTGGGTTTTGGTAACCTATGTACTGGTATCATGTTTATGACGGCATAATTTCTAGCAAAGTTATGGTGTATCCTTGCCGGGGTACGGTTAACAACTGGACCAGTGAAATTTTGTTGTAGACCTACACATATTCAAAAGGGGAAAAGGGTGGTTTTTTTTATTTACATTGGAAGCGATAAAAGAAGTCGACTATTATTTTTTGAATACGAACATTTAGATATAAGACCTTACTTTCGCTAAGGATAACTGAAGTTGTATTTGTTGGGAGCAGGATTTGTCTAGTTTGCCTTCTTATATCACTCAATCTACCCCGAGGCGCAACTGTCGTCGAATTATGTCTACCATGATGAACTGTTAAAAGTGGCATATTAATTAGAACATCATAGATGATAATTTTAATTTATAAAAGAATTGTAGTTTCAGGAGGACACCTTCTTGATTTTCAGATACAACATGATATGGAGATGCAGATCTTGCTTGTCTCCTAATATCACTCAAACGGGCATTTCTTGGCATCTTCTCAGTAGAGGTTTTCTATGAGAAACAAAGAGTGTGAGTTTATTCTTAAAACCCCTAATCAAAAGCCTATGTATACACAAAATCTTTTAAAAAGAAATTGACTAACCTGAATCAATTAAAACCCCAAACCTCAAATCTTTAAATCATTAAAACAAAAAACCCCAAAAATCTTACCCTGTTGGCTATTTAGAATTTATTACAGCTTGGAGGGAGAGCAAGAGATGGATTTGGTTTTTGAGCTAGCGAGGGAAAAAAGAACCAAATAGAATTTTCTGGAGAGTTTGAAGTAAATGTGAAGTGAAAATTACATTTCTGACCTCTGATTATGGAGAGATCAAGGGCAAAATTTGACAGACTTAACCCCATATTATTTTAAGCTTTTTATGTATATGGGGGCATGATTGTAAAAAGCTGCCAAAATGGGGCTTTGCTTAATAATAGTACAAATATTTGATAAGGAGGGAGGTGGTAGATGCTAGGATGAGGCAGACAAAGAGTTGGAGGGGATAGACGCAGGAGAGGAAGGAGGAGTGGAGGGCGACGTCAGAGAGGGTAAGGCAGGCGAAGAGGTGGAGGGGGTGTTGGGAAGTGGGACATCGCGGCAATCGAGTATGGTGAAGACACCGAAAAGGAATGAGGAATGGAGGTCAACGTCAGAGTGGGTGTAAATTTAGGAAGGGGATGGGAGGGTCAATATGAGGTGGGTCACGGTTTGGGTGTTGCCGATCAGGATGTACACAAAGGCTAGACCGATCTTTGCGCGTATTTTTTAGAATAAATTTCATTGAACCCCTTGAAGAGGTAATTTTTTTTCAAATCTCTCACACTTTTTGGAGTTCCATATAATTTTGAGTCTCAAAATTATTTTAGTGTGCAATTTGCACAGGATGACACTAATAATGTCTCAATCTAATATGTGATCGTACGTGAGCACCTTAAGTATGAGAGGGAGCCTAGCTGATGGAAGTTTTTGAAAATAGGGAGTCTAACAAATCTAACTAGATGCGAGTTTCTTAATTTTAGCCTAAAAGTAAGGATGGTTTTCTGAAATTTAGCCTACTTTCTATTATTATTCTTCCTCATTGTCAGTGATGAAGCATGTTTGGATCAAACTCAAGCCAACACAAATACACATCGTAACTCTTAAGTCCAACTTTGATTTAATTGGCACAAATTATAGGAATTTCTCAAACTTTAAACTTTTTATTTTATTTTATTTTGAAATATGGTCATAGACACACACACTCACACTTTACCTCAAATATATATGATATGGCTAAAAATAGGACTAAATCGGGACTGTACAAATTGGGCACGAATCTTAAAGCTCACAGGGGCAAAACGTTAATTTTACCAAAATGGGGGTCCGAAATGGGAACCGGGTATCTTTCCTATGGCCCAATAGCCCATAAACGGATTATGTTTAATTGGATATGGGTCCCAACCCGTTACGAGCCAGTTCAAAAGGATATGGACAAATCCTGATTCGTTATTATCCCTAGGAGGTGGTTTTGACCACTTCTATCCATCCACACCGGAGAGTAGAGATTTGTCCTTATCTCGAAACGGACCCCCATGGCGACTATAAATACCCCCCTCCTACTACCGTTATATGGTGATCACTCTTTGCCAACCTAAAGCTCTTTCATATTCTTTTCTGAATACTGACAAGAGCGTCGGAGGGTTCGTCGCCGGGATCAACCCCGGTGTTTCGAACCTTGTGCAGGTCAATGGCAGCAGCGAAAAGCCAGCCAAACAACGGTGGAAGTATTCAGGTTTGACCCATTCGATTCTTCACGAACCCAAATATTCATCTGTTTTTCCCCACACCAAAATCAGCAGCAACAGATTAGCGCCGTCTGTGGGAAATCGAATAGCAATCCGACCTTACTCCATCAGCAAAAGCGCTTCCTAGAAATGCCTCCAAAGAAAGGGAAGTCCACTATCTCCAACCGTAGGAGAACTTCCATTCCTCCTCCGTTACGAGGGCCAAAGAGAGAAGGAGGCCCCCGTTACGAGGGTAGAATTCCAGCAGTTCTAGGAGGCAGTCTGAGGGCCCTCAATGTCGCCCCCGATAATGACCAATGGGCCCCCGGTCCTCGGCCGCCTCCGAACCATCGCCATTGCTCTTCCAGTCCTTGGGCGTCTCTGAGCCATCGCCATCGCACCCCCATTCCTCGGCCGCCTCCGAACCATCGCCGTCGCTCTCCCAGTCCTCGACCTACTCCAAGCTATCACCACTGCAGCCCCTGCCTTCTTTCACATGAGGACAAGTCCCAGGGCTCAGCGAGGTATGACCAAAGGGAGGACTCGGTTACCGCCGTCTCCACAAGATGGAGAGGCACCTCGGCCAACTTGACAGAGAAGAGGAACAACGGGCGAGGAACCTCCGCCCGAGCAGACCCCCATTCTCCCGTACCATCATGGAGGCCCCCGTCCCAGAGAACTTTAAGCCTCTGCATTTTGAGTCGTATACTGGGGAGACGGACCCAGCTGATCACATCGAGAGTTTCAAAACTCTCATGATGATCCACCATACCTCCGACGCCCTCCTCTACAAGTCTTTCCCGGCCACTCTGAAGGGACCCGCTCGGGAGTAGTATTCCAGACTTGCTCCAGCGTCCATTTTCTCCTTCGACCAATTCGAAGGTCTCTTCCTCACCCACTTCGTGAGCAGCTGCCACTCCGAAAAGACAAGCACCTCTTTGCTCTTCCTCAGTCAAAGGAAGGGCGAGCGGCTAAGGGAATACGTCAAGCGGTTCACCGCGGAGACCAGATCTATCACCTCTCTGGATCAGTCCGTGGCCTCGGCTACTTTCCAGTCCAACGTCATTAACCCCGATCTTAGGGCGTCCCTAGCCAAGAATCCCCCTCGGGACTTCTCGGAACTCCTTCTCAGGATTGAAAAGTACATCCGAGCTGAAGAAGCTCTCAACCGCCCCACTCTTGAAGGATCATCTTTCGGGAACAAACAGAAGACTGTTGAAGATGAAGGAGCTAAGAAGCTCCAAAAGGATAATGGAGGCCAGCGTCGCCCTCCTTCCCGCTTCGAGAGGTTCACTCCTCTTAACTCTAGTGTCTCGGCCATTCTAATGGAGGTCGGGAAGGAGGGAATCCTTCCCCCTCCTCCAAAAATGAATACCCCGGGAAAGAAGAAAAACAGGGAGAAGTGGTGTCGCTATCACCGGGATCATGGCCAAGACACGGATGACTGTCGGGCCCTTAAAGACGAGATAGAAGCCCTCATCCAGAGGGGGTAACTCTCCCACTTCATCAGGAAAGACAGGGCATATCCACCTTCGCCCCCTAAGGGGGCTAACAGGCGAACCGAACAACGGGTGGAGACCCCGGACGTCGAAGCCGAAGCCATCCTGCACCTCATACACGGAGGCCCAATGGGGGAGAGGCCAACTCCTCCCGAAAAGCCTTCGTCAGAGAGGTGAATGCCGTACAGAACCATCCTCCTCCCAAGGGCCTTGGGGTCCCTGTTACATTTTCTGATAGGGACTTGGAAGGCGTCCGGACGCCGCATTGTGATGCCCATGTTATAAACCTCCAGATGGCCAATTTCGACGTACGCCGAGTCCTAGTGGACAACGATAATTCGGTCAATATTCTCTTCTTGGAGGCAATCCAAGGCCTTCATCTGTCAAGAAATCAGCTCAAGCCAGCTGGTTACACTCTTTACGGATTCACCGGGGTGCCGGTGACGATCGAGGGAGTTATAACCCTTGACGTGATCATTGGCAAAAACCCAAGCACCCGGACCGAGCCAATGGACTTCATGGTGGTAGACATAAAAGCTGCCTACAATGTCATCCTGGGTCGACTAGGTCTGGCCGCTCTCCAGGCCATACCGTCGGCCTATCATATGAAAATGAAGTTCCCCACCTCAGCAGGAGTGGGAGAAGTAAGAGGGAGCCAGGAGGCGGCTCGTAAATGTTACATGAACTCGATGGGAGGGTCGATCCTCTCCCTTGAAGCACTCGAACTCGTACAAGGAAGCAGCCAAACCATCTCCGACCCGGTTGACGAACTGGAGGAAGTGGCCTTCTCGGAAGAAGATGCTACCATGACATTCCAGATCAGTAAGGCCCTTCCTCCCACCATCAAAGAAGACATCTCCCAATGTATAAGGGAGAACCGCGATCTTTTCGCCTAGACCGCGACTGATATGCCCGGAATCTCAGAAAAACTCCTGATGCATCACCTCAGTGTTGCTCCGGAAGTTAAGCCTATCCAGCAGAAGCGACGTAAGTTCGCTCCCGAGTGCTAACAAGCCATCAAGGAAGAGGTCGAGAAGCTCTTGAACGCTCGATTCATCCAGGAGGTAAATTACCCCAAACCGCTATCAAGGCACAAGCCCTAGCAGAGTTCATTATGGAAAGCACCATTTCCGACCCCTATGAGTCGGCTGAGGAACCCCCGGTCTGGACCGTGTATGTTGATGGGTCTTCGTGCACCGACGGAAGTAGGGTTGGGGTCATCTTGACAGGCCTAGATGATTTTGTTCTGCAATACTCCCTCCGTATAAGCTTCCGTGCGTAAAACAATGAGGCTGAATACGAGGCCCTCATAGCAGGACTCTGTATGGCTTGCAAAGCAGGGACCAAACGTATGATTTTTAGTGATTTGCAGCTATTCATGAACCAAGTGTCTGAGGAGTACGAAGCGAGAGCCGAATGCATGGCCAAGTACTTGGCAAAGGTTAAGGGGCTGCTGGCCTTATT
The DNA here is from genome assembly GCA_017893485.1 of Hemerocallis citrina. Lineage (NCBI taxonomy): Eukaryota > Viridiplantae > Streptophyta > Magnoliopsida > Asparagales > Asphodelaceae > Hemerocallis > Hemerocallis citrina. Next base: position 203,800,249 of record CM030362.1, read on the forward strand.
TGAAAATGCTCAACTCCAACGAATCCCCCGAGAGAAAAATGCACAGGCAGACGCCCTCTCAAGGCACGCCTCCTCCTTCCTCCAGGGTTTGGAGCGAACCGTCTTGATAGAGGTCCTCCTGAGACCCAGCATTGAGGAAGACAGCCCAGAACCAATGGAGACTATGCCCCTAACACTTGGAGAAAATTGGATGAAACTCCTACTCGAATACCTTAAAGACGGAGTTCTTCCAATGGACCCAAGAGAGGCTAGGAGAGTCAAGAGCAGAGCCGAGCGGTACACACTTATTGAAGGAGTCATGTACAAATGCTCATATACTCAGATCGACGACATACCCTACCTAAAATGTCTCTCCCCCGAAGAAGCACATTATGCCCTGAAGGAGGCCCATGACGGGATGTGTGGCGTGCACTTAGGAGCAAGATCCCTCGCCCGTAAAATTTTAAATTATGACTACTTCTGGCCCACACTTCTTAACGACTCCGAACAGTACATCCGCCAATGCGGCTCCTGCCAAAGATTTTCTTCGATCCGGCACCTACCACAAGCCTAGCTCTCCTCCTTAACCAGTCTGATCCCTTTCGCAATGTGGGGGATGGACTTGCTTGGACCGCTCCCCTTGTGCCAGGCCAACTTAAATTCCTTGTCGTGGCAATAGATTATTTCTCAAAGTGGATCGAGGTCGAGCCCCTTGCAACGATTACGGAGAACAAGGTTCAGAAGTTCTTCTGGAAGAACATTATTTTTCGGTTTGGCGTACCCCATATCCTGGTAACTGACAACGGAACCCAGTTCGCAGGGGAAACTTTTTAAAACTTCTGCACCGACCTCGGCATCCAGCAGCGGTTCTCCTCAATATCCCACCCTCAATCCAACGGCCAAGCGGAGAATGCTAATCGACAAATACTCTCCGACTTAAAGAAGAGGCTCGATAAGTCCACCAAGGGATTATGGGTTGAACTAGCTTCCCAGTGTACTATGGAGCTATCGCACCACGAAGAGAACCCCATCAGGAAAGTCCCCCTTCAATCTCACCTATGGCTCTGAAGCCATCATCCCCCTAGAGGTCGGCCTACCTTCGTCCTGTTTGATCGCCTACAATGAAGAGCAGAATGCGAACCAGCTTCGCAGTAGCTTGGACCTCATCGATGAGATCCGCGAAAGAGCTTCCATCTGATAAGAGACTTACCGACATAGGATAACCCAGTCTTACAATAAGAAAGTCCGTCCCTTTAATCTTAAAGAAGGGGATCTAGTACTCCGGAAGCTGTCAATCTGTCTTCCAAGCAAGAAGGGCAAGCTAGCGCCCAACTGGGAAGGTCCATACAGGGTCTCCAATGTTATCCGCCTTGGCGCGTATCAACTCAAAGACCTGGGGGCAAGAGAGTACTGAAGACTTGGAATGCTGACCACTTGATGAAGTACCAAGTGGGTATTTTAACACCGCTCCAAGCAACTTCAAACAACTCCTGAGTCGTAGTTTCTATTTGATGTTTTTTTTAATCTACCTTGTTAATTTTTTCAAAATGTAAAAGTGGCTTGCAACTCAGAAGCAGCCACTTAGTCATATTTAATAAAGGCATGTTACTTCCTTAGAATTCCGTCTTAAATAATGCAGTTGCTTCGCTTGGAGGTGTACGAAACCCTCTAAACGACAAGCTCGGAGTCTAACACTTGGTTTGATTCTGCTTTAAATACTTGCTTATAAGCGAGTACGAAGCAGTTCACCATTCGGAATTTCTCCCACAGCTGTTGAAACCCTCTAAACGACAAGCTCGAAGTCCAACACTTGGTTTAATTCCGCTTTGACTACTTGCTTATAAGTGAGTACGAAGCGGTTCACCATTCAGAATTGCTCCCACAGCTATTGAAGCCCTCTAAACGACAAGGTTGGAGTCCAACACTTGGTTCGATTCCGCTTTAACTACTTGCTTATAAGCGAGTACAAAGTGGTTCACCATTCGGAATTGCTCCCACAACTGTTGAAATTTTCTAAATGACAGGTTCGGAGTCTAACACTTGGTTTGATCCGCTTTAACTACTTGCTTATAAGCGAGTATGAAGCGGTTCACCATTCGGAACTGCTCCTACAATTGTTGATAAACTTGCAAACTCTAGCACAACACAAACTCTTACAAGAAGCTCAAAGTATATTATTTCAAAATTTGTGGTACAAGTCTACTTAAAGACCAAAAACTCATTATTACATCGAGATATCACTACATCGAGATACAAGACTCATATGAGAAAGATTACAAAACTACAAAACTCCGCCCTAACCCCTCCCAGGGCGCGTGATGCTTCTGTTAAGCGATAAGCGAGGTTGGCGAGCGCTGTGTTGCTGTCGTCTCATATCTGTAGAACTCTCCAAGCCAGCAAGCCGAGTAGCATCGTCGGTACCTAAGGGCCTAAGTGTCGCCTCAACAGATGCCCCACTCGATGAGTTGGCCACTCCGCTCTGTGCGTCCCCAGGGTGCCTCAAGACAGGGGGTGAGAATAATGCCAACTTGTGGAACGATCTCCCTTGCGCATACTCATCTCGGGGGCAGGAAGTGATTCTGACGTTACTCCTCTCAGAATGCCGTCACAGATGGAGATTCTCTGCCTCTAACTCTGCAATACGTTCCTTCAGCGAGTCGTCCGTCACTCTGAGCTACCCGCACGAGAAGCCTCGGAAATAGCCCACCAAAGGTGCGCCGCCTCCAAGCATTTCTCAAGTACTACGTTCTTTAGCCCCTCTCTCTCAGCCCTAACATCGAACAGAGACTGACGAAGAAACTTAAGTCTTAAGCCTTGGCTAACGGCCATCGAGGGACACATCTCCTCCCCTTCAGGGGAAATTCGCGAGCCTTCACCTTTAGGCATTTCATCTCGGAGTCTCGACGGGCCAACGTCAGCTTCAGATAGTTCAACTCCGACTCGGCCTTATACAACCTCTCTCGAGTTCGAGCGAGGCCCAGCTTCGTGACCTCACAACCAGACTGGAGGCATGACACTTCGGCAGTTTCAGATGCTTCGACCATCTGAGATACTTCGGAAATCTGAAAAAGCCAAGAACATAAAGATACTAAGTTTAGACAAAGCTACTACGGGACAACTCAGAAGCAAATCAAACACAAGTTCCAAAGAACACAGCCAAAAAGATTTTCGTTTCATTAAAATTCAAGAATTACATGTGGTGGCCAGTCTGCGATTAGGCAATGTTTCTTGATAAAACACATATGAATTACAACAGGTCAAGGCCAGACCTCTTTGCTGTGTTCGACGATCGCCAAGGGCATGGCCTCCGAACCGGTCTCCACTTCGGCATCTTTGGCCTCAAGCTCGATGTCATACCCTTCTTCACCCTCCTCGGAGGCATCGTCGAATCCTGGGATGGGGTCAGGGAAGAGGTGCCATCCGGCGCAGTCTACCTCGGTGTAGCTCTCCTTCATTTGCGCGATTGTCCATGCACAAGGATTTGCCATATTGATGACGAGGAACCCTTGTGCCCTCTCCATGGCCTCGGCTTCGGCCTCCTTGGTAGTGACGACCTTAGCAGCGACGACGGCCTTTTCCTTGTCCTTCGCTGTCGACTCCTTCTGTTGGAGCAGAACAGCAATGTCGGCCTCGAGCTTCGCCACAAGACCATCAAGGTACTCCATCCTCACCATCTTTCCCTCGGCTTTGGCCTTCAGCTGCTCGGGCTCCTTGGCAATCCTAGCCTTCTCTGCCCGGCACCTATCTGTCTCTTGCTTCAACTCTTTCTCTAGTTCGGTCATCTTTCCATTAAATGACCGAAGTGGCACGTTATCTACAAAAAAGAAAACAAAGCCGCATTAAGTACTCAGAAAGAATACAAGTGTTCAATAAACAAGACTGCAATACTTACCAATACCGCCGCCCAAGAGATCTCGAGCACGTCGTCTCCTACCCCGCCGGCGTCCATGGCAGCCCTGTCCTTCGGCGTGGCGAGATGCCGAACAGCCTGCATACTTGATGACGAGTCCCCTAGGAACCCATCGAGCTTCCGAACTTGCCAATCCAGGACGAAGATCTTTTTGTGTTCCTCAGTGAGGAACACCGTGACCTCGGATGTCAGAGGCGCGGCCTCCATACCCAAAGCATCTGCTAAGGGAAAGGTCCCCGCCTCTGCTGAGGCCGAAGTTGCTGCTAGGGTCGGTGGCCTCTAAACAACGGTGGTCTGCACCGTCTCCTGCTCTACAGCAGTGGCAACCATCTTTGGTCTCGGTGAGGACACCTTCGAGATGACCCTCTTCCTCTTCCTCGGGGCCTTGCTACTCAGAACCCCGCGCTGCGATAGCATAGAATCGAAGTCCATAGTTTCTGCACAAAAAGAAGAGATAATTATGCATAAACAAACCAAACTAAAAAAAGGGTAAACCGCATACTAGGGTTTATGCGGTTGAGACCCCCCCTGAAGAGCACCTCCTCTGTCAGGTCCCTCCAATCAAACTTCAGCCAGTAGAGAAGCATCCGAACCTTCTCTTCCTCGTCAAGGCAGAGCATCGGACCCTCCTTCACTCTCTTCAACAACTCTTCGACCCAGGTCGTCGAGATGCTCCATGGCTCTCGACTTCGGATGAGAAATTACTTGTCCCTCCAGTACTTTATCGATTCGGGGCAGCTGACAAGCCTGGCACCCTGCCTTGGAGCCAGGTAGAACTTGAAATCCAATTTATATTGCTGATGAAGCCGGTATACGGTCCGGAGCACTCTCAGATCCGGCTCGAGCTCCATCGCCTGATAGTGGAGGATGAACCCATTGATCAGCCTCGACACATTCGACATGAGTTGAACTAGGCTGATCTGGAACCACCGCAACACCTCGACAACGAAAGGGTGAAGAGGCAGCCGCACCCCAGCTATGAAGGCGTCGATAGGCCGAAGCACATATTCACCGGCATCAGAGAATTGGCCCACCCTCCAGGCCCGGGCAACATCAGCTTGAACTCCTCAGGAATCTGAAAGCACTCCCGAACAGATGCCAGATCGGCCTCGTTGAGTATTGAGGTCGTCTCGTCAGCTTCCGAAGTCTCTCTGGCGATATTCTCTTCGAAGCTCCGCCCCATGTCATACATGATACGTTCGGCATGCTCCTTCGGCAGTTCCTGAACCCTCTGGAGTCCGGTCAGAACCCCTGGGCATCCTGCCAAACTCCCCCATTCTCCGTTGATCCTCAACTACAATCTCCACCACGACCGAAGAAGGCCCTCCTACGGCTTTGCCTTTATCGACTGGGGGGCTTGGCTCGAGGTCGGCTCATGAGCGAGAGTGGGGGAGGTCTCTACCCTCGGGGGAAAGCTAAACATTTTTTAAAAATAAGTTATGTGTTGAATTACCTTGAAGTGACACCGACGGTCGGAAAGATCATTGGAAATCAGTAAATTCTCGCCAGAAGCTCCCACTAGTGAAAACGAGTCACCTGAGTAAAAACTAGAGAAGTGAACAGGTGAGGAGTAGGGGTGAAGCTTTATAGTGGTGGCACACAAATCGAGACTAAAAGGCCTCAAAGATTCAAAAGCTCGGCCCATTTACCACAAGACGACAAGAAAGTGGAAAATCTCAATAGGCATTTGACTGGTCAACAGTCAAACGGTCAGCGCGACACGTGCCAATCTCCTCCTGGACTTCAGCAACCTGTGCCGAGCACTCCTGCCACCGACATCCAATGCGAGAAAAATCAATCTCTCCTGGACTTCGGCAACCTATGTTGAGCACTCTTGCCACCAACGTCAAAATGCGAGAAAAATCAATCTCTCCTGGACTTCGGCAACCTGAGCCGAGCACTCTTGTCACCGACGTCCACCGGAAATTCTTTTCAATAATTTATGCAGTACTTCAGACTACAACTAGTTATATAAAAGTAACAAATTTCTTTTATATATACTAGTAATCTACATGTGTAACACACGTTCTAAAATTATTATTTTTAAGTAAATACTATGACGTAGTCTGACCTCGAACCCGAGACCTTCCTTTATCCATCGTAAATCCTTACCATATTCATTACAAATTATCCTTAGTGACACTAATTTTTATTTTTTATGAGTGACACTTTTGTAAATAATTATATCGTAAATAAGTTTGAACTTTGAGGGTATTATACTAACTGGCAACAGTTGAGTAAATTGATGTTATTATAACTCTCACTTAAAAATGAGTCGTTGAGATTATGTGGTTGATTGTCTACAAATTACACAAATCCAACTCTCGCATTATAGTTTTAGATATTAGATAGATCAGTGGTTGAAATTATATGGTTGATTATCTACAAATTACACAATCCCAATTCTCGCATTATAGTATTAGATTAGTGATGTATAAAACTAAAACAAGATAGAGTGTCCTGGACAGGCCATCATCTTCTTATATTTGGGAATGGAAGGACACTATTACTAGGGGTGCTTCTCCATCTTGTAGTGGTCATGTGGCATAGGTTAATTAATTGGGAAAATGACCAAATGACACCCAAAATTTATACTAATTCTCAAATAGCACCGAAAGTTTTTAAAATACCCAAATAACACACGAAGTTTTTAAATATGGATGAAAAAGCACATGTCGTTAGCTTTTCCTTTAAGCTAATAGGTTTTCCTGTTGTAAATATTTATATCGTAAATAAATTTGAACTTTGCAGGTATTATGCTAACTAACAACAGCTAGTTATATAAAAATAACAAATTTCTTTTATATACACTAGTAATCTATACGTGCAATACAAGTTCAATTATTATTATTTTTAAGTAAATACTATGACGTAGTCTGACCTCAAACCTGAGACCTTCCATTATCCATCCCATATCCTTACCATATTCTTTCCAAATTACCCTTAGTGGCACTAATTTTTATTTTATATCAGGGAAACTTTCGTAAATAATTATATAGTAAATAAATTTGAACTTTGAGGATATTATGCTAACTGACAACAGTTGAGTAAATTGATGGTTAATATAACACTCGCTTAAAAATGAGTTGTTGAGATTATGTGGTTGATTGTCTACAAATTACACCACTCCAACTCTCACCTTATAATATTAGATATTAGATAGATCAGTGGTTGAGATTATATGGTTGATTATCTACAAATTACACAATCCCAATTTTCGCATTATAGTATTACATTAGAGATGTATAAAACTAAAACAGGAGGGAGTGTCCTGGACAGGCCACCATCTTCTTATGCAAGACTAGTAACAAGGAAATATTTGGGAATGGAAGGATACTATTACTAGGGGTGCTTCTCTATCTTGTAGTGGTCATGTGGCAGAAGTTAATTAATTGGGAAAATTACCAAATGACACATCCCAAATTCTTAGCATACACTAAATAAATTACCCTTAGTGGAACCAATTTTTATTTTATATCAGTGACATTCTTGTAAATAATTATGCCGTAAATAAATTTGAACTTTGAAGGTATTATGCTAACTGACAACAGTTGATGGTTAATACAACTCTCACTTAAAAGTAAGTGGTTAAGATTATTTGGTTGATTGTTTACAAATTACACAACCTCAACTCTCGCATTATAGTATTAGATAGATCAGTGGTTGAGATTATATAGTTGATTATCTACAAATTACACAATTAACCCCAATTCTTCCATTATAGTATTAGATTAGAGATATATAAAACAAAAACATGAGAGAGTGTCCTCGACATGCCATCATCTTCTTATGCAAGACTATTTATGGAAATATTTTGGAATGGAAGGATACTATTACTAAGGGTGCTTTTCCATCTTGTAGTGGTCATGTGGCAGAGGTTAATTAATTGGGGAAATAACCAAATGACGCCTAAAGTTTATACCAATTCTCAAATCGCACCGAAAGTTTTTAAAATACCCAAATAACAACCGAATTTATTAAATATGGATGAAAAGCACATGCCGTTAGGTTTTCCTTTAAGTTAATAGGTTTTCCTTTTGTAAATAATTATATCTTAAATAAATTTGAAATTTGAGGGTATTAAGCTAACTTACAACAATTGACTAAATTGATGGTTAATATAACTCTCACTTAAAAATAAGTGGTTGAGATTCGGTGGTTGATTGTCTACAAATTACACAACCCCAACTCTCGCATTATAGTATTAGATAGGTCAGTGGCTGAGATTACATAGTTGATTGTCTACAAATTACACAACCACAATTCTCACATTATAGTATTAAATTAGAGATGTATTAAACTAAAACAGGAGAGAGTGTCCTGGACCGGCCATCATCTTCTTATGCAAGACTAGTAACATGAAAATATTTGGGAATGGAAGGATGCTATTACTAGGGGTGCTTCTCGATATTGTAGTGGTCATGTGCCAGAGGTTAATTAATTGGGGAAATGACCAAACGATACATCCCAAGTTCTTACCATACTCTAAACAAATTACCCTTAGTGGCACTAATTTTTATTTTATATGAGTGACATTTTTGTAAATAATTATGTCATAAATAAATTTGAACTTTGATTGTATTATGCTAACTTACAACAGTTGAGTAAATAGATGGTTAATATAAATCTCACTTAAAAATAAGTGGTTGAGATTAGATGGTTAATTGTCTACAAATTACACAACCCCAACTCTCGCATTACAGAATTAGATAGACCAGTGGCTGAGATTATATAGTTGATAGTCTACAAATTACACAGCCATAAATCTCTATAGTATTATATTAGAGTTGTAATAAACTAAAACAGGAGAGTGTCCTAGACCGACCATCATCTTCTTAGGCAAGACTAGTAACATAGAAATATTTGGGAATGGAAGGATAATATTACTAGTTATCTGCATCTTGTAGTGGTCATGTGGTAGAGGTTAATTAATAGGGGAAATGACCAAATGATACATCACAAATTCTTACCATACTCTAAACAAATTACCCTTAGTGGCACTAATTTTTATTTTATTTGGGTAACATTTTTTGTAAATAATTATGTCATAAATAAATTTGAACTTTGAGGGTATTATGCTAACTGACGACAGTTGAGTAAATTGATGGTTAATATAACTCTCACTAAACAATAAGTGGTTGAGATTATGTGGTTGATTGTCTACAAATTACACAACCCCAACTCTTGCGTTATAGTATTAGATAGATCAGTGGTTGAGATTATATAGTTGATTGTCTACAAATTACGCAATCCCAATTCTCACATTATAGTATTCGATTAGAGATGTATAAAACTAAAACAGGAGAGAGTGTCCTGGACAGGCCATCATTTTCTTCTGCAAAACTAGTGACATGGAAATATTAGGGGATGGAAGCATACAATTACTAGGGGTGCTTCTCAATCTTGTAGTGGTCATGTGGCAGAGGTTAATTAATTGGGGAAATGACCAAATGACACCCAAAGTTTATACTAATTCTCTAATAGCACCCAAAGTTTTCAAAATACCCAAATAACACCCGTAGTTTCTAAATATGGACGAAAAAGCACATGCCGTTTGGTTTTCCTTGAAGTTAATTGGTTTTCCTTTTGTAAATAATTATATCGCAAATAAATTTGAACTTTGAGGGTATTATTCTAACTGACAACAGTTAAGTAAATTGATGGTTAATATAACTCTCACTTAAAAATGAGTGGTTGAAATTATATGGTTGATGGTCTACAAATTACATAACTCCAAATCTCGAATTATAGTAATAGATAGATCAGTGGTGGAAATTATATGGTTGACTATCTACAAATTAAACAATCCTAATTCTCGCATTATAGTATTAGATTAGAGATGTGTAAAACTAAAACAGGAGAGAGTGTCCTGGACAGACCATCATCTTCTTATGCAAGACTAGTAACAGGGAAATATTTGGGAATGGAAGGATACTATTGCTAAGGGTGCTTCTTCCTCTGGTAGTGGTCATGCGGCAGAGGTTAATTTATTGGGGAAATGACCAAGTGATACATCCCAAATTTTTACCATACTCTAAACAAATTACCCTTAGTGGCACGAGTTTTTATTTTATATGAGTGATATTTTTGTAAATAATTATGTCGTAAATAAATTTGAACTTTGAGGGTATTATGCTAATTGACAGCAGTCGAGTAAATTGATGGTTAATGTAACTGTCACTTAAAATAGGTGGTTGAGATTATGTGGCTGATTGTCTTCAAATTACACAACCCCAACTCTCACATTATAATATTAGATAGATTAGTGGTTGAGATTTTATAGTTTATTTTCTATAAATTAAACAACCCCAATTCTCACATTATGGTATTAGATTAGAGATGTGTAAAACTAAAACAGGAGAGTGTCCTGGACAGGCCATCATCTTCTTATGCAAAATTAGTAACAAGGAAATATTTGGGAATGGAAGGATACTATTACTAGGGGTGCTTCTCCATCTTGTAGTGGTCATGTGGCAGAGGTTAATTAATTGGGGAAATGACCAAATGACACCAAAAATTTATACTAATTCTCAAATAAGACCCAAAGTTTTTAAAATACCCAAATAACATCCGAAATTTTTAAATATGGACGAAAAAGAACATGTTGTTAGGTTTTCCTTTCAGTTAATAGGTTTTCCTTTTGTAAATAATTATATCGTAAATAAATTTGAACTTTGAGGATATTATGCAAACTGACAACAGTTGAGTAAATTGATGGTTGATATAACTTTCACTTAAAAATGAGTGGTTGAAATTACGTGGTTGATTGTCTACAAATTACACAACTCCAACTCTCGCATTATAGTATTAGGGAGAACAATGTTAAAATTATATGGTTGATTACACAATCCCAATTCTCGCATTACAGTAAAAGACTAGAGATGTATAAAACTAAAACAGGAGAGGGTGTCCTGCACAGGCCATCATCTTCTTATGAAAGACTAGTAACATGGAAATATTTGGGAATGGAAGGATACTATTACTAGGGGTGCTTCTCCATCTTGTAGTTGTCATGTGGCAGAGGTTAATTAATTGGGAAAATTACCAAATGACACCCAAAGTTTATATTAATTCTCAAATAGCTCCCAAAGTTTTTAAAATACTCGAATAACACCCGAAGTTTTTAAATATGTACGATAAAGCACATGGCGTTAGGTTTTCCTTTGAGTTTAGGTTTTCCTTTTGCAAATAGTTATATCGTAAATAAATTGGAACTTTGAGGGTATTATGCTAACTGGCAACATTTGAGTAAATTGATAATTAATATAACTCTCACTTAAAAATGAATGGTTGAAATTATGTGGTTGATTGTCTACAAATTACACAACTCCAACTCTCGCATTATTGTATTACATAGATCAATGGTTGAGATTATATACTTGATTACATACAAATTACACAATCTCAATTCTCGCATTATAGTATTAGATTAGAGATGTATAAAACTAAAACAGGAGAGAGTGTCCTGGATAGGCCATCATATTCTTATGCAAGACTAGTAACAGGAAAATATTTGGGAATGGAAGGATACTATTACTAGGGGTGCTTCTCCATCTTGTAGTAGTCATGTGGCAGAGGTTAATTAATTGGGGAAATTACCAAATGATGCATCCCAAATTCTTACCATACTCTAAACATATTACCCTTAGTGGCACTAATTTTTATTTTATATGAGTGACATTTTTTTAAATAATTATGTCGTAAATAAATTTGAACTTTGAGGGTATTATGCTAACTGACAACAGTTGAGTACATTGATGATTAATATAACTCTCACTTAAAAATAAGTGGTTGAGATTATGAGGTTGATTGTCTACAAATTACACAACCCCAACTCTCGCATTATAGTATTAGATAGATCAGGGACTGAGATTATATAGTTGAATGTCTACAAATTACACAACCCCAATTCCCACATTATAGTATTAGATTAGAGATGTATAAAACTAAAACAGTAGAGAGTGTCCTGGACAGGCCTCCATCTTCTTATAAAAGACTAGTAAAATGGAAATATTTGGGAATGGAAGGATACTATTACTAGGGGTGCTTTTCCACCTTGTACTTTTCCTGTGGCAGAGGTTAATTAATTGGGGAAATAACCAAATGACAACCAAAGTTCATACTAATTCTCAAATAGCACCCAAAGTTTTTAAAATACTAAAATAACACCCGAAGTTTTTAAATATGGATGAAAATGAACATGTCGTTAGGTTTTTCCTTTAAGTTAATAGGTTTTCCTTTTGTAAATAATTATATCGTAAATAAATATGAACTTTGAGGGTATCATACTAACTGACAACAATTGAGTAAATTGATGGTTAATATAACTGTCACTTAAAAATTAGTGGTTGAAATTATGTGATTGATTGTCTACAAATTACACAACTCCAACTCTGGCATTATAGTATTACATAGATCAGTGGTTGAGGTTTAATGGTTGATTATCTACAAATTACACAATCCTAATTCTCGCATTATAGTATTCGATTAGAGATGTATAAAACTAAAACTGGAGAGAGTGTCCTGGACAGGCCATCATCTTGTTATGCAAGAATAGTAACATGGAAATTTTAGGGGATGGAAGCATACTATAACTACGTGTGCTTCTCAATCTTGTAGTGGTCATGTGGCAGAGGTTAATTAATTGGGGAAATGACCCAATGACACCCAAAGTTTACACTAATTTTTTAATAGCACCCAAAATTTTTAAAATACCCAAATAACATCTGTAGTTTCTAAATATGGACGAAAAAACCCATGCCGTTAGGTTTTCCTTTAAGTTAATAGGTTTTCCTTTTGTAAATAATTATATTGCAAATAAATTTGAACTTTGAGGATATTATTCTAATTGGCAAAAGTTGAGTAAATTGACGGTTAATATAACTGTCACTTAAAAATGAGAGGTTGAAATTATGTGGTTGGTTGTCTACAAATTACACAACTGCAAATCTCGCATTATATTATTAGATAGATCAGTGGTGGAAATTATGTGGTTGATTAGCTACAAATTAAACAATCTCAATTCTCGCATTATAGTATTAGATTAGAGATGTGTAAATCTAAAGCAGGAGAGAGTGTCCTGGACAGGCCATCATCATCTTTTGAAAGACTAGTAACAGGGAAATATTTGGGAATGGAAGGATACTATTACTAAGGGTGCTTCTCCCTCTTGTAGTGGTCATGCAGCAGAGGTTAATTAATTGGGGAAATGACAATTGATACATCCCAAATTCTTAACATACTCTAAACAAATTACCCTTAGTGGCACGAGTTTTTATTTTATATGAGTGACATTTTTGTAAATAATTAGGTCGTGAATAAA